>OZ012638.1:15351246-15951246 GCA_963942525.1 Ptychoptera contaminata
CCTCTTAATATAAATAGTGTAAATATCCTGTAAAAATTAAAAATCCTTCTATCTTTTTTGGTAAACTCATTTATAATTGCATCATATTTTCTATCATTTATTCATAAATTTTTTAAAAGATTTTTTTCAATTGAAATAATTGCAAAGCTACTTAATCTTTTTTCGCCAGTTGTATTTCTCAAATAAGTTTTGATGCGCTTTAATGTCGAAAAGCTTCTTTCAGCTGATGCACTTGTTATTGGAATTGTCATGACTAAATTTTGAGACTTTTTGCAATTCCTATCAGCAGCTTTATGAATGTTATTCAAGTCTGAAAATCCATCCTTGCACCAAACATTTTGTTCTACTGAAAACAGTAGGCATGGCCAGCAAATATATTTGTTTAAAAATTAGCATCACGCTACCCAGTTGTTGGTTTTATATAATTTATCAGTAAAATGCCTAGTACAAGACCTATTCTTAACTGTAATGTCCATAATTGGTGTATGCCTTCCAATATCAATTATATGTTGCTTTTCAACAAAATTATGCATTGCAAATGACTTTTTTAACATTTTTTCAATATAACAATTGCAATTATTTATTACTTTCATCTTGTTTTATTTGTTATTTCAAAATTTAACTTAATACAATTATAAGTAATATTTTTAAAAAATTAACAATTAAATATTTATCTTTCTTTTAATTAATTTTTTTATAATTAATTTCATATGCGTCGGCAATTAACAGAGCAATCTAGTCAAATGTTTCACTTGTCATGAGAAAAATAAAACAAGATAGATTCAATACTATGAAACGTAGAATCATATCCAATCTGCATTAAGTTTCTTTCAATTTATTTGTGTTATATATATTAATTTCATGGTGAAGCAATATTTTTGTAGCATCCAAATGAGTAAAATTTAAGCCAAAAAATTTATTTAAATTGAGAGATATGTATTTTTTTTTATTTAATTTTCTATGCAAATCGCTAGTTCTACCACTACATATATATTTTATGCAAGTAATTTGGAAGAAGTTAGCTTTTTTTGAGAGTCTTATTTTAACCATATTCTCTTTGTTTATATAAAATATATAATCATCTGGGAACGTTCTCGGATCATCTGGGAACGTTCTGGAATCATCTGGAAACGTTCTGGGAACATTATAGAACGTTTATTATAATTATTTATTATTAACGTTCCCAGATGATCCCAGAGTGTTCCAGAACGTTCCAAGGTGATCCCAGAACCTTCCAGAACGTTCCCAGATGATCCCAGAACGTACCCACATGATCCCAGAACGTTCCAAAACGTTCTCAAAAACGTTCCCAGATAATCCCAAAAACATTCTAAAACGTTTCTAGATGATCCCAGAACGTACCAGAACGTTCCCAGATGATCCCAAAAAAAAAGTAAGTAATAAAAAAATAATAAATAAATAATAAATAAAGAATGATCCCAGAACGTTCCTATTTCAATTTTATCGAAGCCAGACCAGGGAAAAGTTCTGCAAGTCAGCTGTCAATCAAGATATTCCAGCCACTTCTAGAGAGCTGGCAATTTCACGAGATTTGCAGACTGGAGATTTATCCATAGGGCTAGATTGGATGTGATGCCATTGAATGGTTGCAGGCGATTTGGAAGTGGAGACAAGCGGTGCCGTACATGTGGATATAAAAATGAAACTCTTCCACATGTGCTGTGTCATTGTCCTCCTCACCAGAAAGCTGTAACTCTACGTCACAACAATATTCAGAACAGGCATTAAAAGCAATTTCTGCATCTCTGGGTACTGTGGACGTAAACAAAAAGGTCCTTGGCTCTACATCCAGTCTGAAACCCGACATAGGGATACAGGATGAATCTCAGAAAAGGGTAATCATAATCGATGTCACCTGTCCCTTCGAGAATGGTAGCGAAGGTTTTACGGAAGCTCGAACTGAGAAGCGTCAAAAATATGAACCCATATGATCTGATCTTAGGCGCTCCGGTTACAAGGTCTTTAACGATGTCTTTATTATTGGTGCTTTAGGATCTTGGGACCCAAAAAATGAACGTATCCTAAAAATCTGCCAAATAAACACTAAATATGCTGTCTTAATGCGAAAATTAATGATCTCGGATACAATCAAATAGTCCCGTAACATATATGTGGAGCATGTTTCGGGAGAGCAGAAATATACCGATCTGTGATATTAATTAATTTTTATTTTTTTTATCACTTGACAAAAGGGTTTTTTTTCCTTTTTTAACTAAACTTGACAATAAATTTTTACCTCTTGACTTATGGTCTTTTAAAGGCCAGGGTATATTTATAATTTATCTTTTATATCTTACATTGAAAAAAAAAAAATGTGAAAATAACATTTACAAAATGTTATTATAACTTTAATTTAATTTAAAATAATTTAACCTTTATAAATTCTGTAAAAACATTATCTATTCAATAAAAAACTGTTCTTATCAGCTTAACAACTGATAGATCCTCCATAGGAGGACAACAAATGTGAAACTGATTTTTGGAAAATGACGGAGTGCTAGGTGCTTGCACCACCTCTGTCGCGGGCTGGGCCGGTATTGCTGTACTTCCGGGATCGGCCAACTTTAAACAAAACATTGTAATAAGAATTGGTCGAATATGGAAAACTCATCCTGTATCCTGTTTCTCTTCAATATACTTCCGCAATTATATTCACCCAACACTATAAAAGAACACTTGTTGATGTTTTTAAAATTTGAGTAGATTTAATTTTTCGACATTTTCTGCGTGCGTTTGTGTTGCGATGCGTTGAATTAGTATAGATTGGCATAATTTCGTACTACACCTTTTCCAATTGTAATTCAAAAAAGATCAATTGTAATTAAGAATAAATAAACTATATATTTTTATTTTATTTAATTCAATAATTATAATTAATAACAATAATTAATAATAATATTAATTGTAACATTTTTTAAATAAATTATCGGCCGACCGCCATGTCAATTGCCAAGGCAGTAGCTTGGTGAATTGTTCAGTGTTGCACAGCACGGGTGCAATCACCCCCAGTTATGGTGTTCGTTGCATGATTTACAATTTCCTTCAAGTACATAGATCAATCTTTGTTCCATTACGCCAGAACCTGCAACGGTTGGAACACGAATGTTGGCTTTGGCATACGCTTTTACTTTGGATCAAATATTATCAATGGGATTTAGTATCGGAGAATAGGGTCCTAGCCGCAAAAGAGAAGCTGGCGTACCATCGATTACTGTTCTTGATACAATCGTTGTATTGAATGACAAGGTCCAAATCTTTCCGATAATTTCCCATTTCTTGCCACTTTTGTATTAAAATAACTATTCAATGTTGTTATTATCATTGTAATAATATTATTATTAGTTATTGTAATTAATTATTATTTTTTATTTTAATACTATTAATGGATTAAATAAATAAAAATATAATATAATGAATGAAAAATAAATAGTTAATGACATCTGTTTTATTTCTGAATTACAATTGTCGTTTTGGAACAGGTGTAGTAGTGAGCAATAAACGTAAAATATATAAATACATCGCCTTGATTGACTGCTATAATTTCCAAATAATTAAAATGTCTTTATAACATAGATGTAATAAAAAAATTGATTTTTTTTTCTATTCAATTCATTTCTCGCTTGTTTTGAATAAATAGCAGAAGAAAAAATCTTGTTTGGGCATCTGCGGTCAATCACTATATAGTTGCTTCTTGTTAAATTTTCTGCAGTGCAAGTTTTGCCATTTGGTTTTAAAAATTTGAAGTAATGAATCTCCTGAACACAAAAAAAAACTTTATTCTCTGTAAATCATTAAACAGGTTTGGGATAAACCATAGAACATCATAGTTAATATGTCAAGTGCCGTTAGCCTTTTGAGAAACTAAAATTAATATCATAAAATGTATTTGTTTACTGTTTAGACCACTGAGTCCATGTGAAATACAGGTAAGAAAGCCTTAACACTTTTATGGGGGCTTATAAAAAATAAATTTAATATAGCCTTTATGTTAGTTAAAATAAATTTTTATTAAATAATTTGAATTTATTATGAAATATTATTTTTATTTTAGTTGGAAAAGAATTCTAATCTTAGATAAGAAGGCACCGAGAATGACTGTAATTGATTAAACTTTAAATTTAAATTGTTTTTTTTCGGAACCTTGCTAAAAGACTTCGATTAACTTCTATCATTATTCTTCATGACGTAGTCGTGAATATCGTGAAGTAAGGGATGAAATATTAATAATCCTGTATCAATGCGAATTTTTATGATAACAGAATTTTACACCACAGTTATAAATAAATCTTTCATTCGGCTGATTGCGATTGATGGTGCTGTGTGGTCGAAGAACATTTTAGAACTATTAAACAGGAACGTGATGCTTGATTTCATAATTTTTTACAATTACAGCTATGGACACGTATGCAGAATACTATAAAAAATGATTTTTTTAACCGAACAGCAAAATATGAACTGTTTTGCCTTTAAACGTTTTTCAAACTATACACAATACCAATTTTTAATTAATCATTTTCTCATAATGTCGTTATAGTTATCTAAACACTCAAATCAACTGCATCTTATTAAACACATTAAGAAACATATGTTCTACAAGTAGTAAAGATTCTTTAACACTTAATAAACATTCTATTGTCGATATGTAAACAACTAATAAATAAAAGCATCAAATTCTGATCAAAAACAAATTGTTTTATGACAATTTTATATAATAACTCATTAAGCTCAGTTGTTGTTTTAATAATGACGACACAATAAGTAATTTATTTAAAATAATTAGACCTACTAGTTTTTTATTACGTCACAATTAATTAATTAGCGAAAGGTGAGTCAATTAAACTGAAAAACCAGAAAACGTCATGAAAATAAATGAACTAGCTTTAATTGTTTGTCGTAATAGATAAAAAAATTTATTAATTTATTTATAATCCAATTTAAAATTTGGTAAATAATAAAATAAAAAAAACTGTCAACGACTTGCACAGTTGTGCTTTTTAGGCTGTATAATTTAGCAATCAGAAACAAGAAGGGCGTTTTGTGTTTTGAAAATACTGCAACGGTCCTGTTGTTAAGCAATAAATAATTATTATTAAACAACTCAGATTGTTTTTGAATTAAATTTTATATGAATAAACAAGGGAATGAAAATTGTCCTTCAAACGCACAGCTTATATTTATTTCTAATTAATATTGACATTTATTTATTTATTTATATATAAAGTGGAAAATGCATTTTTTTAAATAAAATAGTTTATTTATCTAACGTTAGTTTTCCATTATCTGGGAGTGCATGCGAATGAGCTGAATTTATCATTTCTGATTTTGATGCAAGAAACAATCGTATACTGGTGGAACCTCGATTGTTCAACGCATCAACAGAACCAAAAATTAAGTCGAATAAATAGGAAGTCGAATTATACGGACTCAAAGGCGACTTGGATATTATAAAATTCATTTACTGATATTAAACTTTTTTAATAAAAGAAAATTTAATTTTTATTAAAATGAAATTTACAAATTCGAAATAAACGGGGAAGTTTGTTTGATTTTTATTTCAACAGACATTCCGAATTATCGAAGAGTCGAATTATGACGAATGTAATTTTCAACAGACTATGAATTATGTCGAATTAAATTAATTAAATCAATAAATAGTAAATTATTAAGTAAATTAAATCACAGCATTTTTTTTCCTTTTTTGCAACTATTTGCTAATTATCTTTTATTTTCTTTGATATTTACCGATTTTAGATTTATACTGACGGCACAGCGCTACAAATTCAAACAAATTTTTAAAACTTGACGTACCAGCAGTAGCACCATTATAACTCAATGTTTTGAAACCGATAAAAGCCGATAAAAAACTAGCTAGCCAATGTCCACTTGGAAATATATTTTTTATACATTCGACATTAGATACAAATTTACTATATTTTTAAAATTTTGTCTGTTTTCGCTTTTATGATAAAAAATATAAATTTTTAAAAAATCAACGCGAAAATATTTTAAAATGCCAGTGTTCTAAGCACTGCCTTAGATCAATAAAATTCTCTAATGTAGATGATCCAGTCACCAATAGTCACTTTGTATATGCCACACAAAGCTTTTAGTAAAATAATGATGTTTTACCGAATGTTAAAGCAATAATAATATTCAATATAGATTTGAGTTGCAATTCTGGTTTCCTGGACCATTTGAGAAACACTATTTTTGCAAAAATAAAATCAATTTAATTTATTAATTAATTGAGTGATAATTATATAAATAAATAATAACAGCATGTTGTTTATTTATAATTAATTTTATTATTTTTGTTTTTAAACTTAATAAATAAACTTATATTTTATTATTATTATTAGTTATAATTCTTATTATTATTATTATATTCTGATTAATAATTTATTTATTAATTATATTATTATAAAAAAAGAGGTTAAATATTAATTAAAAGAAAACAAAAAAAATAAGGAAAACGAAATAAAACTAATTAAAGATGTAGAAACGATGAAAATAATAAATTTTTATTTACATAAAAACAGCAAGAGAAGAAAAAATTATATTTTTTAAACAAACTGTTTTTTTCTTCTTCTTCTTTTATTATGTAAATTATGCGTTTACTTTCTATAATTTTTTTGTTTTGTTGTTGTTTAAATTAATTAACAGGATACAGGATACATACAATACATGTATTCTAAGAACTACATAGAATTTTTAATTTAAAATTATTTTACTTTTGCCTTAATTAATTTAATTAATAGTAATGTTTATACTAAAAACGTAAAAAATAAAACATAAAATAAATTATGTTTTGGCATTTATAATTATTAATAATTTTAGTTTATAAATTACTTTCTAAATTATTTATTTATTTCTTATTACTTTTTTATTTTTTAAATAAACATTTATGTTTTTATGGCTAATTAATTATTTGTTATTATAATAAAACGTTTATTAAAAATTATGCTTTTACTTATGTTTAAATAAGTACGATTAAATATATATATTTACAAAAAAAAAACTACTAAATAATGTTTAGACACAAACATTTGTAATAAAAACAAAAAATTAATTAAAAATGCATATTGTAGAAATTAATAATTCTTAGTAACATGACGCATCTAATTATAATAAATTATAAAACAATTTTACTTATTAATTAATTCGTTTTATTTTCTTATATAAAAACAGTGCAATGGTAATTTATTGTATATATTTTTGTATTCGTCATAAGGTGTTTCGCATTAAACTATTTTATGCGAATTGTATTCATGTAACGAAATTTATTCAACGAAATAATATTAAATACGTTCCACAATTCGCACAGATTCTTGAATTGTCTACATCCTATTGCAGATACTTTGTAAATGTGTCTTGGCTCAATTATTAAGAAAACAAAAAAAAACAGAAAAATATTTCTTTTTAGATTCTTTTAGGCCCTTGACTATTTGATAAAGTTGATGTTTTAATTATAAAAAATAAGGAAAAACTATAATTTACACTAAGAAACACCCTATAATTTTTGAATATTTACTTATTTTTATTATTACTATTATATTTATAATCTCTGCTCTACTAAATTCATTATAATTAGTATAACCAAATCTATGGCTAATATTACATCATCCTTATACCATATTAAAAAAAATATGTTTTCTTATTTTACAAAGTTTTTATCAGTTAATCATTTTAGGTGCTAAAACTTAATAAATTGCAGTAAAAAAACTTGTCTACACTTTAGTAATCAGTTCAATGACATTGTGAGAGGACAGTACTGTTTAATAGAGCCTTTTTTTATTAATTAATAGCATTATAAAATTTAAATGAAAAACAATTCGTTATTGTTGGAAGCATTATTTATGTCCTATATTTCTATATTTATGTTGTAATAAACGATAACTTTAAAGAAAACATAAAGTTCAGTTGTAGTTCCGCATAAGCACTACGCAATAAATAATTTATTTAATATAATTAAAACAGTTATATGTAAATACTATTTTACGTCATAATTACAACATGTTTAGCATTGAAATATAGAGACAATTTTTTCAGATTGTTTTAGAATAAAATTATAATATATAAAAAAGAAAAAAAATAAATAAATAATAAATAAATAATAAATAAATAAACTAGGAAATAAACAAATTGTCCTGCAAATGCATAAATTATATTCTTTTTTTTCACAATTTTTTTTTTTTATATAAATAAAGCTCTTAGCTTGAAATTATCTTTAATAGAGTAAAAAAAAAATTCTTTTTTCTATCAATTAATTAAATTCTCTACTAATTCATTGCTGTTTTATTAATATTTTTTACTAATAAAAACTGCAAACAAAAACACTTTAAAAAAATTATTTTTTTTATTAAAATTTAGATTAATTTCTTCATTTTTTTTTTAGTATTAAAATTTGACACTTTTTTATGTTTTTTTACTAATCGTATGGCTAAAGTTTTATTTTGATTATTTTTCTTCATTGTGCTCTTTCTTACACTTTGTTTTTTCTCTCTTTTTCTATAATTATTAAAATTCTATTTTTCTTATTTAATTATGATTTAGAGATTTATACTAATAGAAAGTAAATTAAGATAGATTAAACATATACATATTATTTTATGTAATTAGTTAAGTTTAATGTTTTTTTTCATGTTTTAAAAATAATAACATTCCAAAAAACATTTTAAACAAATATTATTTAAATGAAAACGAGAGATGGAGTGGATAGTTAATAGTACTAATATTAGATGAATAATAATAATTAAAAATACTGTAAATTGTTTTTTTTTTCTATCAAGAACACAATATAATTAATATTTTATAGTATTATTTAATTTAATTAGCATACAAGAAACATTAAGTCAATTCTATAATTACACAGTGACCGTTGACTTATATTATCGATTGATCAAACATAAATAGGAAAAAGAAATGACATCGATTTAATCGAAAAACATATTTTCTTTTCATTTAATTTTGTATAAAGAATTTAAAATTCAATTATTTTTTTTTTTTTTTTTTTGAAATAGGTTTCAATTACGATAATCCTAATGTACAACGTTTACTGTGTTCGTTAGTATACGTTTTTATTTTACTTAACTCAAATGTACAGAATAAATTAATTACAAAAAAAGACTGTCAGTCATTTATTAACAATTATTTCATCCTGAATAAATTACACTGAGACAAAATATAAAAAAAAAAACACAAAACCACAGGTGCAAATTTTTATAACAAAATAAAAAAAAAAGTTTCTGTATCTTTATCTTAGAATACATGTAACAGAAAAAAACAATCAAAAAAAAAATGTACTTTATACATTACATATAAATACGTAACGTTTAACAATGCAACGTTTACTTCTAAACTTGTTCCTATAAGAATGATTATTATCTTCCATATAACTAATTAATTAATTTAAATTTATTGAATGATTTTATTCTTATAGTATAAAAAAAATAATTAACCGATATTTATGATTATTATATTATTAATATTATAATAAATTATGATTATTATTATTAAATAGTAAATAAACTAATTAGTCATTCGTTTCACATTATACATTTGTATATAAATTATTTATTTCTTTTTATTAGCCTTTTCCGCTTTTTTTTCAGCCTTTTTAATCATTTTGTCACGTTCCTTTCTATCCTTTTCTTGTTGTCGCTTCTCTTTTTCAATTATATGTTTTAATTCTTTTAATTTACGTTTTAATTTGGTTTTATCGTCCCCATTAACACCTAGTATTTTGAAATCACGAGAATCTAATTGTAATAATGCACCACCTTCAACACCATGCTCCATAAATTTCGGTATATGCTGTTCTAGGCCAAGTGCCAACAGCCATTGACATACCTGAAATAAAAAATTAATAATTAAACTCACAGCGAAATTTTAGCGCAAAGTTAATTTTGACATACCTGTTCTTTAGACCATTCTTGTACTGGACCATTTTGCCAGTGATGAGGTGCTTTCCGTTCACTTGAAAAACTTGTACTAGAACCAGATAAATCCAATATTCTACTTGGTGAGTATGATGGTGATGTGGATCCAGATGATACACTCGATGGAGATGGCGGACCCTGTTGTTGCCATGGTATAGATCCAGGAGGTGATAGCGATTGTGGAACTACATTTTTAACTAAGTATTAAAATCACATTTATTTATTGGGATAAATTATTAAAACTTTTTTTTGTAATGGGAAACAAATAATAAATCAGACAGTGCCATCGAGAGAAAAGTATAAATAATCTAAATATCTAACCTCTTGGTTGCGCTTCGTTGACTGCTTGACGTATTTCAACCACTAAGTTTTGAGTCATTATTGCCGCTTGAGTCTGTGGTCGATTTAATTCAGCATACTCATCGCTTGAATCTCGAGACGAGCCACCCTCAGTACGCCTTATTAAAATAAATAAATATTAGCAAATGAGTAATTTTTGCAATTTTGTATTTTCTCACTTTTCTCTTTCCGCAAGAACTTGATTTAATTGGTCAGTGAATGTGGAAGGCATTTTAAAACCTCTTGGACGTCTACTGGGATACATCCAACTTTCGGAATTATTTCCATTGTCTGTTAATTTATCATTGGATCCCAATATACTATCATAAGAACTGTTTAAATCATTACCATATGATCCGCGGTTATTTGTTGTTGCACTTGTAGGCGTTGTTGATTCATTGGTACTGCGATATATATTTGGTATTGTTGAATGTGATGTAATATGATGTTGTAATTGTTGTTGCTGTTGCTGCTGTTGTTGTTGCAACTGTTGATTTATAACTGTTGAATCAGCGCGTGCACTGTCACGATCTTTATGAACTTGTGCATATAGGGGCGATGATACTTGTGGCAACTGAGTTGTTTGTTGTGGACGTTGTTGTATTATTTGACGATTATTATAAAGACCATTTGTAAATTTACCACTTTGTTGTTGTTGCTCAGCATGCGAAACTGTAGTTGATTCTGTTGGTTCATCTTCACTTTCACCTAAATTACAATCTGAACTACTATTACTTAAACTTTTCTTACCAGATGGTAATTGCCGATTAGCTAATCCACCACGAGATGCTAAAATATATAAGTATTAATTATAAATTCTATTTTTATTACATGTTGCGAATGCTAATTACCTAAATCACTTTTACTCTTATTTGCAGAATTATCTAGTAACTCATGCTGTGGCACGGCTGTATCTAATTCATCTTTGACGGGTATTTTTCTTTCCACTGTTGCCGTTTTTTCACCATCACCATCTGGCGATAAATCGGATATTTCTGTATCCGATAGTTCTGTTTCTAATTTTTGATATAATGGTTTTGGTGGTGGTTGGCGCCGTGTCATTTGAGGCGTTAACTAAATAATTAAAAAAAAATTAAATAATTTTGTCATTATCTAAATATATTTTGTATAAATAAATAAATACCTTAAGACTTGTACTATCATATGGTAATGATATTGGTAAGCCAGTTTTGATTTGTGTATCTTGCAGTTCTTGTTCTAAATGTATAACACGATCCTTTAATTTTTTCACTAATGCGTTATATTCGGTATCCTTTTCCTGTAATAATTGTAAATAAAATTCTTCTCGGTGTAACTAAAAAAAAATTTAGAAATTTTTAATATAATTAAACATTTATAATCTAAAAATAATGCAAACCATATCAGCCTCTCTGGTTTGAAATTCACGAACAATTTTCTTCGCTTTATTATATTTTTTATCTAATGCCATATATTGTGTTTGTGATTGTTGTAACATACTTTGGTAATTTGTTGCTTCTTTTTTAATATTATTTAATTCACGTTCAGTTTGTCTTAAACGTTCCGCCAATAGTTCCGCTTCACTACCCGTTGATTCTAATTTCACCAACTATAATAGAAAGAAAAACACAGAAAAAAAATAAAAAATTATATTATTAAATACATTAATGTGTTGTGTACAAGCGCAATAAATTGATTAATTAATTAAATAAATAAAAGAATTTCTAAAATATAAAAAAACTAACTAAAACACGTTAAACAAAACAAAAAAAACAATTGCATGCATTTACTTTACCTTTTCTTTAAAAATTAAATTAATTAATTAATTAAAAAAAAATAAATAATTTTAAAATCACAAAAATTTGTTTTAATCCTTTCTGAAGCGTTTTTAATTAAAATAAAATAAAATTCCAGTTTTTAATGTTAAATTATTTTCCAAAAAATAAATCAATTAAATATCAAATGAAATAAATAAAAACAACTAAATCACTTACCTTTTTCTTTAAATTGAAACTTTCCTCCTCATTCAAGACTAATTTCTTTTGATTCTGCAATGCAACGGATAACAAACACATAAAGCCAAAAATCAAATCAAATCAAAAATAAAAAAAAAATTAAAATAATTAAAAAATTATAAAAAAAAAAAAACAAAAACATTAAAAATTCCTCTTTGTCCTAGGCTAAGAGTTTTTTCATTCACAAATAAAAGCTTGTAAACTTAAATTAGATAATAAATTAATTACTAAGCGCGCAAATGCAACACACTGTATGTAATGAGAATCAAACAAAAACTGACTTAAACTGTTTAAATGCAAAAATAATTGATTAATTCAATACAATTAATAAAACAATAAAAACCCAAAACAAAGTAATAGTTTATGTCTATTACAATGTAATACTGTGTTTTCATTATGCAAAGAAAATAGCTAGAGAAAATTATACATAAATTAAAATTAAAGTAAAAGTTACTCTCAATTACTAAAAAAGAAAAAAAAATGCATAATGCGATTAATATATGAAATGCAATGAATAAAAAAAAACAAATAAATATCCTAAAATTACTAAACAAAAAAAAATCTTATCGAAAAATATTTTAATAAAAATTCCGAAATACACAAAAAAATAAAGCATTATCCGCAAATGATTAAAAAAATAAAATAAAATTAATGACTCAAACTAATGGAAAATGATTAAGATAATTTTATTTTATTAATTAAAAAGAAAAAAGAAAAAGAAGAAGCAAATAACAATGATATAAATTAATCGATAATGATTCGCTGATTGAATGATTATTACCGCCTTGTGCTGCAGCATTCCAAAAATGAAGGAAAAAAAAATAAATAAATAAATATAAATCAAATAAACAAATTAAAAGAAATATTTTTTTTTTTAAATAATAATTTAAATTAAATTAAATTTTCTTTTGTTTTTATACTTTTGGTTAACAGAATTATTTTTTTTTTTTTTTCAATAAAAATGTATTTTATGAGATTTTGGAGTACACAACATTAAAATAAAAAAAAAAAAAAACATGATTTAATGAGATTCTAAAAGCACATTGCTCTTCTTAATTTCATTTCATTAACACAAAAGTCAAAGTCAAAAAAACAGTAACAAGTAAAAACAAAACGAAAAAATGATTTTCTTAATATTTTCATTTTTTTTAAATTAATAAAAACTATTATTTTTTAAAATTAATTTTTAATTTGTTTTTTAAGGAACTTTCATTACTTTTTTTTTGTAAATATTTATTTAAAAACTATTAATTTTATAAGAAAACCACATTAAAAAGGAAAATAGAAACTTAATTAAAAAAAAAAAAACAAATAAAAATTATACAATTATTAACGTACCTCCTGTAGAAGACGTTTTAATGATTCAACTTCCTGTGAATGACTAGCTTCGGCATCAAATAATGACTCCATTGCTGCTGTTGGACTAAATGGTCCCTCCGATACACTCGAATTTGCTGATATTGGTAGCGTTGACTCTTCTGAATGTTCTGATGTTCGTCGTAAATATTCCTCTTGTTGTCTGATAAAATTAATAATAAAAATGAAAAAATATTGTTTTAAATCTTGCGTTTCATTTCATTTGCAATAAAAAAATTATAACAAAATAAAATAAATTTATTTACTTTTTAAGTCTCTCTTCTTTTTCTTTATCCGCTTGTAAACTTTGTCTTATTAATTGTGCCACTTCAGAATTTTCTGGATCTCTTTCACGTCCAATAGAAAACTTTACTAAACCTGATGTATTTCTCAGTACAGATGCCGCATACGCTTGTGTAACACCAACTAAACTTTTACCATCAACTTCAATAATTTGATCATTAACCTTAAAAAAAAATATTTGTATGAAATATTAAGATGTTTTTTCCATTTTATAAAGACACAAGATAATTGTAAAAGTTTATTAAATAAAAAATATTTAGTTTATTACTTGAATTCTACCATCCCTGGCTGCTGCACCATTATCTGTTATTGTTTTAACAAATATACCTAATTTCTCTAATCCAGCATCTGCACCTACACCCATTCCTTTAAAAACAAAATTATATTATATATTATTTAGGATTAGAAAAAGTAAAATAAAAATAAATGTTATACCTATAATACTTAAACCAAGTCCTTCAGGTCCTTTCATTAATTCAACAAAGAATACTTCCATTTTCTCGACACGCTTTTCAAGCTCATATTCAGCTGAGGCAGCAACCGGATCAACATCTTCATTGCGACGGTCATAATCAGTAACGGAAAATGTAGAAAAAACTTGTATTGGTCCAGTACTAAAAAAATAAATGATAATTTAAAATAATTAATTTATGAGTAATAATAATAAAGATTATATTCTTTACCTAAATTTAATTTTAGTTGATTTCTTTTGTAATATTGGATAATTTATTTCATCCTCATCGTCTTCGGATTCAAGTAGGCCGGGTATTTCCATCCAAAAATTACCATCTTCAAAATAATGTACGCCACCTTCAAAAAACACTTCTTTATTTTTAACTGGTGGATATTCAGGAATGTAAGATTGGTGTGATTCATCCGCCGATACATCAGCATCTGCATCAATTAATGATGCCACAGAACCAGCGGCTGATTCGTTTTCTATTTTTGCACAATCGTATTTGCCAGAAGTTATACTGTCATCAACTGTAGTTGTTTGTACACTTTGTATTGAGTCGGTTGCACTTTGCATTGAATCACCAGACATTAACGATGATTCCTGTAATGATTCGCCACCAATTGTTTGATTTAGAATATCAGCTGATGTATTTAATAATGAGCTCTTATCATTTAATTGATTATCCGTATCGAATCCATTTAAACGATTTTTCTCTTCACATTTTGACTCAATTGGTGAGCATTCTTTCGATGAAGATCTCGGTGCCTCTAATACGTCTTGCAACCAATCTGGTTCCTCTGTTTCATAACCTGATGTTTTTGATTTGTCACCCGATAAAAGCTCTTCTACTTCGCGTGCCTGTTCATCTGATAATAAAGGTTGTTGTCTATTTTTTTCGATATACAGATAAAAAAATAATTAATTAAAATGTAAAACGAATTCTTTTATATTATTTTTTTTTTATTTTTCAAATGTATAGTCAAAGCAAAATAAGCAAAACAAAACAAAAAACACTTACCGTATTTTGCTCTCCAAAATTCTATTTAATCCAATTTTATTTATTATGAAATATTTATTTTTAAATCAAGCACAATCACAATACCATAATAAAAAATTATAATAATAATATGGCATTACAGAGTTGCATTTATCATGCGCAGCAATACAAACAAATTACAATTAGATGCATATAAAGAAACAAGAAAATAAAATACAAACATAAGACAAAAAACATTAATAATTAAATAATAAAAACAATTAAAATTAAACATAAAATATTTAACTACCTAATAAACAAATAAAATAAAAATCAGGACAACAAATAAAGGAAAAACAAACCACTATAAACTAAATCAACAAAAACACTATTTACCTATTGTCGGTTATAAAAATCGCGATGTTACTAAAAAAAATAAAAACAAAAAATAATAAAAATAGTTTTTCTTAATGAAAATTGAGCCAAATAGACTAACAGAATAAAATTTATATATGTGCCTTTTTATATCAAATGTTTTGTTGTATATAAATAATATGGAAAACTAATAATATGGTGGCATGTAATAATAAAATAGCAAAAACACAAAAATCAATTTTTTAAAAGATCAATAATAAAAATAGAAAAAAATAAATAGAATTATGATAAAGAAAAGTATTTGATTGAGTGGTAGTATTTTTATTAAAAGAATTTCCGTTTTAAAAAATAAAAATTAATTAATAAATAAAATGTTTACGACCAGCAGAGCAGCAACAGCAAACAAATTATATAAATTATTTAAATTTAATTAATTTTCTTTTACCTTATATGATTTGATTTTTTTTTTGTTTCATATAACAAACAAGTGAAAATTTATATATTATACGATACAATGCTGAGGGTGTGTTTGGTTTACATTGTGTGTGAGTAAATTTCCATTTAAGGGCTGTATTACTTAATTGTAACATAGAATGTGTGTAATATAAAAGAAAATATAACAATAATAATAATAATAAAAAAAGTTCTGTTTATAATTAAATATATGTTTGATAAATTAAATACAATGGCTGTGGAAATAATTTGCTATTTTTGTATTAATAAAAAAAACATTAAAAAAAAAAAGGGAACGTTAAAATTAAACAGAAAATAAGGAAAAATTGTACTAAAATTAAATATAATTAGTTTTCATGCATGCAATGCAATATTAATATATAAACAGTAATAAAAAAATATTGCAAGAAATATAATAAAGTAACAATAAGCTTATTTTAGCTACTAACTAACAGCTATTTACTAACAGAACAAACTAACATAACAAATCTACATAATTATCGCAAATTAATAACAAAAAAATGATTATAGCACTTTGAAAGAAATTATTAAAATTTAATTTACCTTGAACTCAACAATTTTTCTGCTTCATCAGCTGTCATCGCATCGGGCATACTATGGTCATCTTCGTCTTCATGATCACTTGCATCGGCAAATTCAACATCACGAATATCTAATGGTGGGCCTTCCGGCAATGGTGGTCGTGGAGGTGGGGGTTCGGGATATAATTTACTATCAACTTCACCATCACCAGCCAGTGTCGGCCTTGTTGGATCTAAAATTGTTTGTGGGCTGTGATAACCTTTTTCCATTTCATTTTGTTCATTCAAATCATGTGTGAGTAATGTCCTATCATGATCATTTTTCATATCATTATCTAACAATAACTCAGTTGGTGGTGGTATTTCTGGTTTTATTGTTGCATAAATTACCGAATCTGGCATTTTACCGTTATTTGTTGGATTAACAAATATAGAACGATTATATGATTCTCGGTATTCATTTAATTTTTCCTGTTTTTCCATTTCTTCTAAAACAGAATTTTTAATACTTGTATGATACAATTCGGCTTCACCATAAATTTCCGTACTTTCACTACCATCTGGGTTTAACCTGTATCCAACATCGGCATATTGTAATTTTGGACTCTCAAAATCATAATTGTTTGACGAAACATCGTAATTATCATTATTCGTTTGGCGTTGTGTCTTATCATTATTTGCATTTATATCAAATTCATTTACTTCAATGTTATTTTCCACATCAAATGTGTAAGATGGTTTTAATTTGGCTTTAATTTCAGGTGACGGCTCGTTAAAACCGCCCTCATCTGTACTTACACTACTTATAATACTTGGTGGCCTAGAACCTAAACCGGCCGCTGGCAAATTAACACATATGCTCGATACTCTTTTTGTACGTCTTGTCACATTATCTGTATTCGATGTGGGTGCTGAATGTATTGTTTCTAGATTGGCAACATCTTCGTTTCTATTTGTTTTTGTCGAACGTCCTAAAATTATATATAAATAATAGAAGAGCATGAATTAATATTATAATTTATTAACAACTATTGATTAGCATATATAGTGTTTTTAATACGCTTATATAATTAAAAAATAAATAAAAATCACTGATTTAACGACGAAAAGCTGAACATAAAATTTATTCAAACTATTAAAAAACTATTACATAATTATTATTATTTTAAAAACTTAAATTTTCTCCTTTCTCAAGATCATTTATCAACTTATTTAACATGTAATACAATAAGTAGGTCCTATGTTCATTTGATGGAATTTTTTCTAATTCTTCCTCAATAACTGAATCTTTTATACTTTCTGTAACTTTCTCTAACATATCCTCAATAACCGGATTTGCAAATGGTTCAACAAGATTTGCCAATTCATATCGAATAGAATTAATTACATAAATGTGAAAATCAATAACGAGTTTTTTTCTCTCTTCTGGTGGTATTTGTGCTAAAGTTCCTTCGGGTAATGGTGGCATATCAGATTGTAATACATTATTGTAAATAACATTTAATAAGTCATCGTATTGATTGCCAGAGCCAAGTTGTACCCAATTAGGTACTTTACCCTCATCAGTAACAGACATTGCAATGTATGCACATGCACCTTCATTATTATCTAATAATTTTGTATTCAAATATGTTCTACAATCTTTGCCTCCCTCAGTTACCACCTTTACTTCATTTTGTAAAACATCTTTTAGCCATGGTGGTTCCATATCAGATAATGGTAGCATTGGTAATGCTTCAAGGGGACCATCATTTGGCCTATCAACAAATGGCCCAGTCAAAGCACCAGCTTGCATACACGTTAATAATTTACATAAATATGTATTACGGACACGTTTTGCATCAACACCACTGACTAATTCACAACATAACTTATTTAACCACGCCTGACATAATTCATTCTCTTCCGGATTATGTGTTAAATTATTAAGAAAACTTTTAGAAAAATTTAATATAAATAAAAAGTCTTCATCTAAACGTATATCGACATCGTAGTCGTTCATATTTTTTAATTTAAAATCTTTATCCTAATAATTTGGTTTTACATTTAAAAAGTCAAATGTCAATAATTATACTTCCATAAAACAAATATATATAAATATGACAGTTTGCTATGTTAATTTGATTTGTATAATTACTATTATTATTATTATTATATTATATAAGATAAATTTAATACAAAAATATGTTCATGTTGTTAAATTATAATTATGCAGTCGATTTATACTCTTTACGTTCTCATAATTCTATTTCAATAAACTATTATGATAATAACTTTCATATAATGTTAAATGGACAATTTATTAATCAATCCGTTTTCTTATGTATATTGTTCAAAATATCCGATTCAACTATAATTGACAAAGGAGTGTCCGATTTTAATCTGATATACCGAAAATATTCGAAATAAATTACTAATTTTATAAATAAATTAAAATACATGGCAACCCTTATTTACTTGATTATAAAATTAATATGAATATCAATATGTAATAGGTAAATTCTCAATTGGTTTATTAGAAATTCTTTAATGTCATTATTATTTTTATTTATAGACTAGTTTATTTATAATCTTCAAAGTAAACGAAAGACAAAGAAAAAAATAACAGTCGAATTCGTCTGACTAAAAAACAGATTGAGTGTTCATAATCTGATGCCTCCACACATCACCACACTAAATTATGTCCTGAAATTACTCATAGTCTTTAAAAATAAAATTTTACAAATGTGTTATAAAAAAAAATACAGTGTCTTATTTAATTTACGTATACAAAAACTGATAAAACTACCGTATCAATGAAACATATAAATATTTAACAAAGAAATTAAAAAACACAAACCTTTGCAGTCAATACAAAATCTTCGTATGCTAAGACACATGTTTGTCTATATTATATTGTTAGAAAAATAACATTTTTATTTGTTATTTTTTATCAATTAATTATATATATAAATTTTTTAATCACTAAATAATTAATATCACTATCATTTTCTATTTATTTTGTTTTTGTTTTTTAAAAGTAATTAAATAAAATCGATAAATAATTTATTTTTATCACTTATTATATTAAACGTTTTTTGTATGCAATCATTTTTTTTTTAAATAAAATTCACGGTATTAATTTATTAAATAATTATTATTTTTATTTTTTTACGTTATAAAAAAATAGAATAAATTATTTGATGTTAAACAGAGATTGTATTTTTTTTTAAACTTTTATTTTTCTTTTTGCAATATAAACATAAAAAAACTTTTACTTTTAATGTTTATTTATTTTCTTAATCAAAGATTAATATGCTTTTAGTAAGTTTTGATACAAAGCAGGTATTTATGATAATAAAATATTTAATTATTTAAGAAAAACAAAAAAATAAAAATTCAATAAAAACTACTGAAAATAAAATAATAATTTGCATTTATTAAATTAAAATAAATTAAACGACAAATAATATCACAATCACTATTATTAATAAAAAAAATTAATTTCGTTTGAATCTCTGCTGCAAATTCGCCAATCTATTTTTAATAAATATTCACATTTTTTCTTTTATTAATAATTAAAATAATTTAAACGTGCATTAATTAATTCGCGTTTAATTAAAACAAAACAATAACAATAAATTCATAAAAAAAATTATACTTAATGAATAAATTAAAAGTAATTTATAAAGAAAAAAAAAATAATTTTCAGTCATTGAAAATTATATTAGCGGTCGTTAATTAATTTTTATTAAATGTTTAAACAATAATTGTATTGACTTTAAGTCAAAGACTTTACATAAAAAAAGTCTCCACTTATCCATAAAAAGAAAAAAACAAAACTAAAACACACAAAGTTGCAAATTTAACCGAGAACAAAATTAAAGAATAAAAAAAGAATCTGCTAGTCAGAAGGCGAAACGGAAAAATAAACTTAACAAATTAACACATACAGCAATTAAAAATTATAATAATTAGTTTATTGACCAATTTTATAATAAAAACAAAATTATCCATTTTTTTTTCTTTTCATTTTATTTCTTGTATTTTTTTTTTCGCAACAAAAATAAAATAAAAAATTTAATCACTTTATGAAAGTTTTTGTTTTTTTTAGTATTAAATAAATAAACTTAAAAAATATATATGAATACATAAAAATCAACCACCCACTCTCATATGTATATAAAAAAAAATAAACTTTATAATTTTTGCGACATACAAGTCACAGCACAGCATATATTTATATACATACGTATATATGTTTTTATTTAACAATAATATTAATATTTATATAAAAGCAAAAGTAAGAAATTTTACATAAAAAAATAAATAAAATAAAACTAATGCGTCAGACGATGTTTCAGAACAATGTCATTTGGTTTGCCAAAATAACACAACAAAAAATAAATAAATAAATAAAGAAAACATTTAAATCAACCTTACAAGCGAAAAAAAAAATTATTCTCTCAAGTATAGTACATATACAAAAAAAGAAACCGAAATAAAAATAAATTTTCATTAAGTGATTATTACCATTACGTAGATACAAGAAAAACAAAAATGTTGCAAAAAATAAAAATAATCAAAATTAACAAATGGGAAGAAATTTTAATTTTTTCGCACGTTTTTATAATTCTCGGCATCTTTATTAAAAAATAATTTAATTTTTAATAATTTTCTTTTATTACTATTAATTAATAATTAATTATTATTATTTATTTAACCAAAAAAGCGGTACAAATAAAATAATAAAACAAGTGTATTTTTTTATGTATTTTTAATATTAATAATAAACTCCTTTATTTTTATGATCAACAAAATTCATATAAAAATCGAATATTGACTATTGATAAAAAATAAAAATAAGAATAAATTTAAATTAATTTAATTAAATTTTAATTAAATATTGTATATCTAATAATTGTCGAGTAATATTTAGAGCGCATTCATTTGCTCTTAATACAAATTATTTATTATTTGTACAATATTGATAAAACATTAAATTAAATCATTCTATGCTGCAGTCGTAACAATTAAAACAAAAATGATAGATACATACATATACTACTTAAACAACTTTAAATTTTTTAGACATATAATTTAATATTAAACAAATTTCAATTACGAACTTTTATCCTGATAAATCAAATTTAAATTAAAATCTTTTTGAAATATATGTGAGTAAATGAAGATTTAAATAATATAGGAGAATTAAAATGCAACTATATAACACTATGATCCTACATCTTTATGATAGCATGGTATGATAGCATGATAACTATATGTTAGTTGAATTTGTTTTACGAAGAAAATTAAATATTTTTTTCATATATTTTATATTTCTGAATAATTAAGATACATTTATGAAGTAGACATATAAACAACGAACTATACGAGAAGTAAATATATTATCTTGATCAAGGAATAAAAAAGGAAAGAAAAAATGCAGACAAGACAAGAAAAAGGCAGACATTAAATTAATTGAATTAAATATAAATAAAAAATTATAATTTTTAAAGAAAAAAAATATACAAAAGAGATGCAAGTAACCATTTGCATATTATTATTTTTTTTTTCTTTAACAATATAAATTATTAATTAGTTAAGTCCTGTGACTTAAAAAATTGGCACAAGAAGGTATATTTTTTTATTTCTTTGATTGTTGCTATTTTTAGTAACTTCATTTTAATTATATCATTTATTTTTATTTTTTATAAGTTTATCAAGTAAAACAAATTTAAATGTCACGTTATCTGAAAATAACAATAAATAAATTAAAAGAAGAAAAAAATCAATTATATTATTTCATAAATAGTTTAGCAACAAAAATGGTTAAATCAACATCAATTATTGATACAGACATGTTGTGTAGGATGAGATTTTAACACACCATACATATTTAAAATTGTAATTAAAGTAACAAAAATAAAAAGAAATTAAATTTAATTTTGTTTATTAAATAAATAAAAAAAAAAATAAATAAAAAAAAAATAAAAATAACAATTAAATTATTTAATTTTGTATTCAAGCAACAAAAATATTTTGATAAAAATAATATTTTTAATTTTTTTCATATTCTATTTTTATATTAATAACAATTTTTCTTTTTTTTTTAGTTAAAAACATAAATTCTTTATGTCATCATACGTTTGTCTGTTTTTATGTCTACAATATTTATTTTTTATACATATTTATTTATATATTTATTGAAATTAATTTGTGGGTAGTAATAATAACTAATTGCATATTTTTAGTTTCTTAATTTGACACTAAGTTAACCGCATACATTTGTATGAAAAATTGTAATAACTATAAAGATAATACCAATCATTCGGTTCAAGAACAATTTTATTTACAAGATATTGCATTTGGTGAGAGAAAATAAACAAATTGTGCAAAAAAAAAAAACGATGCACTACGTTACATGCTCATAATTAATCAACATTTAATGAGATAAAAAAAAATTCCCAACAAAATCACATCGTTATGTATATATTATAAAAGGAAATGATAATATGTATATAAAATGAAAAATAAAAATTGCATACAATAAGAATCACTTGTATATCACAAATAAAATTATTTAATTAGAAACTATATTTATATACATATAATTTAATTACATAGATACAATGACGTCTTTTGATTATAACGTAAAACCTACGTCGCGGCATTTTATTGGCGAAATTTTTTTATAAATTCTTACCGATTTTCAGATAATTTATCGCTTATTTAACTGAATAAAAATTTTATCGTAATAAAATTATATTTATTATTAGTTTTTATTAATTTTTTTATTAAAATATAACTAAAGTAAAGAAAAAAAAATAACTCGTTGACAGATGATAAAATTGAAATTAATTAATATGTATTTGATTAATTTTTGTGTAGGTTTGTCTTAAATTAATTAATTAACTAACCATGATTTAATTAAAAACAAAGACAAAAAGAAGCATAATAATGAATAACATTGTCAAAATATTAAAAATGTTTGAGACAAACAATATATGTATATACTGCATACATATAACCATAGAAAATTTTATAATCATTTAAAATAAATAAATAAATTTTTGCTATTAATGATGCATAGACGGAAAAAAATCTGTTCGATTTATTAAAATAAATAATTAATGAAATTATTTAACCGGAAACATCATTGTGCATAATTAGTATAAACATTATTCTTATTTTATTTATAGTATTTTATTATAGCAGTTGTTGAGATAAAATATCTACAAAAATAGATTGCAAGACAAGTTCAACGTATTCTCCGTTAAAATTTCTTTTACATATAATCAAAATTTAACTATGTATCTGAGTGCATTTCTTACACAAATAAAAATATTAAAAATAAAAAGAAAATCTTTTTTAATTTTTACTAAAGTTTATTCAAGAAAATTTAACAACAATAAATAAAAAAAAGTAATGAAAAGCGATATAAGAATGCAAGGGGAAATAATTCTACCATTTTTACTCTACTTATTTTTTTTACAATATATAAAAATGTAACTTTTCTTTAATGTTATTTTCTTTTACCAAACCAACATCAAGAAGTTTAAAAAAAAAAACATCATTAAAAATTTTTGTTATTAAAGTTTAAAAAAAAAACGAAACGAAATAATATAAACTTATAATTTATTTTCCAAATAAACATTTTAATTATAGAAATAGAAAAATTATCATCGCAAAATAAATCAAATGTGAAAAATATTTAACTTATTTCTAACCTCAAATAAAACTTTTATAAAATAATTATTTAAAAGCCTTAACAAATCTCTTAATTGAGTGTTAACCAAATGTCTTTTGGTAACCCTTTTTAAAAATAAATTTAAAGTCTAATAATCTGTTTATTACATAGCACTACAGATGCATACATGCTCAAAAAATTTAATAACAAATTTCTGATGAAAATCCCTTCGTAAACTAATATTTTTAAAAATAAACTTTTATTTTACTTATAAGATTTCTTTTATCTTAAAATATGAAATTTTTCATATAATTTTCGCAATAATAACAAAGAAAAAAAAATCTATATATAATATCTCTAAACAACTAAATAATAAGAGCAAGGTTTATTTGAGAAATTCAATCAAATAAATCAGAAAAATATTATTTTCATGATCTAATTACTAATTGGAAAGTTCTATTTTACAATTTTATTACTAACTAATAAACAATTTTTTATTAAATAAAACAAAAAAGAATTAATAATAACATAATATTATTATAATAAAAAAAGAAAGACAATTCTGATTAATTTAAAGAATTTTTTAATTCATTAAACAAAAATATTGAAAAACTAATAAAACACACATAAAAATTGTCTCGCAGCATCACAATTACATCATTAATTTACAAAAAAACAAATTGGAATGTTTAAAAACAACCATAATAATAAATAAATGTAAAAAAAGTATTAAAAACTATCATCAATACATTAAAAAAAATTAGAAATACAAAAAAAAATTGTCCAATAAATAAAAATATTAAGTAAATATTTCACACATATATTAAGCGGGTTTTTTTATTCTTCTTCTTCTTTAAATTAAATAAAAATTCAGAAGAGATGTGAAATATTTCACTTTCATTTAAGCAAAAATGTTTTGTTTTTTTTTGTTTGTTTTAATAAACTAACAAAAAAATTTCATCATTTCTTTAATTTATTTATATAAATATAAAAATATAAACAACACAAATGACGTTATTTAACATTTAAAATCTGTCACTAAGCACATATTTTTAATTGATTTTTCTTTATTGTTGTTTATTATCATTTTCATAATAAAAATTATATATTTCGATTTAAAATGATTATGTTTTAAATTAATAAATCGGTCGGTCATAATTATTTTAAAAGAAAAATTAAAAATTATACGAAGCAACAAAAAACATTTAATTAATTAATTTATTTTTATTATTCATGTTATTTGCTCGTCACTTTAATTTAACTAATTTATTTTTTGTAAAATTTAATTGCAAATTTTTGGTATTGTCAAATTTTTGCAAAAAAAAAATTAAACATAACCAACAAAAAAAAAAAAAAAAAAATCATTTATTTTTCTGCACATAAAAATAATCAATTTTTTTTTAATTAAAGAGCATTGTACAAAAACAAATCACAACACTTATTTCACTAAAAATAATAACAACATAACATTACTCTTCTATTATTAACAACAAAACAGAAAAAAATTGCACATTGTTTTTATATACCATATTTTATTTTGCATTTATCTTCTTTAATAAATACAATAATTAAACAAAACGAATAACAACACATTTGAATAAAAACAATTAAAATAGAAAGAAATATATTTTTTTTTCTTAAGTGATTCAAACATGCGCGAATGGACCGCCCGCCGATTTTGTACTGTCTTATAACTTAAAAGTAATGAAATAAAAAACAAACAACAAAATATACATAAGAGATGATTTTTTTTTTTTATTTCTTATATACAAATTTTATTTTTCTTTTAAAACAATTTTTTTTTTTTTTGCTCTTTCTTCGGTTTGTTTTTTTTTTTTTTTTGTATCCTCTTTCTTGCGGGTTTTTATAGTATATATATATAAGTAGTTACTTAGTCAAGTTAGTATATTTTTATTTTATTTTATTTGTTTTCTTTAATAAATAAAATATAGATAAAATAACAACTACAGAAATATAAATTTATTTTTGTGAATTGTGTGCCGAGGCGTTTTTCATATGTGTTCATTATTATTATATACATTTTTTTTTTAAATACAATTTGACAAACACAAGACATGGATTTTTTTTATGCTATAATAATAAAATAACATTAACTGGATAATATTGTAAACTGTTTATTATTATTTTATTTTTCAATCATACATCTACATAAATATATGTAGCAAATTAATAAGCTAAGGTCCTCCAGATATGTGAAAAAATAAATACCGACATTAAATTTACAAAAATACTTTCGTTTTTCTTTTTTTTACTTAAGACAAATGCATTAAGAGATTAAAAACGTTACAATCAAAAACAAAAAACAGCATTTAAAATGCATTTATATGTATAAAAATAAAATACGTGTCTTAAAATACTTGCGAAAGAGATAAAATTATAAATAGTATTTTATGTTGATACTTTTCTTACTAGACAGGGGATAGAATACCAGCAGACGTTATTCAATCATTATAAACTAGGTTCAAAATAAATTTAAAATGCAAAGAAACGTATTTATTTATCGACGAGGATAAATAATTTAAAGAAAATACGTAAATAAATCTCAAATTACTTTGTACATTAGGATTGGAATACAGCACTGGAATTTTATACACATATATATCTGCTTACTTTTGATGGAGACATAACTGTATGAAAAATATTTTTCATAGTATCTTTTCAAAAATTAGATTCATTCTTTTATAATTACAGCATGAAAGAAGAAGAAGAAGACGGCAAAAAATAATCAACGACAATTTATATATAATTTAATAAAAAATTGTTTAATGAATTTTTGCCATAATTTCATAATCATAAGCACCAAATTAGTAAAGGAAAAGCTAACTGTGTAGCGACATGTGAACAATTTTTGTTTTAATTTTACAACACAGAGCAACGTAGTACAGAGTAATAACCACAAGACTTATGAGATTTTTCTCAAAATTTATTTTATTTTTTAGTGTTTGGTTTTTTTTTTGTTTATTACAAAATTTGTGTGCAAAAAAAATTTAAGTAAAATAATAAATATTTTGAATACTAATTCAGTTGCTTCTTTTTTAAAGCAAACATAAAATAAACGTATGTAAATTGCATATGTGGAAAAATTTAAATAAAAAAAAACAACAAAGTTTTGCTAAATAAAAACTAAATATGCCAACTAACATATGCAAATATATTTTATACAAATTTGCATTATAATTTCCTTGTAGTATTTATACATATTTATTTTAAGCTAAATTATTTCTATTTGAATTAGAAAAAGCTTTTTTTTTTTCTTTATGTTTTATTTCTCTTATTTATTTATGTTTTAAATAATTTCATTTATGCAAATTTACTGACTAAAGTGCGGTTCATTAAAATATAAAGATTAAAATAATAATAATAATAAAAATAACATCAGCAAAGTGAATTATGATTATTTCATCGTCGTTTTTTTATTGTAGCCAAATAAAATTCGCTTTAACGAATTGACTGCGCTTTGTACATAATAATATAAATACTTTAAAACGTACTATAATCCGCAAAAGAAACTAATAAGAATCAAATTAAAGATTTTATTAAAGCATGAGATAAACTTTGATAACAAAAATTACAATATTATTAAAATGAAATACGCAATATTATTATTTGTAAAATTATCGTTTTCATTGGCACAGTAACTGCTGTTGAGTAATTAAATAAAATTTTAAATACCTTAAAAAATAAAATATTTTGTATTACTATCGCATAAGGAAATATTTTAGTAAAACATTTATATGTTTATTTCTTCTTCTTTATTTTTACTTTGAACTTTTTTTTTAGTTTTGTTTTTTTGTTTATATATTTAATTTTTTTCCGATAATTAATTCAAGTTTTATAAGCAACTAATGAATAATGATTATGTAGGTGTCATTTTATTATTACTCGTATAAATTAATTCTTACATTAAATTTTTTTATCAAAAATAATGCCGTTAAATTCAAATAATTATTATTTTATTAAAAAAAAAATAGTTTTTAAGGATCAATCTGTCGATAAAATAAAATAAGTACACTTTATTGATTATTTTTATATATTGAATTGAATTTTTGTTTTTAATTTAGACAATAACAAGATTTAATAAAACCACCGAAACAAATAAAATTGTATTTCGTATTTAAAAAACAAGAGAACAAAATAAATGTAAATAAACCTGACCTAACGCAAATATAATAAAATTATTGGAATGTTATAAAGCATAAAATTATTTTTTGTATATAAACAATCTGTACACAGATGTTTGTTCACGGATTCGTTACAATTTATTGCATTTTGGTCATGCATTTTAACAGTTTTCTTTGTGGGATGATTTTTTTTTTTATTAATTTTTAATCTAAACCACAAACATTTTGGTATTTCATACTTTTTAATCACTTTTTAAAAATAATTTGAAATTGTTTTGTAAACAAGTAGATTAAAATATTATAATAAAAATTATAAGAAGTAAACTATAATTTAAATAACTTTTACACGTTTTAATTCATAAATTATGAATCACACTAAACTAGCACAAGATAAATGATGAAAAATATATTCTTCATTAATAAATACGCTAGAAAATTAAAAAAAAACTGATAAACATAAAATTTTTATACACTCCGTTTTGTTTTCACAAACGAAACGCACAATATATATATATATATATATATATATATATATATATATATATATATATATATATATATATATATATATAAATTTTTATTTATTTTAAACACTAAATTAATCTTTTACCAAATATATATTAAGATAAATATCCTTGAGGTTAAATCAAATTAAATCAAACTTGTAGAATAATATATACACATAAGTACATATATGCCTAAGCGATATAAATATATACATACATATATATGTATATAATAAGTAAAAATATAATATTATTGTATATAAATTTTAAATGACGTATAAATTGAAAGTGATTTTAGCAATAAATTATTAACCTGGAATTGTACTAACGTATTTAAATAACATATATGGTATATACATGTTGCTTTATGGTTTAAAATACAGATTTTTTATGACAAAAATTTAGATATAATTATATAAATATATAAAAAAGATAGTTAATATTTAATTACCAGTAATAAAATTAAATAAAAGTTTTAACGTAAAATTTACCTTTTTTATCATCTTCATTTATTAAACTAGTTAATTTTTCGTTCGATTCATTTTCTTGTTTTTCATCTTCTGTATGAATGGGACTGGATGGTCCAGACGAAGCACTGGCAGCTGGACTCGGCGAAGAACTAATTCCGTATGCAGGTGATGCCAACGCAGCATTATCGTTTTGTCGTTCATTTTGATGATGTTGTTTAAATGGACCCAAATCAACTGGATGTGCATTCTTGTCGGTGTATTCTTCAATCAAGTCCAGAGATCCTTTGCGTAATTTTTCTGGACCATCGTCAAATATCTTATTTGGACTAGATGGAATTATATGATCAGAATATGTGTCGGGGATGGTTTTTGTTGGGCTTAATTTAAAATAGTCTTTATATTGTGGTTTTGGCGATGGAATGGCGGGCGGTGATTTTATAGGACTTGTCGGCGATACTGTTCGTACATTTCTTGGCTTTATTTCCGGTGGTTGTACATGTCGCACAGGTGGACTGGGAGGCGTATCTGGTAAGTCTTCAATAGAGCGTGAATTATAATTTGCTGAGTTTCGTGTTTGTTCCTTTGTTATTAGTTCATTGCCAGAAATTAAGGCGGTACCAGGAACAGTTCTTATAATATCACAACGACTTGGATCACTATTGTATCTAGATGCTCTTGTTTTTGAAAAATGTGATGTCCAATTTTTTTGTTTTTCAATCAATTCTCTAGAATTAAATTTTCTCTCTGGCTTTTCTGGTTTCTCTGGTTTTTCATTTTTCATTCGTGATATATTATGATGAATTTTTGTTACACCATTAGTAATATTATTATGTATAGGAAATGGTATACGCTTTGGCGATGGTGACCTAGTATTTATATCTTCTGGACTTATGTCTCTAAGATTATCTTCTCTACTGCTGGAATGTGTCATTTTAACACTTAATGCAGCCGGTCTTGGCACACGATTTTCGACACCCAGCTTCTCAAATAGGGCACGGGCATTATTAAAACGAGCCGCATGCGATTCCGTTCGCACAACAGCCACCGCCGACTGAACATCTTTAATCGGATCTTGAGACATTTCGATGGGTTTACGTTGAAATAAATTTGCAATTTGTGAGACTTTAGGCCCCACACTTTGATGTGCTGTCTTCTCCATTGTTTACTCCAGACACAAATTGTAAAGCGGTAGCCTAAAAAACACAAAAAAGAAGAAGAAGAAGAAAAAACTATATTAATTATGCATTTATAAATATAATAATGAATGTTTTAGAAATAAAAGTATGCCAACCATTTTAAGTTGATTTATTATTATTATTATATATTATTGTAAGAATTTTTTTCTATAAATAAAAAAAAATAATGTATATAAAAGAGAACAACACCAACAAAAACGATAAAAATAATTATATATATTTTTTTATCAAATGTTTCATTAACTAAATACTAAAATATAATTAGCGTATCGTTATTTAATTAAAATTTAATAAAAATTTCAATCATTAGTTAGCACATAATTATTAAAAGCACTAATTTAATTTATTTAATTCAATAAATATCATAAATTATTAACAAAAATATGATTGCACACAAAACACAAATTCAAGAAATATTAACAATTTAAATGAATTGAAATTAATTATTATATGCAGCCGCCCGTCACTAAATAGACTAAAAAAAAATTATTTTATTTTACTTAATTATTCACCAAATTAAAAAAAAAATCTTTTCCAGTGTATGTGTGCATGTTTTTTTACTAATAAATTGAAAAAAATAAAATACAAAAATATTGATAATTTTATTTATTCGTTTTTAAACATATTTTATGATATAGAAATTTATTTTCGTGTGTTTAACAATAAAAAAAAATGATTGATCAGATATTTATTTATCATTCACACAACAAACATTTTAATAGAAACATTTAAATTTAATATTATTAAATTTTGTAATTATTTCGTTATACATACATATATAATGCATAAAAAAACATGTAGACTATAATATACAACCACAAAAATATGACAAATAATTGTAAAAAATTAATAAATATATCAATAATTAAATTTAATATTGATGCAAAGAAAATATCATAGATTTCTTGTTATATTTTTGTATTTTTATTTATATCGCAGATAAGATAACGAGGTAACAAAAAAAAAAGTAATATTATTATCATAAAAATACAATATTATTTTAGAAAGAGAAATATTATACGATTGATAAAAAAAATAGCAATGAGTTAATTAATTTACATTTTTTTACACACCCTATTCTATTTAAGAAATTTACATGGTTTTTTTTTATAAACCATTTACAACCATTACACATAATTTAATTAAAAAATATAGAAAAAAAAAACCAATGTATTGGATTTGTTCCAATAATTGCTAGACAATTCTTTTTATATTTTGCTAGGATTAATTTAATAATTTAAAAGAAAATGTATTTTTAAAAATGAAATTACTTTAAGATTAGCTACAAAACTATTGCATATTTTTAAATTACTTTTTCTTTTTCAAAATTGTATATATATAAATATAGAAATAAGTAAAACAACACTCTACAATTAACTATTGGATTTTTCATTAAAATGTTAAAAGTGGCTGGGTTAGTTACAAAAAAAGAAAATATGTTAGTAAAATTTCAACCTATGTTGTAATATAATTAAATTAAAAACATGCATTTTATAATCAAACTATTCTTTTCACACTGAATTCATTAATTTTACCTACAATTTCTATTTAAAGAATTTTTGAATCATACTGTTAAAATGATTAAAATTATAAACATTTTTATGATTTCCTTTTAAAAAATAAAACAAATTTTATTATTATTATTTTTTCCTTATCTTATCTTAATTAAAGATAATTAATTTAGTTTGATTATTATAAATATTAATTATGAAAATTCTTAATAGCCAATTATATTGTTATTGTTTCAAAATGAATCAAAATTTGATTTCTTTCAAAGAAATTAACACAAAAACGACAAAACAACAAGTTTATTTTCTAAATAAAGAAAAAATTATTAAATTAATAAGAACGGGCTATTAGTAAAAATCATTAGTTAATTAATTAAATAAATTATGTTGAATAAAGTGATAATAATTGCAGTGCTTGTAAATATATTCAATGTTAAATTAGGTGTTGGACAAATATCGTGTCCACCATGTGAACAATCAAGCGTATGCATTTCTTCAATAAAACAAGAGGACTGTGAGGACTATGAAATTTTAGATCCAAAAGGATGGTGCAATTGTTGTCCTGGCTGTGTATCTGGTTTAGGTATATTTTCATCTAAAAAACAATAATATTATAATTTCATGCATTTATAATTTGGATTATTTTTCGTTGATTGAATAAAGCATTGGGAAAAACGTGCGACAATAACAATGTATTACTACCTAAGTGTGCGCCAGGATTAAGTTGTTTATATCATCAGTGTGCTTTAGATAAAGGTATATAATTTTATTTTTTTAATAAAGTGACTAATATATTATCTTCTACAATCAAAAAATAAGTTTAATAATAATTTTAACAATTAAATTAATAAAAGAAAAATCTACACTTAGTTAAAATTAAAAATCACCAAAAAAATTTCTAACAAATTTTTTTGTAGACTCGTGCTTGTACCTTTATCATTTTGAAAAAGATTTCAAATGGATGCCTATATGTACTCAAGATGGTAAATTCCCAGCAAAACTATGTAAAGGTGATCGTATGTCTGGAAGGTATGTATTTGTTCCAACTAATAAACTCTTATGTTATAGTTTCTATATTTATACAAAAGTATTTAAAAATAATATAAGAAATAAAATTTAATTAATATAAAGTAAAAAAATATACAATAATAAATATTTAATAATGAAATATTTTTTTGCAATTTATTTTATCTATTTAAAACCAAAAAAAAAAACAAGATGTTTCTGTCTTAACGAAAAAGGCGAAAGAATATTTGGTTATGATTGGTGGAAAGACGCTGATAATATGGAATGTGGTAATTTAATACATATTTAATTGTTAATTAGCTTAGAAAAAGTTTAATGTCATTTTTTTCTTATTTTCGCAATTATAAAAAAGCATGTAGCAGACATCGGTATAAATTAGAATCAGAGGGACGTTCGGATGTCACTTTGCATTGTGCACAAAATGGTAATTATGAACCATTACAGTGTGATTCTGGCGTTTGCTGGTGTGCCAATGAAATAACTGGACAAATATTACCAAATACAACAGCAGTACCAGATGGTCTATGGACATTTTTACCATGTTGTACGTATTATTTTATTTTCTATATTAATATCAAGCATATACAAGTATTACACGTTAAATAGTTACCCTAAATATAGAAAAATATTAATATTGGTTATATCTTAAATTAAATATAATGATAAATACAATAAAACGTTATATGTAGATAATGAAACAATTATGGGAACCAAATATTTACGACAATGTGAAAGTGCATCATATGCCCAAGGTGTAATGAGAAAGGTTTTATCCAGCAGAGGAACATTAGATGTCGCTTTCAATAATATTGTGTGTGATTATGATGGTTCGCATGGCATTTTTTTTATCAAAGACGGAATGTAAATTTTTTATTTTAAATATTATTATATTAATTTTGTTAATTTTCAATTATTTATTTGTTAAATAAAAGAGCTGCGTGTCAATGGCGTGATGGCTCCAGAATTGGTTCATATCAAGTACCATCGAATCAAGTTTCACAAATGAATTGCAGTATGTATATACCAAAATATTTATTCATAATGATAATTAATAAATATTCGTATTTCATTATTAATAAATGAATATTGTATTATTTTTTAGATTGTGCACGTGATCAAAAAGTATTTGCAGAAATTGATTTAACATTTCAATTATCATGTAGTGGTAATGGTAATTATTATTTATTACAAAATACAAACGGTAATACATTTTGTGTTGATCGCGATGGTTATGCGGTTACAGATTATAATGAAGTGATTGAAGAAACAGAATGTTCGAAACATTATTACTATATCCAATAAAAAAAGAATTTAATTGTATATAATATTATGTGTGAGTTTTTTTTAAAGTAAGAAAACTTCACCCCTCTAAAAATTTAATGTAAAATGTTTTATATTTTATTAAACCATAACCACAATTATTTGTTATTTATATTATTATTATTATTATTATTATTATTATTATTATTATTATTTATATATAAAATTTTATTTGATTATTTATTTTATTATTATCATTAAATAATTAAAATTACCTTCATATACAACTGCGATTAATAGTGTAAACAGAAATTCCTAATTGTTGCAGCATTATTTTTTTTAACAAGTATTTTTTTATTTCTTTCTATGTAATATCTGTAACAATTGTTAAAAAAAGAACTAATTAAAATCATAAAATAGTTTAAAATAAAAATTAAGTATTAAATTAATCAATGGGAATAGTTACTATAAAAACATATTACATAAAACACTTTACATTATAATGACTGAGAAAACAATTTTAAATATGCTGAGTTTAAGATATCAATAATGTCCTATGCTAATAATTTTTTAAGATTATTACTTTAAATAAGTGCTGTACTTAAGGATTTCTTACTATTTCTAATACCTTATTAACTTCATATTAAACAATGTGTATCCAAGTACCCATAAAATAATCATCAACAAAATATAAATAATAATAAAAGAGACGAAAACTTACAAATAATTTTCGTTATTTTCTTTGTTCTGTTTTTTTTTTATTATTACAAGAAGGTTATTCAACCAATAGTAATTACTTCCGTTCAGTAAGAAGAATATCCAAAAAAAAAAAGTTAAACAAAAGAAAACAGAATATTTGATGATTTTTTGACAAAAGTTTTTTTTTCTCCTTTCACGAAAAAGCCACATTATTTCTGTTTGGTATAAAAATGTTTTCATAAAAACGAAAATAAATAACAAATTGATGTAAAACCAGAATATACATAAATGTATGTAATTTGTAATGAATTATGTAACTATGTAGAAAAATGTGTTAACAACGCTAATAATTAAGCGTTAACAAATGATGTGAACTCTTTTTTTTTTTGTCAACTAAAATGTTTTTATATCATTAAACATGGATAAATTGGTTTTAAGTTTGAAATGACAGAATGATAAAAAAATAAAAAATGGAAAAACAAACAAAGCTTTTTTCCATCAGACTACTCAGTAGAATCTACTATATAAAATAAACTCGACTCGAATCATATTTTTTTTTGTGGCAAAATTATTTCCTATAAAAAAATTTTTTTTTTTAAATTTTTATAAAAAAAAGCAACATTAAAGCTTAAAAAATAATCAAATTAAAATATAGTTATTTCCCTTTACACAAGTGGAATATGTTTTATCAATAACACATAAATATGTATAAAATCATTGTTATACTGTCTCATTATCTACAAAACAAAAATAAATAGAGTAAAAACATTAATCAACATATGACATTGAATTTTATATTACATTAAATAAATGAATTAATTATTTGTGGTAAGTAAACTAAATATGGTTAAATGGTTAAAAGCAAAACATAAAACAAAACGTTTTCCCATTTGAATGTAAATTTATAAAAATAAAAATTCACTTTTATAGTGAAAATACAAATAACAAAGAAAACAAAATTGGTATAAGTCAATAAAAAACAAAAAAAAAAATTTTAAAACTGTTTTAATTTGAATTTAATCAAAACAAAACATAAAAAAAAAATGTTTTTACCTGCTTAATTCTTTTTTCTTTTGTTTTACTTTCATTGTATAAATTTATAATTTTTGAATGCAAATAAAAACATGAGAAAAAAAAAACGAAAATTTTACAAAAACAGTAGACACTTCATTTGACGAACAAAAAGTTATTTATTAATCCGCTCGGTCCGGGTTAACAATAAGAATTACAAATTTTTATGTGTGGGATGTTTTTGTTTTTTTGTTGTTTACTTTTATTTAAAAGTAATAATTACTTAAGTAATAATCATTAATAATTAAATAATTAAATTTATATATTTACTTAAAATATTTTCGCATTTACAATTAAAACTTCTTCTATTTATAAGTCAAAATTTCGAACAAAGAATTAGGAAAACAATTATTAAAAAATTGCATTAAAATATAGTTGTGGGTGGAAAGTTTTAAATTATTTAATAATACAAAAAAAAATATTTTTTAAAAACCAATATTTGATTTATCCATTTTTTTAACAGTTTAAAATTACAAAAACATTTCAATTAAAATAACTTTGGCATGAAACAGCAATTATTTTTAAATGTATTAATAAAGAAAAATGTTTTCAATTAAATAAATGCAATAATACAAAGTTTTATAATTCATTCTAGCAATTTGACTCGACGTCAATAATTTATAAGTTGTTGTGTTTCTGTCGACAATTCTTTGATAATTTTAAATAAAACAATTAACAGTAGTTCAGTAAATCACGCGTAAACTGCAGTCACATTAAGCAGTATGCACTGTTATATGTTTTTTTGCAGTTTATTAACACTTTTTTATTAATAATAAAAAAATAATTACGCTACAGCTTGAAAATATAAGTATAAATAATAAAAAATAAATTAAACTTAATATTGAACATAAACAAAAATTATGTTTAATAAAAATGTTTATTTATCAAATTATTCTCTAAAGATGTTCCAATATTTACTTAAAGTCTAAACACTTAAGTTTATTCATTTTTTTGATAAAAATAAACTTATATCCGTTTGATATTGCTCGAAAGCCGAAAGATCTCTGTATTTCCGCCCTTATATCTTCAAATCATTTAACCAAACCAACACTTACATAACATAAACTTAAAACAAATTTATTATTTTTTTTTCATTATAGTAGTTAAACTGTTTTTAAATTATAAAAAATTCAACAAAATTCAATTTAAATATTTTCTTTTTCTATTTTTGATTAAAAATTACCGCAGAGTTTTCTAAAAAATAATTTCGAAAATTCTACCCTCATTGAAACAGTAAAAATGATATCAAATGAAAATAAGAACCAACAGCATAAGACGTAATTGATAATAATTACTTTCGATTTCTATATTTTAAAGCTACTGCTACAGCAGTTACTGAGGTATTAATATTTTTATTATTATTACTGCTGGTAGCCAAGTCTGAGACTTGACATTTAAAATAAAAACGAAAAACAGAAAAACAAAACAAAAAATCTTTTAATCTAACGTAGATTTAATATTATTTATTTGACTGTAAATAAAACAACTACATTGTGCACTTTAAAATACATATTACATACACTATCATTGTGCTTTACACACAATTATGTTGATTTCTACTGTTGTATATATTTTTAGTTGTTTGCATGCTTGTACTTCCAAACACTTGACTATAGACATAAAAGCAATAATAGTAAACCATACAATAAAATATTTAAGAACAAAAGTAAATAGAATGTGTAGACGTATTTTTTTTTTGTGTATAATAATAAAAATAAAATCCATTTTACCCTTTTATTCTTAACTAGTTGTTGCTTTTTTTCCATTCTTTTAGAAAACACGTTTTCATTTTCAGTTCCAGCCAAACATATCGATCTGCTGCTGCTGCTGGTTGCTTAGCTATTATATAAATTTTTTGTTTGTTTAACTTGAATTTTCTTTTCAATATTTGCTAGTTTTGTTGTAAAATTTAAACAATCCCTTTTCTTTTTTTTGTTATTGTGCAACTCTAATTAAATATTCTTTTCAGACTTACTATTTTACGGAAAAATAATAATAATTAAAATCAGAAAAACTAAGTATGATATTATAACAAAAATTTATATCAAAAGAATAAATGAATGAATTAAATTTTCATTTTTTTAAACATAATTATTATTTCTTATTCAAAATGATCATTATTTCCTAGAACATAATAGTTTTAAAAAAATGTTTGCAAAACATTTGTTACTATAAAATCCTTACGGATTTTGTAAAGTGCTTAAAGTAGAAAAAAAAAAATTTATAATTGTGCGGCTTATCATATGCTACAAAAGGTACACATTTGGTATTAAAGTTGTTATTTCGACTTACATAATAGTAATTAATCTAATTTAAAAATGTAAAAATATTTTTAAAAACCAACATAAATTAATTTAAATTATGAAAATGTATAAAATTTCTTCAACAGTATGCATAGAAACGGTGAGACTAGTCTTGTTATTGCACTTTTAGGTCATTGCCTGTTACCTGACTGCCTTTATTTAATTTTTTTTTTCTCTCTTTAATCAACTCTTTATATTTTTTTTTTAAAATAAAATTTAGATTAAAAATTCAGAAAACCATATAGGGGCATAGCAATAAGGTAGCAAAATTATTTAAATTTTTAGTAGGCGTTAAAGAAATTTATTTTTTCTTATTTATTTAAATGGAATTTTTTTGTTCTTTTTTTAATCTAATGAATCTTTCTTTTTTTTATATGTATTTTATTTTTCGTAAAAATAATTTGGATAAACATTATTATGACACAATGTTATAAAAATTAGATGAGGTCACGTTAAATTAAAAAAGATAAGAAAATCTTAAAATTATATGAGTTTACTTAAACTACAAAATTAAATATCTACATATGAGATCACATGAGATAAATATCATAGAGTTATCAGTTGTTGGTTTTTTTTTTCAATTAAATTGAAATGGAATTTTTTCCTATTTAATTTTCATAATAATTCAAAAAAATATATGCTTTTCAATAAGAAAAAACACATTAAACTTTCTATAATTAATTTTTTCTTTCATTATTTACTTATTAACAATAGAAAAAAGATATTTTATGTTTCTATAAAGTTGTACTACGGGTAAGGTAGAAAGAAAAAATTCTCCACCAACATAATAATTTTCAATAAATAACGATTAAATTATAATTATATATAATAGAAACAAAAAGCACAAAATATACAAACAAAAAAATTGAATAAATAATGTGTTAAAACGTTAATGAACTTGACTCTATCAATTTCACAAATAGTTGTTAAGCGGCTTATGTTTCTCTTTTATACATATTAATTATTTATTTCAGCTTAATGGTAAAACATTTAAATTTATTCAATAATTATTATACAGGGTTTTCCAATAAGAGGTGTTATTTTGAATAGCCCGCTATTTCGGTAGATGTCACTTTTGAAGCTATCATTTGTTGACATTTGACAAGTAGAAACTACGCCATTAATAAAAATGGAACGATACACGCTTCAACAACGCATTGAAATTATTAAAATTCACTATAAAAATGGTGAAAATTTGGCAGAGACGGTTCGTAAAACTCGAAAATTTTTGGGTCGTCGTGAAGCACCTTGTCGGACCGCAATACAGAAATTGGTGGAAAAATTCGAGCTGTTGGGACAACTTAGTGATGTGAAGAATAAAATCCGTGCACGTCGTTCAAGAACAGCCGAGAATATTGCTGCTGTAGCCAAAAGTGTTGAAGAAAACCCAGGTTTGTCCATTCCTCGTCGTTCTTTGGAATTAGGCATTCCACAAACGTCATTACACCGTATTTTGCATAAAGATTTGGGTCTTAATGCTTATAAGGTTCAGTTAACACAAGAACTCAAGCCGGCCGATCATCAACAACGTCGTGTCTTTGCTGATTGGGTCCTTGAAATGCATGAAAATGATCCGGAATTTCATCGAAAAATCATCTTGGGTGATGAGGCCCATTTCCACCTCGGTGGCTTCGTCAACAAGCAAAATTGTCGCATCTGGGGCTCGGAAAACCCAAGAGTTATTGTTGAAAAGCCTCTCTATCCTCAACGTGTGACTGTTTGGTGCGGTTTATGGTCCGGCGGAGTCATTGGACCTTACTTTTTCGAAAATGAGGCTGGAGCAACAGTTACGGTGAATGGATTGCGCTATCGAGAGATGATTAATGATTTTTTATGGCCGGAATTGGATGGTATTGATCTGGACAACGTTTACTTTCAACAAGACGGCGCTACGTGCCACACAAGCAACGAAACCATTGATCTTTTACGGGAAAAGTTTTCGGACCGTGTTATCTCTCGAAGAGGTGATCACAATTGGCCACCGAGATCTTGTGATTTAACACCTTGCGACTTCTTCCTTTGGGGCCACGTGAAAGAGAAGGTCTACGCCAACAGCCCAGCGTCGATTCAAGACCTCAAAGATGGAATTCGTGAGGCTATCGAGGACATAGGGCAGCCACTTTGCGATTTGGTTATGGAAAATTTCATGAAAAGGATATGGTCCTGTAAGCGTGGTCGTGGTGGTCATTTGCCTGAAGTTATTTTCCACTATTAATGGCATACCTTTCTCTTTATAATGAAATAAACATCCGATCATTTATATTAAAAAATGGCATTTTTTTTTGAATATCAAAATAACACCTCTTATTGGAAAACCCTGTATTAGTAACAAAAAAAAAAACTTATTAACATTTATTTTCGTTAAAATAAAAATTTTATTAGAAAAATAAAACTTATTACTTTCACATAATAATCTTTAATTATATAAAATAATTGATAAAATTAAAAATTTTACTTGCAAATTATTATTGAATTTCTTGTAAAAATCATAATAGGAAGAAATATATAAAAATTACAGCAATAATTATTATCATTGTAACACATAGACAAATACAACATTCGTATGCATATAACACAAGGAACTACTTTTCTCTTTTTTTGTTTTTTGTTTAACAATAACCAGAAATTAATTAATTAAATTAAGAAAAAATTTTAAAATCATTAAAAAATAGTGTTAATTTTTTTTTTTTTTTTTTTTGTGTTTTACAATAATTTTGTGGAAAAGTTATTATTAAAATCAAAACATAACTAATTTACATATAAAAATTTTTCACTATTTTTTTTAATTTTAATTTTTAATTAAATATTACACATTTTTTCATTTGTTTTATAAAGAATTATCGAATATACAGGATGTTTCATAAAATATTAAATTTAAAATTTGTTAAATTTAAGATAAATTACACAATTTAGATGAAAAATTATTCATTGTGATATTTGTACGACATTATATTTATTATAACCCATTTTTTATCTGACATTTCTATAAATATAAGTCAAGTAAAATTTATAAAAGACATAAATAATAATTTTTATTAAATAAAAACTAAAAACAAACAAACTAAAAATCACAAAGGTAAATTAAAATAATAAAAATAATATTAATAATAATAAATTAATGTAATAGAAGTATATTTAATACGAAACTATAACTTTGAAGCCATACAATTGAAGTTATTTTATTTTAAAAACACAAATAAATAAATTAATCAATTTTTTTTTCAACTAAAACAAACAAAATTAATTAGAAAAAGTAAACAATTCTATTTATATGTTTATTTTACTATTATATAGATTAGAAACATCAAATTAAATTATCAAACATAATCTTTTTATTTAGCATACATAATTTATGCTTTAAATATAAATTAATATTAAATAGTAATTATAATGCGTAATACATAACAAAATTGATAAAATAAAATCAATAAACCAATTTTTTCTACAGTAAAATATTCACAATGCATAGCCTTGAAATAAATGTTTACAATACAATTAAAAGTAGTATAATAAATATTTAAATGAATCACCCTGCAATATAGTAAACAAATAATTCTACAATTTTTTTTTCTGTCTATAAATCAAGTTATAAACTATTATGAAAATATTTTATGCAATACTTTTTGCATAAACAAAAAATATATATATATATATATACCAAGACTAAATATATAAGAATTTATAATAATTTTACTTTCATTTAATTTTAAGATAGAAAAATATAAATAATAAATACTAATAATTATTATCTATCTTTGCTTCATCTAACTAAACGATAAAATGCATTTGTGCCTTTGTTTTGTATAAATAAGCATATATATATAATTAAATAATAATGTAATATATAAATAAATGAATATATTATTAATATAATTTTAATGTATTTCACTTGTTTGGTTGTGATTAGTAATAATAATAATAATAACAGTAGTACGGTGTTAAATTGTAGGTTGTTGACTCTTTTAAACAATGTTTTATATAAATTATTACAAGTAATAATAATAATAAAAATAAATAAAATTAGTTTAATCAAAATTTAAAAGGAAATTAAATACTTAACAGTAGCAATGTGGTGTTATTATACATATATATTTGATTATTTATCAATTATTAAATTACTCTGAAACATTTAGAGCAATAATTTAATTTTTTTTTAATTTTAAAAACATTAAGAATTAAACATAAAAACTAAAAGCAAAGTTTAGATCACCGAATAGATAGACTACAGTGAATTAGATTGAAATAGGTTAATCTCCAATCCCACTATTTTTTTTTTTAATTTATAATTTTAATTAAATTTCGATTAAAATATATTATGAAATACCTCAAGAATTATTTCTTAATAATATTTAATCGTTTTCTTTTCTCCTTTGACTCTATGCGCCATTAGCACTTTTTAAAGTTTTTACAATTATACAATTATATTTCTATATAAAAATATAAACGATAAAGTGTAGAATTTGTGTTAAACGTTAGCAATTAATTAAAGTAATATTTTGATGTAACATTAGACTTACTGTATTACAGTTAAATACGGTACATGTAAACAACATATATTAAAAATTAATCAAAATCAATAATGTTGAGTCGACCAGTTGTATTTATTATTTTTAACTAGTTTTTTGGAATTTTTAAGTATAAAATATATTTTATTCTAATGTGTCACAAAGGATGTACATTTATGGAGATATCGCACTTATCAACAATTTATACCAATTGATAAATAAACCGACATAATTTAGTTATTAATTTATTTTATAAATAAAATCATTTATAATTATATTTTTTATTTGCTTTAGCCAAAACAATCTTAAGTTTGACAAAAATCTTTATAAACTTAATACAATGAAAAAAATAACATATATTCTGCAGATGTTATAAAACTGAAATGCTTATATAGGAATATATTTTTATAAAAGTAAACTTGAATAGATAATTTCTTTATTTTTTCACTGAATTTTTTTTTTTAATTTATTCAGAATAAAAAAACAGAATTTAAAATGTGCAAAAAAATAAAATTAGAATAATTTATAACCACTGTGTTGTATTTATGAGAGTGAAAATTTCATAGAAAATTTACTTGAAAAAAAAAATGTTTTTTTTATTGATAAATGTGATTTGCATATAAATTTCCATAACAATATAAGGTGGTATAATAATTTTATTATTCTCTATTCAAAGATTTTATTTACATTTTTTTAATTTTTTTTTTATTTATATTTATACAAAGAAAAATAGACAAATCTTTACCGTCTTATTTATAAATTTTATCTTCTCAATAAAACAAACAAATTTTAATAAAAGAAAAAAATATTTCTATATTTCAACAAATATTAGCAGCAGCTCAATCGTTTTATAAAAATTCTTAACAAATTATCTTCTTGACTTTTTATTATCTCTTTTATCTACGGTTATTAACTTTTTCACACATGTACCTAGATTAAAAGACATATAAAAGGTTTGGAAAAAAAAGGAAAAATATTTTCATAATTAATTTTTTTTTTATAACAGGAAAATTTTCGTCTGCGTATCTGCGTGCACACACAAAATTTATAACGATTTTAATTTATAAACAATAAACAACTTTTTAAGGATTTTTTTTTTATATTTATAAACAAAAATAATATGATTAGTTATTTATTTACTTTTTAAAATAAGGACAGATAACAAAGTATTTCCTGGGATTTATAATATAAACAAAATAATTAAGAAAAACAAAAATGCTAAACATAACAGATTAATGCAAAAAATTTTATCTTCTTTCAATAAAAATAAAATCGCTGATTATAACATATTCAGCGTTAAAAATAATGGATTTTCATTTCTTAAAATTTTTTTTTTACTTAAGAATTAATTATGGTCCCGTAGGATTATTTTTTTTTTTAAAAAAGTCAAGAACTAATTATGTAAACATGTTTTCATATGTAACAACAACAGCAACAACTATAAAGAGGCAAATTAATGTTCTTATTTTTATGGGAAATACTTAAATACCAACAACAATAGTAATTGTAATTTAATATATTATACAATAACAATAATAATAGTAATAAGAAAACAAAAATCAAGTGCAACTAATGTTATCACAATAATATTTCAATTCCCAAGCAACATATTATTCAGTAGCATTTATTCATTTATTATATAAAAATGTTTATATGTAAAATAAAAATATTATTACTATTCATTACAAAGTTCAATTTAATTTAATTATTTAATAAAGAAAAAAAAAAGTATTTTAAACTACTGCGCTTATAAGAGTCACAATGCATATAATACGTATTGGTATAATATTAAAAAACAAAGATAAACAGTTAAAAGAATTTCGCAACACTTAAAAAATCTAAAACATTTGTTTTATGTTTTACCAAAGAAAAATCAATTTCACTATAAAACAAGAATGCATTTTTAATTACTACTAAATGGAAGTTAATTACAATAATAAATTTAATTATTGATATTAATTACTTACAATATTTAATTATTTTATTAAAACAACGACTGTTAGAATCAAATATGTATATATAAACGTTTAAATGTAATAACAAGTGCTGTTACAGGTATCTAATAATAAACAATAAATTTTTTCTCTATCATTACTCAAACAACGCAGGTTTAAGCAAATCATCTCACGAATAAATAGCACACATTGTTTTATTAATTTGTTTTTATAACATTTTTTATTATGACACCAATATAAAATTAAATTATAATGAAAAAAAAGGCAGATAAATGTATAAAACAAATACAAACAAATTTGATTAGAAAGATAAACATCAATTAGACATATGTAAATGACACGACAAAATGACAAATTTACTTTCTTATAAAGAAACATGTATTCAAAGATCTTGATTTTTTCTTTTTGTTTTCTTGTTTTAGATATTTCGATTAAGAAACAAATAATAAAAAATATAATTCAACGATTTAACAACATTGAATAATATATAAAAGAGAAAAATTAACAAAAACTTTCTCTTATGTCTAATAAAAAACAATTTTTTTCTCTGATTTTTAAATTAAATCAATTTTCTATACATTTTTATGTTATTGAAACAAATTAAATCATTATAAAAAAAATGCAAATCAAAAACTAAAATAATAATAATAATAATTAAATTTCTATTGAACATAAATAATTTTATTTTATTTTTCCTCTAATTTAATATTTCATTTCTGACAAATTACAATAATTTATGATTGCATTTAATTAATATTTTGAAGTTTTTTTTTTCTGGTTTTTCAAATTATTAAATCATGTACCTGATCATTTTATTATTATTATCTGAATTATTTATTTCGCTATTTAACCGACAATATACCAATTGCATATTTAATCAGAAAAATATATTTGATATTTTTACATAAAGCTTTTAAATTGAGAACAATGACAATCTATTAGAATCACAAAACATTATTAATTTATTTATACAGTTGACAATGTTAACTGACATATAACCTCTTTAACATATAATGAAAAAAAAAACCATTAATGTCGATAAATTGAATAAAGATAAGAGGCTTTAAAGCTTACGTTTTTTTTTTTTTTTTTTGCAGAAGAAAATCTTTTAAGCTTTCTCTGAAATCGAATAAAAAAATTAATAAAACTATATAGCATATGAACAACAGAATTATAAATCCTCATATACTTCCATTACTTAATTGTTTGTCACCAAACAACAACATCCATAGTAAAATCTAATGAATATTTTTTCTATTTATTATTATTCATTATGCACATATTAAAATAATTTTAAAATACTACTTTAAGATTTTTTAAATAAACTTTTAGTCTGTATCTAATACATAAACAGTAATGTGCAACAAAAGCTTATCAAAATATGAATTAATAAATATTAATTATTTAAAACACGTGATAACAAATAGCAAAGTAAAACAAAAAAAAAAACGAAAAATTGGCCATAAACCGTTCAACAAGTACGATAATAATAAATGAAAAAGCCAAACAAAAAATCTTCTCCTTCGTATTTTAATCTTATAAAGTAAATAATCATTATTGTTATGTACATTTAAAAAAAAAAAAAAAAAACAAATAAATAAATACTGTATACTTTACAGTATATACATAATGAATAGAAGAAATAAAAATTAATAAATAAATACAAAGATAATTATTAAAATAATTATTATCTAGAATCAAGATATAGATTTATTATTCTTTATTATGATTGTTTTTTTTTTGCATTTTGAGAATGACATTTTGATTAAATAAAATAATTAAATACAAATAAAATATGTGCTACATATGTACAAATTTAACTGTTTTTTATTACTATTCTTGTGTATCTTGTTTAAACATCACATTCTTATTGTATATATGCATACCATTTGTGTTTGCAGGTGATACTTTTACTTGTTACCTGTTTTTATTTTTTTTATTGTTAATAATAAGAAAACATAAAAATAATCAAGAATTTTAACAACAAAAAAGGTGACTTAGTGGCTAAGATCAACTCTTTTGACTTAATATTATAAGCAAAAAATAATCGTCACTTTTCTATATGTATAATTTTTATTTAATATGTTATTTACATATTATATGCTTATTTAATTAACAATTTTACACACAACAAATTTTGTTGCAATAAAATAAATAACATTTTTTTTTTGTGTTGTATTAATTTCCTGTTCCAGCTCATTAATTGATAAAGGAAACAAATAACTAACACATTCAAGCACGTTTATCAATAGTATTATAATTTTATTTTATTAATACCTAATAAGGCAATCAATAAATGGTACATGCGGAGGAAATAACCAGATAGAGATATACCGTTTTACATACGTTTTTTTTTTTTTGAATTAAAGTAAAATGTAAAGGTAAAAAAACATAAATAACTGTGATTGTGATTAACGAAAAATAATATAAAATAAAATAATTTATTAAAAATATATTTATAAAATATATATATATTGTCGAAAATTATTATCTATGTATCGTACGATGAAAAAAAAAAAGTTAATTCAATTATTTAAATTATAACATGCTAAAAAAACAATAATAATTAAATGAAAAAAATAAAACAACAGTCGAGTCGGTTCGTCTATATTAGCGCATTTAAATTTTTTATAATTTAACGTTGCTTAAGAATAATTATTCTTACAAAATATAATTATCCCTAACTAATTTTTAATCAATTTAGAAAAAACTCATTTTGCTTTAACTAATTAATTTCCAGATCAAATAATTACACCTTTTTTTACTTTGAATAACGTAAGTTAAATCATAGAGAATTCCTATCAAAGAAAAATTAATAAAACCACTTAATACAGCTTAATAATAAAATATTTTAATCATAAATAAAAAAAAAAACTAAATCTCTCAAAATTTTATTTCATGACTATGGCCTTCAATATGTTCATTTTTTCCACAGTTTTTTAACATAATTAATCAAAATTTACCAATTATTATTATTGTTTATAATATTTTAGATAAAAATCTCAACACGATTCAAAACTTACATTAATAGAGAATAAAAAAAAAATAAATAAATAAGCTGTCAATACAGATATAAATGGGCTTCGTTTGGTAATAACTACAAAATTATTGGTTTTAGTTTATTTTTATAACAAGATTAAATTTTATTAATAATAAAATTTAAACAACATTTTTATATTAAAATATAATTAATTAAGACATTACTGTAATAAAATGTTAATTGCCTAATATACACTTCACCTCACTATTATTTAACCAAAAGTTTTCTTTTTTTCTAGAAATTCACTAAATAACTATGTAGCGCGTATATATTGTTAATTAAATTTGTATAAAGAAAAATTATACAATTAAAACAGAAACAGCTTCCAAATAGAAAAAAAAACAAACAAACAAGAATGATACCATTATATAAAAACTATAAAAAAGTCATCAATACTGTATAAGGTTGGTTTGGTCATTAAGAATTTTCATTAAAAAAAAATACAAATTGAAAACAAATAATACCAGGATAAGGTTTCACATTTATGGTTTTAAGTTTATTATTTATTTTAAAAAAAATATACACAAAGTATTTAGTTTAATCTTCTTTACATATTTTATGCCATGTATACGTAAGACGTCGTCAAATTGACCGACAAGTATATATTATTTTATTATTTATTCAGTAATTATTAAATCTCATTTAGCACCTTTCACATATTATGTTAATTATAAATAAAATAAACGCAAATTATATAAATTGTTTAAGTAAAAGAATCTAGTAAAAAATAATTAAAAACAATTTCAGTAAATAAATAAAGTATCTCGAAAATACAAATAAAACGAGGATACTCTCTGTATGAAATAAACTATTAAATGGTTGGCGGCCATGCATGCGCTGTTTAGTCCTTTTGCTAAATGAGGCCCGCCCTTCATTTTACATTAAAAATTAACAAAATATAAATATTTTCTATATAAAACTTACATTTTTTGTTTTGTTTATTTAATTAACAATTTATTAAAATTTTTAATTCGTTTGTTTTTTTTTTAATTCTTAATCCAAAGTAAGAAAATATTTGTTTATCCAAAATGTTTCTTTTTCAAATCAATCAAAATACATGTAAAATAAAATTCATTTATAGAAAGTAACACGATTGTAGCACTTTTACCATCTATTTTATTATCACTTTTATTACATTTTTTGTTTGATTTTCTAACATTCATTTACATTATTTATCTATTATAAATAAACTTGAAAAATATCTCTGAATATTTCTTTTTATTAATTGCAATTTGTTGTTTTCTTTATTCACTAGATTAATTTTCTTATTTATTTATTTAATTTTGTTTACACTAACACAATCTCAAAGACAATTTTTTTTTTCTTTTTTGTTTTCTTGTTTTATCACTTTTAAACTACATTTTATTATATAAAAAAATAATTAATAATGTTAATTCAATAATAAATAAGACTTTTTTTAAATTATTTTATTATTTTATCCAAAGGAAAAAAACTTATTTGTAAATTTATGCATATATATATATTTTGTGACCGGCTGCGTAAAGCACAAAATATGACTCGAAATGAAATAAGAAATAATCGAGACGAAGTTGAAGTTCGTACAATCCCCCCATTAGGAATGGAAAAATAAAAAAAAAATTTACACAAAATTTCTCTCGCAACTCTCTTTTCTTTAAGTCATATCAGTTTGTAGCATATGTAATCTGTATTATATCTGTATTAAATTAAATTAAATGAAAATTATCATATTTTATTTGTAAATTTTATCATGATTTAATTTAATTTTAATTTATCACAATTATAATATAAATTTTGTATTATTAGTTAACCATAAGCAAATCAAAAATTCACCAGTAAGAAAACAGATTTCATCTCAATTTATTGTTTATATAATTGTGTGTGTGTGCCCATGTTTGTAAATTCGTATTAATTTTGACGTCGGCGCACAAGTAAATACACTCACAATTTTACTCAATTTAAATATAAATGCTTTACTTAACGGAACCTGCTGTTCTTGTTGAACAACATATTTTGCAATTTAATTCTAAGAGAGAACTTTTTTTTTAAATTCAATTTGGTATAAAAAATGAAGAGAAAAAATGCAAACAAAACATTTAAATAACATTACCGGTTTAGTATTCCTGTTGTGTTGATTTATTACCGATTCGTACAGTTTCGGTTTTTTATTATTGACAAAACATACTAGTTATGAGTAAAAAAAATATTTTTTACATACATTGTCCATATAAATAACTGCTGGCTAAGCATTTTATAAAATCTCTAAATCTAGATGAACTGTAGAAAATAGTTTTGTAAATGAAATCGTTTGTATATTTTAATATTTTCTTTGTAGTTGAATGGCAATGCAATATCTTACTCTAGATTAGGAAAATAATAAAATCAGAATTTCTATTTTTTATGCATTAAAATAGCCGCTTCATATGGATTCTATCCTTTCATAATAAGATATGTTATTTAGAAGTTCGCTAATGATGATGACTTATGAGTTCAATGATTATTAAAATTTTTTGCACTCTTTTTGAAATCATAAATTCTACATATGACTAAACGAGTCTAATATTATGGACCTTATAACTTCTTTGACAAATATAGTTATTAATCGTACAACATGTATGTGATATTCTTTAATCTTTAATATAATTATCCGGATATGTTTAATTATTGTTCAAGTGATCTTGACAAAATAAAATGAAATCAGAAAGAACAATTTTAGCTATTCTACAGTACTTCTGTAATTAAGGTATTACAAGGATAAGCCTTCTTGTGCATTCTTTGAAAGAAATAAGAATAAGATAATAATTAATTTTTAATTTATAAATATCAATAAAAAAATATAAAACGTAATATCGTTTTTACAACAAAAAATAAAATACATTTTTGTTGTAACATTTATTGAAATCAGTGGTGTAGTCTTTATATTTCAACAGCATTGAAGAAACAAAAATGGCGATTTACTAAAAATTACTACTCATAAAGAAAACACTCAAACTTACCGGTAAAAATAAATAATATAACACCGTATTCCCGATTAACCTTGTATCAAACTTTTGAACAAATGTGAGAATAAAAATTTTTTTCATTAATTACAAATAAAAACTGGACACATAACTCGGAACAATTTTATTTATTTAGTTTTAAGGTTTTTCTTATTTTGTTTATATTAAAAATTTTACAATCAATTTTTTTCATTCTTTCTGAATTAAAAAAAAAATATATGAAAATAATATCTTCCATATTTTGTTGCGTGAAATTTCACATTTTGAAAAAATGATTTTTAAACGTATTAATGTGTCAACCCATTTCTTTTTTTTTTTTCGTTTAATTTAATTTAATAATACATTCTTTAATTAGTAATTTAAAAAATATATATATAATTTATATAAAATGTTTCTTTTTTGCTTTTATTAATTAAAAAAAAAAAAATATTTCCTTTTTCTTATAAAACAAAAAGGAAATGCTCAAAAAATCTAAACAAAATTTAATTTTTATTTTATTTAAATTAAATATTAAGGATGTAGAAACACTGCTCATTTCGTTTAATATACTTTTTACACATTTATTTAAATATAAAATAAATAAACGCGTTGTTTGTTTTTAATTATTTATTACAATCTAAATCATATTATTATTTTTAATCCTTTGTTTTCATTCAAAGTGTCACCAATTTTTAAAATATCTACTATTTTCTTATTTTTAATAATTTTCTTTTTTTATTTTTTATTTAAATTATTATTTTTCATAAATAAGTCTTTCAATAATGTTTTTATAAAATTTTAAATTTTTTGTTTTTATTTAAAAAAAAAATTACTATTTTAAAGTAATATAAAGAAGAGAAGAAGAAAATGATCATAATGGTGAATGAAATTAATTTTGATTATTAATTTCATTTTTTAATTTATTCAAATCATAAACGATGCAATTGAGTCACTAAAATTATAACAAAACAAAACAAAAAATTAATTAATTTAAAAAATGTTAAAAGACTAAACTAAATCAATAATTAGTTTAATTTAATTTTGTAAAGACAACCAACTTTAGGTTTATTTTGCATTTTCATTCTTTAAGAAAACTAACTTCTATATTGTTTTTATTAATATTATTTATCTTATTCTGTATATATAATAGAATAAAAAATAAGAATCATCGTCTTTCCCTATGATTACGTTGATGACTTCTATCACGATAATCTCTCTCCCTGTCATTCGTATTACTATTATTACTGCGACTGTTACGTTCACGTTCCCTTTCTCGGTAATGATACTCGCGTTGATATAAATTATTCGTTTTGGGTGTATTTCTACTATCGTTTGTTTTCCATATGAACTCTTCGACAGAACGGTCGTACGATCGCTTGTCATAACCAGATCTTGAACTTGAAGACATTGGTGGATATTCGGGTAAAGGAAGACCATCATAGTAACGCGGCGGTGGTGGCAAAGCATCATATGATGGTGAAATTAATGTTGTGAAACCGGGCGGTGGCGCGTACGGCATAGGTGGTAGCTGATGCTGCATCGTACGCATGTAATCTGCAACATACGCTTCGGCTGCTGCTGTGGAACTTGAATAACGTGGATCCCATGGAGGCATTCTTTCTCTGGGATATGGTGATATCGTCCGCTTATAAGGTGAATTCGCCGAGGCGATACTATTTAATTTACTTCTACTAGTTAAAAATATCTTTTTTCGCCCTCTTGACGCTACTAAATGATTCCTTGAACCACCTCTTCCTTGTATTCCGCGATGCTGTGATTGTGCAGATGTCGGACCACGGAATGTACTGCGAATACCTTTTTCACGCAAAATTTTTGATGCTTCTTTTGATTTCTTCAATATGGGGGTTAATTCGATGTTATCATCCTCTGGAAATAATCTACACAGTTCTGAACCAATTTTTGGCTCGATTTCTTGCCCGTCTCGTCCAATTTTTACGGGTTTTCCTTCATTCCACGGATTGTATAAATGTGATGTACACGTAAATGACAATTCTTTACGGCAAATCCAATCTACTTTGAAAACTCCACCTAATGCCTTTGCAGAAAGTCCATGCGGTAGCACCCACGAGACAGGGTTAACGTCACGTCTAGATTCACTGTTCATGCGTGCAAAGCCCGCAAATTTGCCACTTTCTTTTACAGAAAATATTAATAATACATTACGACTTTCACGAAATGCTTGGTTAAGATTTGCTTCGTTTTGCGGTAATGTTGACCAAACACCCTTTGATTTTGATAAAGTTATATTGTCGGCATTATTCGATTTAATAACAAAGAATCTTGCTTCTCTAAATAAATAATTTAGTTTTGTCATATAATCATAAGATTTTGAATTTGATTTATTCCCAGAATCTGATTGCTTTACATCGGGACTGGAACTTTTAGCCTTCCTTTCAGGTGATTGTTCAGTCTTCAAGCGAGACCCTCTAGTTTTAGGACTTATTGATGATTCTGTACTAACTGATGTAATACTAGGTGCTGTTGCAGAGCTACTTGAGCTTTCTGCTGAAGCCTCACTTCTTGTATCAAATGAATCTTCCAATTGTTGTAATTCTTCACCAATATCTGCTTCAGTCTCGTCAAGACCAAGATTGACGGCATCTAAGTCAGCAACCTCCATTTAAATTATTATTTTAACTTATTTATATTTACTTTATAATACATCCATTCATACAATAGTTTTACTTTATTATATCACAATTAGACTTTTTTGTTATTATTATTATTATAAACTATAATTGAATTTAATTTAATAAAATAAACTTTAAAGAAAATCGCAATAATCAGGCGTTTGATGTTTTGTCAAGTTATATATAAACAAGGGTAACAACATAAAGAAGAAAAAACAATTTTAATACTTCGGCCATATTTAATTTTTATTATCGAATTTTAAATTGCGAAAATAATCTTGGAATATTAGACAGAAAATCTTGTTGAAACATGTTAAGGCAATTTCATATTGAAACAATTATTAATAATTTTTATACGAATTTAAAATTAATTAAAATTATTTTTGTTATTGTATAATAAAAAGCACAATGCATTGCACTCAATATTATCTGGAATTTTTAATCTTCCCTTATACACAGTCTGCATTTGTTGTTGAACATTATTATATAGCCGGTAATACGCTTTGTGCCATGAGCAATCAACTCTTTCGCTTATTATCCTAAGAAAATTAAATTCAATTTTATTTAATTGTTTTTATATAAAAAAAAATGAAATTATTTTATTTTTACCTATGTAAGAACCGTATTACTACGTAAATATCATTTATATTTTTCTCTGAAATAAATTCATTTATACAAGATGATATAATATCAACATCGCTAGTGTCCGGGTTATCTGTACTGTTTAGCCACTCTTGTAATAATTTTTGCCAATCTTGTAATAAAATGTTATCTTTAGATATTTGTATTTTCTGTATTTTTATAACTTCTCGATTTGAAATAATATGTCTATTCTCATCATTAGATGATGATGTTAAAGATACAGTATTAAAATTTTGATTTTGCTCTTGCAAATCCCGCAATACTTCGGCTCGGAGTTCAAGTGGTAATTCCACAAGAAATTCATCAACATCAAATTTTTCATCTTTTTTTTTCTGTTCAACAAATATTATTAGCATTTATTAATTACAATTATTTTTTAATGTATCAGAAGGTAACCTACTTCCTCATTATTTTGTCTTTTCAATTGTGTAATTCCAGGTTTTGGTGTTGAAATAAATTTTTGTTGTTCTCTTAAACGTTCATCGTTTAAAATTTCTTTTACAATATTCGGTGGTAATTCTCTTAATATATTTATATCGAAACCATAAATATTTGACTTCTTAAAATCGCTTATGTCTATTGTATCCTCGTTTAAATATTCGTCTTTCTTACTTGACATCTCTGGATCGATTTCAATAGGTGTAGCCCACGAACAACTAGGCTTCATTGCATCCACTATCTTTTTGTACTTATTTTCGTTGCAATCCTTTAATATATTACTGTTTGATGTCGTCTGCTGATTAAACATACTCATTATAGTATTTTTTGAAATTTTCTCCTTATTAGTATTTTCTAAATTAGTAATATGTATACCGATTCCACGTAATTCCTTTGGTAAAATATTCAACTGCTTTATCATTTTGTCAATTGAGGAATTTATAACGTTTAAATCATTTGTAAAATTTTTTAAATTAGTTGATTTTGTAATTGTATCGCATATGCCATGGCCCATATATTTTGCAGTTTCAATTGGTGCCTCCTTTGAACGAACCATTAGCTTTAACGTTACACCTTTTCCACGTTTCTTTATTTCTAAAAGTCTTTTATGTACTTCTTCACATAATTGCTTTAAAAAACTATCTACTTGCTGTTGATCATTTAAACGGATACCATAATTAACTTCTGCTGATACCGTTTTACGAATGTGATTATAAACTAATTTATTTTTATCTATGCCACGACTATAATCGTATAATTTCTGTCCCAATTTAGCACCAAATTCTTTTTGTAACAAGGATAACTTTATTTCCTTTAAATCAGAACAAAAATTACAATTCAGATTTTTCAATTTCTGTAATGTATTATAGCCAACGCCTGGTAAATCGCATACTGGTAGTGCTGCTATATGTTTATCAACTTCATTTAATTGCATAATAAATTGTCCATTTGGTTTTGCCACACGAGTTGCTAATCTCGCCTGTAATCTAATATAATACTTATTAATAGCACGGATATTTACATAAAACGATTATAGAATTTAACTTATTTTCACCGACTCCAGCTGAACAAGGACAACCAGTTTTTTGTTTAATTTCATCTCGTAAATGTTGAACAAAATTCCAGCAAGTAATCGATACTTCGTTAAGCAGTCCAGTAAGATCAACAAACATTTCATCACAACTAACTGCCTCTATGTCTAACGTATACCTAAAATAACTCTTATGCAAAAATCATATAAAATATAAATTACACAGATAATGCTTACTGAGCTACAGTGTTATACAATTGATTAGCAACATTTTTGTACTCCTGAAAATCGTATGGTATAGTATGCAAATTTGGGCATAATTTTAAAGCCGCTCCAACAAACATGCCATTTTTAATGCCCATTTTTCTCGCTTCATAGCTACATGAAGCAATTTCGGACATTGAATTTAAATTATCGATACCTTCCAATCTCGATGGCAGATCAGTTTCAATTTCATCTTTTGACATTTTTTCCTAAAAAAATATAAATATTTTTATTATTATTATTATTAGGTTTACAATTTTTTAACTTACTTTCATCCTTTTCTTGTAAAGATCCAGCTCGCACTGTCTATCTACTCCACGTCGGTTGGCGGATTGGCCAGCATTTGAGCCTTTAGAATGCGTTACAGCAACAGGCAAACCACGTAAATGAGGTCTTGATCGCAGTCCAACAGATACAAAAAAACAATCCATATCAATATGCATAATAAAATGTTTTAAACTATTAATACAAGAATCGTCGTTTAATGATTCTTTTAGGGTTTTGCGCAGTGGAAATGATCCTTTGTGATTTTCCCGTAAATCGTTAATAAACTGCTTAAAATTGGCACCAAGTGTAGCAATATGATGCAAACGAGAATTATTGAAGAATTCCTTTATAAAATTGGGATCGGCTGCTGTTAAAGCACTATTAAAACTAGATTTACAGTTGTTTGCTTGTAATGAATTCTTTGATTCATTAAAAGCTCCACTTTTATTTTCTAATAAATCAGAAGCTACAGTAGTTTCTAATAATTTTCTTTTTATATCTCCATTTAATGACAGTTGCGTGTCATTTTCTGTGTCTGAATTATTAGTTGAAGTTAACGATATTATACTATTTACAGAATCATCGTCAATAAGAATTGATTCAATATTATCATCAAAAATACTGCTATCAGTTATAAGTTTTTCATTTAAAATATTCAATTCGTCTGTTATTGACGATTGAGAATCATTCATTTTTGTCTCATTTTTAGCGTGCGCAGAAGATAGTGGCATTTTGGAATACAATTTCGGTTGCGCTGTTTTGTTTGTATAAAGTAAATAATTTGAATAATCGAGAATTTTATTCTCTTTAACACAATCAACAATCCAATCGGGTTTAACAATTTTATGATTTATTTTCATAGTTTTGATTTTAACATCTGGTAAATTATTTGCTATCACAAAAGTGGTATGCGTTCGTTGATAGTGATGAAAAATTCCTCCATGGGTCAGCATAATTCGTTTAAGTTCATCAGCTGATGGTTTTGTGTAACCATTTACAAATATTGATATGCCATCAAATAAATCATTTTGTTTACAAATTGCAAGCTGCTCAAGATACTGTTCCTCTAATTTTAATATTTTTGCTTCCATATACCCACCCTTTAAATAAAATATAACACTTAAATGATATCATACAATTATATAACAAATATTCGAATATTACCCATTCTCCAAAACCATTATCTTCATCTACTTGTTTTTTCTTTTGTCTCTTCATATTATCAATTTAAACGTTTTATTAATTAAATTTAAAACATTTTTATTCACTTTTCAGCAGAAAAACGTATATCAACTCAACTGTCAAATTGTCAATAAAAACAAACAACCTACAATGCCATCTGTACTACGGATACTACAAACATATTATAATAACTATGTAATTTTTTTATATATTAATTCTATTAATTTTTCATTTCTATCTATTATAATTATAATTTGAATTAATTTAATAAAAAAATAGAGTAAAATATTAACAATCACTAATAAATGTTTCAATGAAACTGTATATAAATTAATTTTTTTCTATTATTTATTTATCCAATACATATTATATTACGAATAATTTGGCTACGAACCAGTGCGATATGTACGACATCTTTATAATATATAAGTAAACATTACTCCTACTCTTTTTTTTTGTAATACTTGAATATATGTGTTGATAATTTTGAAATCAACGTTGCGAGAAGGAAAAACTAATAAGGAATTATAAACATAACAGCCACTTGTACGCTAACCGCTGACTTGCATGGATTAAATATAAAAACCTGAAGAACTTTATTCTAGAGCGCTTTTGTTTTGTTTTATTTTATTTTACTGTAAACAATTTTTTTTATTTGCCAAGTGTTTTAATTTATCTATGTTAATTAACTTTGCGCTTTTTTTTTATATAAACTACTGAAAACAAAGTGTTTATTATTATCTTTGGAACCTAATAAAAACGAAGTAATATTAAGAAAATGAGCAACAAACAATTGTATAATTTTCTCATGCTGTGTAATATTTAATAGTAATTATATTTGATTGTAAATTGAAATAATTAAAATTATTATAATTACTATTTTTATGATAATAAAGAACAAATTTATTAAATTGGGTTTAAAAATGTTTGCAAAAACAATTATAATAATTTAAGCTTTTGTTGATGTTGATTTAATTTGAAAAGTTTTTGTGTTTATGATTTTAGTGCGTGTGTTTATGTGTGTGTGCTCTTTTGTGCAAAATAAATAATAATAATAATAATAATAATAATAATAATAATAATAATAATAATAATAAAAAATTTATAAATAATATTTTACTCGGATTTAACACACTAGCTGGATTTTCAATTATGGATTACCTTTATTGGAAAGAAACTGTTTTCATTTTTTTGCTATTAATAAGCTTTGGCGCGTCCAAAGGATACATCGAAGAACGTGACATGAGAGGTAATTATCTTTTATTGGTTTTTATTAAACATTCATCAAATTAATTTAAATTTAAGAAAAAAAAATAAAAAGAAAATCAAATTAAACTAATTAGAATAAGTAGCTTAATATTCGTTTACCTTTTCTTTATTTATTTTATATATGTATAAATTTTTACCTATTCGATCGGTCAATAAAACCCAAAATCATCTCACCTTTTTATATTTTTTAGAATTTTTAATATTTTAAATTAAATTAAATTAACTATCTTTGATGTACCGTTCCACGCATTTGACCATCACGGTTTAGCTGTCGGTAAAACTATAAAGATTATTCAATAAAAAAAAATATTTTTTTAAAATTAGAAAAACGAAGAAATAATGAATCAAGAGAACCAGAAAATTAAAAACAAATTATTTTGCGTACGATTCTGTTTGCAATTTTTTTTGCGATTGTTACGAGTTTCTCATAGAATGCCTTTTTTCAAAAATATTTCAATAATTGAATGGTTTTATCGGTTAAATTCGTTATTACCTCAACGTACTTTGATTTATTAATTGAGTTTTTTGTACTTCTTTTATTCATTTAAGAACTGTGAATTATGCAATTTATTATTACATTTTACTGATTTACTTACTGTAGGAGTTCTACAAAACAAATCAATATATTTACTAATAAAAAAATTTAAATTTAATCAAAGAAAAAAGAAACATTTTCGTTTTTAAAATTATTTGTTTTTAATTAAAATATGAATTTATCATAAGAATTTATCAGTCTTGTTAGTCGCAGTTCTTTTCGCGTAAATAATTATTTTATGACTCACTTTTATAATTTGTTTATGACGGTTTTTTTTGTGTGCTTTTTTTATGTGTTTCGTTTTTTTTGATAACATAAATAAAACAACCATATTTATTAAATCACAATCAGTCAATCAGAGTAACAAATAGAATTGTTCACATATAGGGACGACATTCGATTCTGAACAACTTTAAATTAATAACAATTTTAAATTAATAAGTCTTGTTTTTTTATATCGGTTTGAATTTATGTAGTTATAACGTAAAATTGTAGTTTTGTGAAATTATTAATAATTTAGGAAAATAAGCTATTATATTTATAGTCGTTAACATATTTGAAAATTATTCGTTTTTGATTCATTTTATTAGAGGTTCAAAAAAAAAAAAAACAAACAGTAACACATTAAATTGGTTTTACTTACTATATCCTAGACCTAGTATATATGTTTTATACCAGTAAATAGAAAATTTTAACGTCTTTAAAAGAACTATTTTTTCAAGATAAAGTTCCAAAAGAATCTTATCTAAAATAATTATTCCAAATAATTTAATAATAAAAAATAAGAATAACCTAATATCGTATCAAAAATTTGTGCTTGAGATACTGAACTTTTTTAAGTAAAATTTGCTATCGCTATCTTTGCGTATCTTATGAATTATTAATTAATTTTTTTTGCTTACTTAAATCACGATTTCTTCAAATTTTTAATTAATAATTTTATTTTTTTTTGATATATTTGTTTATTTGTGTTGTATTTTCTTTGTGATTTTAATGCAATTTCCAAGATTACTTACTTATCGCGTTTATTTTATTTGTTTTTATTAATATTTTTGTTTTTTTGTTATTATTATCGTTTGTATTTTTATCGTAAATTTTATTTCTTCTCTAACACTTTTATTGTGTTAAATTAATTTATGAAAAACAAAAGGTGATTTAATGTTTTTCCTTCTATTATTAAATAATTTTTTTCAAAGTGTATATGTTTTATTAATCCTTTTGTTTAGTCAATTTACTAATAAACTCTTGTTTTGCTGAGCAATTACTTCGCTCTTTAATAAATAAAATCATAATACTAATTTTATATTACTAGTTTATACTTAATTAATTTTTTTGATATAATTAATTTGTAAAAAAAATAATAATATTATCAATAATATCAACATGAAATTGAAATATTTAGTCAAGTGTAGGCAGAATTTAAGATAAGGTTATTATTATTTTTTATATAATTAATATCTTAAGTTTTATTTGTATTGGCATTAAACTCGCATGCAATTCGCAGCTCATATCTTTATAATTCTTTAAAGGTTCCATATTTTCCTAAAATTTTAACCACAGAGATACGTAAAACATTTTTTTCTTTTACTATTTATAGATGAAAATAAAATAATGTTATCAATTTTTTAATTAATTAATAATATATGTATCTGATGTTAGATAATCAAGATTCTATTAAATATTTCTGTGATAATATGTAAATTTACCGACAATAGCCCGTTTGATACAGTGATAAAAAAAAAACAGAAACACTATTGATCACTTCTTTGAACAATTTTCATAATTTTTTTTTATTAAAAACTTTGCTACAAATGTTAATGAAAAATAAAACTTTATTCATTTTCTTCAATAACAAATGTATAGCAAGAAAAGACATACAATAAATGCATTTTTTAAAACATTTTAAAAACCATTTTTACGTGCATACAAAAATTATATTACCTACTTACCTGTCTTGTCTCGCTGGATTTCTTGATTTAATAAATTAAAAAAAAAAAAATTTACTCTTTTCTTGTATTTTATTTTCAGTTTAATTTCTTTATATAAAATGAATTTTTTTAAATTATTTATTTTTGAAGAAAATTAAACGTGAAGAAAATTAAATTCTTTATTTTCGTTATAATAATAATATTAAGAATAAGAATATAATAAAAATAATAAAATATGAATAGAATTTCGTGATATGAATAATAAAGGTAAAAAATTTATATATAGTTTTGTTTGATGCGAGTTTTGTGTATAATATTATTGTGTCCAAAGCGATCATTTTATTATGATTATTATGTTGCACAGTTAACAAAAGGGAATAAAGAACATATAAATAACGTTAAAAAGATTTTTTTTTTGTAAATATAAAAATACTATATTTATTTATATTTATTTATACAATAAACATCGTCTGGTTTTTTAACTTATTAAGTTCTACTTAATTCATAGAGAATTGCATTTATTTGTAAATTTATTTCACTCAACTTAAGAAAATCGATTAAAGTTTTTTAAAGAAATTAAAATTTCAATATTTCTCTGTTATTGATGTATGATTTGGCTGATACTAACAACGTGTAATCATTAGAGAAAAAAAAATAAGCCAACAGATTGCCATTAAAAATTGAAATCAACAAATTATTTTATTTTTGTTTTTTAATTCAAGAAATTAAGCTAATTAAAAAGTTAATTCATTTTATAAGTAAACACAAGTAAATTAAAAACAAAAATAAGAAAGCATATAATAATATAATAATTGTAATTGATGATTTTTTACATGTTTTGATTGGAAAAACGCAATAAATATTATTCGTTAATTCAATAATTGTTTAATTAAAATTTTCTTTAAAAAAATAATATAATTTATAATTTAAATGTTATATGTGACGCTTATTTATACAGCTCTTGTTTTATTTAATTACTTTTTGTTTAGTTTATTGACTTTTGTTTATTATTTATTTTTACAATAAAAAGCATTTTGCAATGATTAAACATGATAAAAGAAAATTATTATTATTACTTTGCATTTAAAGTACTAGTTAAGTCAGCCATTTAAACGCTCGACCTACTATATGTTTCATATAGTGACAGCCACTGAACCGTATCAATATATTTCTACTTTTATTTTATTTAATTATTTATTTAAATAATCTTATTTTCTCTGTGTATTGTGTATGTTTTCTTTGTCTATAATCAAAATATTGATTGTAATAAAGTTTAATTAAGGATAACAATAAGTAAATACTAAAACAATTGTCATTAATTTACTTATAAAATATGTTTTGTTATTTCAAACAAGATTATAAATAGACTTAAATGAAATAAAATTTGCAACTGTTTTTTCTTAGAAAGAATATGAAAAATAATTTCTTTATAATTTTAATTTCATAATTTATTATTCGTAAACACCTTGAAAATTTTATTAATCACTTATACCACTGGGCATCAACAATTGCGTAAACCGAATTTAAGCCTTTAATTTACCATATTTTTTGAAATTTTGTTTTAACTTTATCCTATCTAAATTATAATTTTTATTTTATTTTATTATTTATGTTTGGTGTTTTGGTAACAAAGTCTTAATTTTTTTTTTATTAAATTAAATTTTATTTTTAAAACTGTAAATATAAATAAATATATTATCTCATAAATCATTAATTATAAAATTTATTACACAAATAGTATCGAATAGTATTTTTTTTTTTATTAAAACTAAAATAATAAATATTTATATGTAATACAAGAACTTATTTAGTTTTCTTATCAAAATCGTACATATATAATAAATAAAAATCTGTTTATTTTTGCAAGTTTTTCTTCTTATTATAGAAATTAGCAAACTTAAATGAATTTTATTATTTATTTTTTATAATTACTAAATATCATAATATAAATATGAAAAACAACTTGTTGCTGCTGCGTTGACTTTAATTTTTTTAAAAAAAGTGCATTAAAATGAGAAAAAAAAACATAAAACGGTGCCATGTGTCGTCCGGTCGACGTTTCTTAAAGCAAAATGAAGAAAAATGAATGAAAATGAAATAATATGTTGTCTCAAATATCAACAACTATACATATAGCAAGTAATTTCATTTTAATATTCTTTTTTAATTCTTATTATTTTTTCGTTGCGATGAATGCAAAGAGAAGATGTAAAATTCCGTCCATCCGTGGTGTATTTACTTATTTTTTTTTTCTTTCTCGTTTTTATTTCGTAATTTTTATTTTTCTTACATTATTTGTAGTTTTTTTTTTTAAGTCGGTGTTTTATTTTAAGAATAAGAATTGTTTTTTGTTGTATTTTTGGTATACAATGTTTAACACAAATACATACATATATGCTAAATTGGGAATATTCATTTGAAATTTTTTCAAACGTTAATAATAATAATAATACAAAAAAAAAAAGAAAAAAACACACAAAGAATTTTGTTTAATTTTTGGTTAATGTTTTGCTAAGATTTAAGGTGAGGTTCTATAACTTGCATGCAAGGTAAAAAAATTTACCTGTATGTACGTATATACCTGTGCTGTGTACCCGGTGTTAAATTTTGATTTTTTTTTGTACACAAGTACACAAAAAAGAAATAAATAAAAAACACATCTCGTGATTTTTACCTTTTGAAATAAATAAAGTAGAAGAAAACCATTAATAAAGAATAAGAGAAAAAATGATGCTGTGCGAGGATTGGATTTTATACAATATTTTGTTGCTGTTAAAAGATCTTGAAAATAAAAATTCATTCATATGAATTTAGCCTGGTTTTTTTTTATTCCATTTAAGACCAAAATTTGTTTCTTTGACTATCTCTTGTACATGTACCATTGCATGTGTTGAAGCTCATGCTGGTGTGGTGGGAATAATTTTAAAATTTTATTTTTTACTTAAAAACATTAAACCTGAAACTGTTTTACAGTGTTGTGCTGCGGTGTTTGCTTATTTTTTTATCTTTCTCTTTTTCTTGTTATTATTATATTTATTAATAAATTTATATCATTAATGGTAAATAAAAAACAAAAAAAAAAAAAAATGAAAAAGAGATTCGTGACGGTAATGACGTTTGTTCACTCTCCTCATATACGTTAAAATGTTTGCCTGTTTCGTTGAATAAATATTTTTTTGTCTTCTGTTTTTAAATGCAAATAAAATGAAATAATAAAAATTTAATGTTTTTAATGCATATAGCAAGCAAAACAGGTAACAACATTTTAATAAACTTTGTGAATGAAATGTAAAAAAAATTTACATAAAGTATTCAAAAAGAAGAAATCCTCACGAATTGCATATAAATTAATATCAATTTTATTATATTTTTATTGACGTTATTTTTTTTATATTTTATATGTATTTTTTTATTTCGTTTAATTAAATGAAGAAAAAAAATTTATGCAATTTGTGACATTTTGCAAATTTGTGTTAATTTTATAAATTTTATTTTCTAAAATGGTAATTTCTACTTAAAACAAAAAAAAAAAAAAGATTAGATTGGAATAAAAAAATTATTTTTTTTTATTTATCATTAAGAAATTCATAAGAAGGTAAAAACTAAATAAATATTGCGTGATTGAATTACACAATTTTTTATTATTATAATTATAGGAAAAAAAAAAAAAAAGAAACAAGAAAAACTATTATGATTATTAGTTAGTTTTATATATTAGATACAATTTTAGTTTTTTTTTTTTTTTTTGAAAATAGCTAGAAAGAAACAACACAAACGGCACACCTGAAACATTTTTAATGTAATCAAAATTCATCAAGTTCTTTAAACTCGCTATTTTTATATTTGCCTTTTTTTTATTTATTCTTTTATTATGGTGTACATAATCCATTATTAATTTTGTGTTTTTGCACTTTTTAGCCAGAAATATGATGATTTTTTTTTTGCACAAAGATTTCATTTTATTAGATTTTATTTCCCGATTGTGACATTAGTCTTTAAAATATAAAAAGGAAGATTTTTTAAAGATCCAGACGATGCTAAAATAATACTCATGTAACAACATCCGGCAATAATCATACATCGCAACACGTTTGTTACTGTTTCATATTTTAAACGTAAAATGGTAACAAACATACACAAATTAGCTTTGTATTTAAAATTTTATTAAACCAAAAAAAAGCATCTTTACCTTTTTTATCTTCTACATGCTTTGTATTTGTTTTTCTTTAAGCCTATTCGCTTGATTTATTTCACTTAAAAAACTTGATGAATATTTTCATTTTCTCTCTTGTAATAATAGTTTTTATTTTTAATGAGAATTTTTTTGCTGCAGATGAAATTTTCCATGGTTTAACATATTTTGCAATCACACATGCATTACGTCATTGTTAGGTGTTTTTATTTTCTCTTCATCTTACTTATCTTTATGCATTGTATTGTATTAATTTTCTTGTCAAAAAGTGTCTAACAAAAAACTATTTCTATTCATCGATCTAGATTTGTAAGTTTATATTTTATTTACGTATTTTTTTTAAGCCGCGTATTTAAAAAAAAAAAAATATACGAAAATCTAAAAGTTGTAAAAACGGTCAAGCAAATGATGGGAACCAAAGTAACAAATTAATCCCGTGTTATTTCGTTTTTTCTTTATATTATTATATGTTTGCTGTTTTTGTTATTTAAAAATAAAAAAGTTTGTGGTTTAAAAATTGCTAATTTAGTTTTAGAGACTTAGATTATAAGGTAAATGAATATAAAAAATATATAATTAATAGTTTATATTTTCGTTACTCGGGTAAAAAAAAAAAAACAATTTTTTTTTCTTTTGTATTTAAAGTTCAAACCCTTAATTTACTTTTCTTAAGATGTTGTATCACATTTCGTTTTATATATTTTTAAATATCTTATTGCAATCCTTTTATTCTATCAAATATCATCCCACTTTTATCTTTTTTAAATGCATATAACATATACATATGTTGTATTTTTAATAAAATAGAAAAGAAAAATAAAATTAAAATTAAATACCGTTGATCCTTTGGCGATATTATTTTATTTATACATAAGCGGCATCACTTTATTATTTTAAAAATAATTTTAAGTATACATATATATATATATATATTTATATGCTTATGCAATAAGGAAGACTTACTTTAGATTATTTCATCTTTTAATTTAGCATTTGTTTTTATTTTTAAAGATCTGCCTTCAAAGAGATTCTTAAAACGATGAAAAACAAAAAAAGAATAAATTTTTATTTATTTAGTTAAAATTAAGTCAACGGTTTCGTTCTTATAATATCATAATAAAGTAGGCGCTTTGATGGTAATAAATATTATAATTATTATTTATTTAAATAATTGTGTAATAATGTTTGGTTTATATTTAATTTTATGTTTTATTATTATTTTTATTATTCTTATTGGTTAGTAGTTAGTACAGTATGACGCTTTAGTTTAATGGTTTTTACTGCGCGGTATTTAATTGTTTCTATTTTTTATTAAATGTCAAGTGTTTTTATTTTCAAAATAAATATTGTGTCGTGGCTTACAACTTTTCATCGAAACTTTAACTTTTGAATTTCTTATAATTTTTGTCTTACAAAGTGTTGAAAAGTCTAAGTTCTTATGTTGATATCTCGAATTATTAGCAGTTTATTTTTTATTTCTTATCTAAGATTTTGTTTTCTTTGGCTTTATTATATTTAAATTATTTATATGAGAAAAATATAATTTTATTATAATATTTTTGTATAATTTTTTTTTTTATATCTTATCTATTTTGTAAATTAATCCTGAAGAAACATCAACCATTTATTATATTTTAATTCATTTAATCTAACGTTTAACTTAAAATATTATTTTGTATTTTTCTTACCTTTACTTTCTCTTGCACATACAGGTTGCTAGTGGATTAATTGTACTCATATATTTACAACTAATATATATAATAGCAATATTTTTTTAATACTAAAACGTTAAATTTTCTCTACTATCATTGTGTCAATAATAGCGTGTAAATTTTAATATATACTTTTTGTTTAAGATAAAAATTTATTTTTTAACATTGAAAAAAGAAAAAAGTATTTATATTCTTAATATTACTAAGAAAGATAAAGCATTTAATTTAAATAATAATAATTAAAAGCTACAATTTGTTTAAAGTTTAAGGATTTTAGAAGTTATTTAAACCTTTAATAAAAATTTAAAATCACTTATGCATAATTTAAACACTGTAATAACTGTCAAACATTCATATTACGAAAACGAACCAAAAAAACCCAGAAAATAATGCTAAACGTTTATCACATATTGTGCAAATGTTTACATAAAAATTTTATATAATGCTACACATATGTACAGTACTAACACATTTGCACATAATTTATGTTATTTTTTTCTTCATTTTTTATTATTATTAATATTTTAATTTTTTTTTAATGTCATATTTACACAAAGTATTACATCTACACTTGATTAAATTAACAATTCTTGATAAATTGTTGTTGAGATAAGTGGTGAAAAATGTAAATAAATATTTTGTTAATTTTTTTTTTTATTTAGAAATAAAAATAACTATAAGATGAATCAATTGTTTGCACTAAAATATCAGTACAATTGATGCAGTGTTGCTAAATAAATAAAATAGGATTTCAAATGGATTGCAAAAATAAAAAAATGTTAATTATTTAAAATCCTTTTACCTGTTTGTAGCTTACTAAATGTTAAAAGCTTTAAATATTCTAAAAATATATAAAAAAAAGAAAATCAAGTTGTTCTTTTAAGTGGCCATTTCCCGTAAGATATTTATTACAATTTTATTATCCTTTTAGATGCACTTTACGTTTTAAGGACACTAAATTTCTACTTTACATTTTTTCCTTTCTTTTCGTTTCTCTTTATTTATTAACTTCTTTTATTTTTGTTCAAATATTTGTACCTTTGGAGCCACTTAATTTTTATTTGGTTTTACTTTTTACATTTTAAAACTAAATGATCCTAATAAAACAATATAGCTCTTGTCTGTTTTTTTTTTTTTTTTTGCTTTTAAAATTGTTAAACATAGAAGAAAAAACAGACCTGAATTTAAACGAGGACAAAATTTACGAAATCAATTATCAACAAAAACGATATCTATCGGTTTGTATATCGTATAAATAAAATAAATCCTTGTTTTTTTCCTATTGTTTTCCTTCTTTTTTTTTACTATCTTAGCCACTTAAAATAATTTTTATGAAAACTAAAGAAAAATAAATGTACAAATGTACATAAATTTTTAGTTTTAATGCCAATTAAATAAACAAAATACGACCAAAAATAAACAAAAAATTCCTTAAATGTAGGTTATGGCGTCAAATGCATTTATTTATTGTTTCCCCGAACATTGATTACGTAACAATTTGATAATTGTTTTGCATTCATTTTGTCACCGCATGCATCTGATGACATTTAATCACAAAAATAGATTTTCCATTAGGAACTTTATGTTCTTTAAATAAATCATTGGTAAATGAAAAAGAGCGACGTTTCGATACATATAGAATATAGTTAAGTAAGAAATTAAATTAAAAATTTTCCTTAACAAAAATACGACCGGATGTTATGTAAATATATTTTGCGGATACATACATAAATTATTATCGATTTTTGAACATTTCTTTTTATTTTATTTTTATAATCCGTATGATTAGTTTCCTTTATAGATAATAAATAAATAAATTAAAATAACTTAACTCTATCGGACCTGTTTTGGTGACAAAAATTATAATAAAATATTTTAAGCTAATTTATGGAAACGGTTTAATTTTTGTTTTCTAGTTACCTTTGGAATTTTGTCGTTGCGCAATTTTCTAAATTTATATTTATTGCTACCATGTTACTGGTTTTACGTTTCCTTAATTCAGGTTTCATGTTTTTTGCAATATTTCTTTTTTTCATTTAAATAAATCTTAAACTTTACAATTTTAAACTATATGAAAAATATAAGAGAAAATGCCCTCTGCTTAAAGAAGAGAAAAAAAACCGATAAAGGCAGGCAAAAAGGCAATGCATCAAGTTGTTTCAAATATTATCTTATTTTTCGAAAAATTTCACAGAAATCTATTGAAAAATTATTGTGATGAAATTTGAGATAATTTTTTCTCTGTTTGAGCCATTCAAACAAAAAAAAAATATTTATCATCGTTTGTATGGAGCAGAAGCCAGTGTTGCTTAAGAAACGATTTTTTGTTCGATACTTGTATATGGCGATGTGAATTTTAAAAAACAATAATTTTTTTTTGTTTATTATTTATTTATGTTTTAATTTTATTTTATTTTATAATGAAATTTTAGATGCTGTTATTGTTGTTCCTATCCATTTAAAATAAAAAAAATCATTTATATTTTATTTTTTGCTCTATTATATTTCATTTTATACACTTTGGCTTGAAATATCTTCTGTTTCTTTGTTCAAGAGGAAATTTAAGTTTTTTTTTTTATATAAAAAAACAAGCACCTGTGTGTTGCTTTAGTTTGCTCGGTGAATATGTTAAAATTAAATTAAATTTTTAAACAAAATTTATAAATTATTATCGATTAATTCCGATAGATAAAAATAAAAAAATATAAAAATGTTTTAATATTTGATATTTTTTCATGTTGTTTTAAATTAAAGGGCAAATGAATAATTTATATTTTTTTTATTTTCATAACAAAATGCGTGGGTGTATGTTAATGATATTTTTGTTTTTGAAACGGTTTTTCTTTTATTTCATTTTTTTTTTTTTTGACAACAACTTCGAAACAACGTGTTTTTAAAGCAAATTTTAACACAAAAAAAAAAAACATAATCGTGATATGTTATTTAACTATTATTAACAACAACAACAAAAAAAAACTTATTTTTCTTGTTTTATGATCATAAAAATTAATTTTTTTTAATTAAATTTTTATTTTTCATTAAACTTTAATTGATAGAAACATAAAATAAAACATGATTATTAATATTTGTGACTTAATAATTAATAGATTTGTTATTTTTTTATTATCGTAATATGTAATTCTTAAATGTTATTTCTTTTCTTTAAATATATTTCTTATTCTAAAAATAAGTAATAATTTTATTATTTTCTATTTGTGACAATTTAGTTAAATTAATATTAGAAAAATTAAAATATAACAAGTGATCATGAGTCAGTTATAATAATGATTATAATAATGAAATATATAAATATAATGATATTAAATTCTTGTTTCTACTGTACTTCTTATGATCATATTGCTGCTGTTAGTTGACTTAAACGTAAATGAAGCCTTATTGTATGTAACTGATGCTCAATACAAACTTAATAAATTATTTATAAAAAAAAAAAATGAAATACTTGGGTGATAAATCGTTTAAACTATTAAGAAGAAAATATGTTATAGGTCAAAAATATATATTAAACATACATATGTACGTCATCTTACTATTTAACATACATTCCATTAAATATTGTATTTTTTATTGTTGTCTAATATTATTTAAATTTTTATTTTATTATTTAATAGTTATTATTGTCTCTAATTTGTTTGTATGTCCAATTATTTATTAATTTTTTAAATTTTTAAATATTTTTCTAAACTTATTTGAAAAACAATTCTTTTCATTATGATTTTAATTTATACATACTTAAGGTGTATACACTTTCAATTATTGAATAGATTTTTCTATTCAAAACAATAAATTTTGATAAACTAAAGTATAAAAAAAAATATTTAATATGATTGCGTTTAAAGAATATAATCGTGTTCTAAGCTTATGCATACAAACTGATTATTTTCGAATTTTAAGTGAAATTTCTATAATAAAGTTGAATAATAATTCGTTTTAAATAATTTTTAGTAAAATGTATAAAGGTGTAATTATGATTCTATTCCATTTATCTTTTACATTTGTAATTTTTACTTGCTTCTGTTTGTTCTCTATAAGTTTGTGTAAAATAATAATTTTCTAACTTTTAGCTTATTAAAATTTATTTTCAAATAATTCAATGAAATCATAGATGAGAGAAACATTAAATAATTATAAATTGTTGGATGCCTTTGTTTGAATTTAATCGCATTTTAACAGCCAGGCAAACGACCAGATAAATCGATAATAATAGTAAGATGATTCTTATTAAAATGAAAAAAAAAAAAAGATCTTAAAAAAGGTTTAAAGTAATTACAGAAGCCAAAAAAGTAAAATACGAAAAAAAAAAAAACATCTTAAAACTTATTTCGGTTCTCTTAATTGGGTATAAAGTTTTGTTAAAGATTAACTCAGTTTTTTTCCTTCATTTTATTAAAATACCATTGATATAATTATTGAGAAGGCTTAAGTCAAGAAAAAGATTGAAAATATATATAAAAAAAAAAATTATTTCTATTATAAACCATTAAACCTCTTAAAATAATTTAACATTCAATAATTAATTTAATTCTTGTTTATAGTGGATTTTATCAATATTTTTTTTTTTGCAAATTTTTTATTTTCACACAAGAAAGTTTAAACCAAAAATAAAATCAAAATTAAAACCTATAATAAATGATTTAATTTATTAAAAAATAAAATCAAGTTTAAAAAAAAAAAAAAATAAATGTTCATAAAAATTCATAAAAAAAAAAAATGAAAAACATTAATAAAATTTAATTAGCATAAAAATATGTTTGTTTAATATAAAAATTAGCAACACTTTTCATAATAATCTAATTATAATATTAAAGATAATAAATTAATAAAAAAAATAAAGAAAAATAAAATAAATAAATTGAAAACCACAAAATTTTTTTATTTTTAAACATGATCAACATGTGCTTTTTTATATAAATTGTGCGGTTTGTGTTTAATTTTTTATTTTATTTACATTAAAGTTGACTTAGCTATAGTAGTCGTTAGTTAATTGTGGCTAACAGTGCTTTAACATTGTTGGTTTTTTTCAGGTTTTTTTTTTATGGATAATTTTGTTTAATTGAGAAATAAATTAATTCCAAAAAGAAAAATATAAAATAAATGTTGTAGTTAATTTTTAATCTTACCTAATCGATAATAATAAATTTATTTTAAATTAAACATCCAACGACATCCGTTTATTTATTTATTTGTCGTTTATAATTTTATTATTTTTGTTAATTTTGGGAATAAAATTTCTAAAAAATAAGTAAACAAATGAGAGAATAACCTTAATTTTGTATGTAAAATTGTCGTTAAAAAATTTATGTTTCTTTTTTTTTGCATAGAAATAAAATATGTATATAAAAATCTTTCAAATACGCTGAGCATTAATCGGGTAATGAACTTTTATCATTATAAAAATATGAGGTTAATAAATATAATAGCAACCACTTAGTAAACACATAAATAATTATGAAAATTTACAGCAAAAAGTTAGAAAAAAAGATAAAAAATCCATCATAATTATGATATCATCTTGTGTTTATTATGTACAGATCTTCTGCCAAAAAGTTTATTAGCCTCAAGTACCAAAAAAAAAGCAACCTATGAGGTCTAATCACATTTAATAAAAAAAAAAAAAACAGCAAACACATTTTAATCATAATTTTTATTTCTAATAAAAATTACAAAAAAAAAAAAAAAATAATACACGTGCGAATCTAATTTATGCGGGCGTTTCTCTTTTATAATAATAATATAATTAATTATACTAAATTATAAAAAAAATATTAAAAAAATTAACTAAAGTAACAAAAACAGGACGCTCATTTTACAAATAATGTCTAATAATGCGAAAATTAAGTAATTTTTTTTTTGCAATTAACGTTCATTGTGGCAAAGTCCAGTTGTAATCAATTTATTTAAAACGTTAATCAATTGCAGACCTAAGTAATTTTTAAAAAAATATTTTTCAATCGGTGCATTATTTATTTATTTATTTTTAATAACATAATTAATAATAACGTCATATCCTCTTTTTTTTCTATAGGTAAACTAATTATAATTTTTATTTTCCATTCCCCACGTAACTTTATCATCCTGTATACTTTTCAAAATGAGAAGATTAAGAAAATCAATTTTTTTTTTGCAACAGAAAAAAAAACGATTTAATAAAAATGCAAATTTTTTTTTTTAATTTTTTCCATCATATCTTACTTCTAATTTAAGATCAGTGATCTGTTAAGCATTTTTTTTTCTTGTTGTTGGTTGTTTGTATTTTTTTTTTGTTTATAAATTCATTTTTAATTCAACTCGTTACCTTGTTTTGTAATCAAAAAGCGCTCAACACAAACGGTTTAAAGAAAGACAACAACTAAGATAATAATAAAAATAATAGTAATAATTTAAGATGAGAGATTAAAAATGATGGAGGAGATGAAAGCCGGTCTGATTTCCTGTAAATGTTGTTTTCCTTAGAAAAGAATATATACAATTTTGTAATTTTTTTACTTGTTGTCTCGTTTGTTTATATATTTTTTGTTGTCGCGTCAGAACCAAGAAACGTTCTTATAAGCTTAAAGATACTGACAATTTTTTTTTTTATTTAACTGGTAACTGATTTTGTTTGCATTTCATATTTTTTTTTTTACTTAAGGCGCTAAATGACAAGAAAATTATACAATTTTGTCTTCTTTGAATCAATACAAATTATACGTTATTGTCGTAAAGTATTTAACATAATTTGTGAGAATTGTCTTTAATAATTTTCTGTATTTTAAATAAAAATTTAATTATACATTTGTTTAATAAATATTTTATTCGAAATGATAACTATTAATTACATAATTTTGTAATTAATTAATTTAATAAAAAAGAATTTTATTAGTTTTACAAACTATAATAGTTTATGTCTCGCTTTATGTTTCTTTCTTCCGAAATTCCATTCTAGTGTTATCACAGTATTTTTATCAATTTAAACAAAAAAAAATAAAATACATAACAAGATCAATAAGGATAAAGTGAATAAATAATAATAAAATAACGTATCACATATAGAATTTAAATTATTTAAATAAATTTACAAATGGAATTTCATTTCAATCAATTTATTCTCGAATTGAACTTGCTTAACAAGTTTAGTAAATGATAAAATAAAAACAGAAAAATATTAATAAAGAAAATACGAAAAAAGAATCTTGTCAAAACTATTATCAAATTTAAAATATGTGCATCATGTTAAAAGCATTATGTTGTTTAAATTTCTTTAAAAAAAAAAAAATCAATTGATTCTGTCGATGTGTAGTCTAACATTTAGTAATTTAAAGAAAGAAAGAAGAAAAATTTAATAAATATATATGAAACATGATGCGGCATAATGGCGCTTATACTCTTTTAGCTGTACAATATTTCTATTATAACAAGTATATCTGCTTCTTAAATGCTATTGCAATGAAAAAAAAAATATATAATATATAAAATAATACAACAAATCGATGCTGTGGGAAAGGTTAGATACATATAATAAATAATAAAACATTAAAATATTTTATTTTTCTTCTCTTATTTTTTTTTTAATAATATTTTTTAATTGTCATAAATAAATGTGAGAATTTGAAAATTAATTTTTTTTTATCATATCTCTCTGTTGCATTAGTTTTTCTGTTTTTTTTTTTTATTAATTTTTGATATATCATTATTAATAATTAATAATTTATTCAAGCTACCATAGATAAAATTATTTTCTTTTTTTGGTTAAGCTTCTGTTAATAAACATTTAGTACGGTTAAATTATAATTAAGGAAATCATAAATTGGTTATTTAAGAATAAAAGAAATTGTTTTTTTTTCTTATTTAAATAAGAAATTTTAGAGAAATTTTGTGACTAATAATTTTATAAAAGCAAAAAAATTACCATGATATCACCGTTTTTTTTTTTTTCGTTTTTAATTAAATTTATGTATTTATTTAGTATATACAGAAATATTTTTATTTTATGCAAAAGGAGTTAAATTAAACACCCCAAAAATAACCCCACATTTATATTTACAAACAAATCACGCAACGAAAATTAAGGATTACTCATATGTTTTTATTATTTTCTTTTCTTTTCATTTCTATATTTTATATTTGCTATGATTCACATAAAACACAATTCGATTATATTTATTTATTTTTTTTTTTTAACAAGAATAACAAAATTTCAAATTGATTTTTAACTAATAAATGTTTTTTTTTTTTATTAAATTTTTTTTATCAAGTGATTGATTATTATTTATTGCTAAGAATTTAGTCATGTGTTTTTGTTTTTGAATGTGTATTTACACATATGTACAATAATTGATAAAAATTTGGTTTATACAACGATTTCAATGAATTTTATATCAGATTTAAAATGTAATTCTTTTTTTCAGTATTAATTTTACGTAATAATACCTTCTGGAATATAGAAAATTAAACGAAATAAATTGAATTTTCACTTCTGAAATGCACGTAAATTATTATAAATGCTGTTTTTAGACGTTTAATGTAAATAGCTAATAAATTAATTAAAATTAGTTTGACACAGTCCCTTGACACAGTTTATTCAATTTAAATATTATTTTTTCGAAGCGCTTGAGAAATAATCACATTTTCTCAGAAGAAAATTTTATTAAAAAAATAAAAACCATATCTCAGTACAAGTAAAAAATATTGAGCTGTCTCATTGGTAAAAAATAAAAAATAAAAAAAAATACTTAAAAAATTAAGAAATAAATTTTCATTTCGTTCGGAAAACTATTAGATGAAAATAAAAAAAAATAATAATAGAAAAAAAAAAACTCCCATAACGTCGGAAACAGATGTCCTTTGAGAAAAAAAGAAAAAATCAAATCACATTCATTTAAAAAAAATAATTTTTAACACACTTTCTCTCACGAATGTTAAAAAAAATATGAAAATTTAAATAAAAAAATAAAGGAATACAGAATCTTCACTGTTAGGATATCATTATAGAAATTTGACTCAGTTTTTTTCATTTTTACGTATTTTTTCGTCCGTTATTTATTATTGTAACGCGATCTATATTCAATTAAAAAATTAATATTAATAAAAAAAAAATTAACCGTCATTTTTATTAACTGTAAAAATTTGAATAATTTGGCTGGTCTTTAAAAAAAAATTATTACAAAAGACACAGGATGTATTATTGAATTAATTTTTTTTTTTATGAAAGAAATTTCCATTTAATTAATATTTTAATCATTTTTTTTTCTTAAGTAATAAATAAGAAAACGTTAAAGAAAGCAGCAGAAGCAACAACAACAGCAAAAAGAAAGAAATTGCAATATAAACAACAAAACAATACAATCAAGTGAAAAATATAGTATAAATAATTCAAAAAGTTAATTAATTAAAATAATTTTGCGAAAAATAAAATTACCATAAATAAAAATAAGAGAAAAGAATATAAAATGTAGGAAAAATTAAAGATTGAAGAAGTTAAAGGGAGACGTTTTAAGAAGCAACAAAGTATTTTATATAAAAAAAGCATAAAATTTAATGTCTGATATAATAATTGAATACTTTTTTTTTCGTATTTTTATTATTATATTGCTTTTATTTTTTTTTATTTCGGTGTAACATTAATTAACGGACAATTAAGTTAAACAATGATATTATGTTGCGTCTTTTGGTTGTTTGGCTGTCATTAAGTCAGTGTCAATTAAGATGTTGCCAAGTTTTTTTCTTTTAATTATATTTTTATAACAGAATATGTATAAATGGTATATGTAAGTGCTTTTAATCGTTTTTATTGTTTTCCAACTACAATTTATTATTATTATTTAATTTTTATTAGTGAATTGAAGAATTTTATTTTTCTATTACAGTTAATAGAATTAATTTTTATTTTATTTAATGTATGAATTAAGAAATTAAAAAAGTATGTGCAAGAGGCAGTATTTACATTTTAATTTGCAACATGTTGATTGAATGATGTTTAATGATTAAAAAATCAAGAATAAATTTAATTTGTATGTAAAATGTTCTCGTTAAATGTTCTTGTTAAATTGGATTTAGCTTTTGAAAATATATGAGTTTCAAGCAGTTCTCGTTTTGCTATTCTTTATAGTTAACTAAATTTTAATACATTTATTACCATTAGGCTTAAGTAAATTTATGATTCATTAAAATACTTTTTTATTAATAGTGAAAATAAATATGATAAACGGCATTTAACGTTAAGTAATTAAAATAGTTAAAAAAATAGGCCAATTAAAATGTTTAATACAATATTATTATCTGCTCTTTACATATTTGTTGATAATAGTTTTGTTTTTGATCTCATTTATTTTGATTGATTTGATAAATCTATTTTTAACTGAAATGAGTTATAGACAACATTGTGTTGTCAGTTTGATTTATTTAACAAGGAAAAGTAATAACTTATTAAAATAATTGCTAAAATTAATTTATGTATAAATTATGTTTTATTATTAATTTGAAAAAAAGAGATACAACAATAATAATAATAATGATTTTCATTCAAATAGTTAATAGAATTTTATATATTTTTTATTAAAGCGTTTGTGCGGTATTTCGTCTTGGGCTTTGTTTATAGATTTTATTTAAAAAGACTTAAAAAATAAATAATAATAATAAGAAGAAGTTATTATTAATAAAACTAAAAAAAAAAGATAAAAGATGAGTAAAAAATAAAATAAAAAATTTGAAATTAAAATTTAAAAGCATGTTTAAGTCATTAAATTAATGATTTATTATTTTTATTTTAAAATAAAAACGAAAAAAAAAAAAGTTGTTTATAGAAGAAATAAATGAGTTATTGCATGTTCATATTGATTAACATGTTTATAATTTTTAATTCATTTTATCCATTTATATATTTATTTTATTTTTTTCGCCTCTATTTTGGCTTAAAAACATAAAATAAACCAAAAAAAAAAAAAATAAGACACACTTTTGTAACAAATTTCTGCAATATTTTTAAGAAAAATAATACAAACAATAGTTGTAATCGAATATGTTTTGTTTTTTTTCTTTCTTCTTTCGTTTATTTGATTTAATTTTGATTTTGTTACTTTATTTAAGCATAATTTAAATAGAATTTTAAATTTATTATATTTCAACATATATAAATAAATAAACGCAAAATTAATTATCAATAATTAACATTAACTAAACACGATTTTGTGATTTTATATTAAGAAATTTGTTTTGTCAACAAGATTGTTTTTTTTTTAAATTTATTTTGTTAATTAATTATTTTTCTCTTTTTGGTTGTTTTATAAAATTTCCTATCAAAAGTATTTTTTTTTTTTTGTTGGTTGAAAATTAATTACTTTAGTTTGTTGTTTTCAGGTTTATGGCCTATTTTATTTTCTTAATTAAATTATGGTCAATTCATTAAAGTTGTCACATTTATAACAGCATCTACGGTTATTTATTGTTAATTTTTGTTTAATTTAAATTTATTTTTAATTTTAGTTACTAAAACTTGTTGTTTATCGTAAAATAGTCAAATTAAAAGTCTTAAACACTCTTAAAGTGTTTGTTTTTTTTTTTTTTTTTTTTTTTTTTCATTAAATTTATTACATTTAATTTTTCTGAGTTGCTTGTTGCCATTATAATTTCTGTTGCTTACATATTAATTACCTTTCAGAGCAACATCTAGCAAAATTTACACCATGCTTTATTTTACTTTTTGTTTTGTTTATTAAACGGGTAGCAACTGTGTTGTTAAGCAAACAATTACAATACATTTTTGATAATTGCAAGTTTTATATTGGCGAGGTTTTTTTTTTTATGAAAAAATTACTCAAAAAGTTAATGTTTTATGTAGAAAAAAAAATAATTAAAGTATTAAAAACCTTTCGATGTTTTAATACTTGATTTAGTTTAATGAACTTGTTTTATCTTTTTTGAATTTGCTTGAAAATAAATTATATTTTCTTTTTCCTCTTTATTAATATTTTCTTTATCTATCTTCACTCAAAGCCAGAGAATAATCGATTAATTACACTTTATTAGAGAAATGTAAAGAGTAATGAGTTTTATATTTATTATTATTATTATTTTGTTATTATTATGTTTTGTTTAATTTTATTTTATAAAAGATTAACTTTGAAGGAATTTTTATTTGTATCTTGTTTTGCAGAATAATCTAATCTTGTAGTTCAGCCACTTGTTTGTTGTTTTGTTTCAATGATTTTACTGTGTTTATTTAACTTTTATTTAATTTAAACGCAAATAATTAAAGATGTTAATGCTAATTTGTTTTTATTTCAATCTTTTGTTGGTTATTTCGATGTTGTTTTTGTTTTTTTTTTATTTAAAAATTTGATTTAAGCTACAATAAAACAAATAAACAAACAACAGGAAGTAAAATTTATTACCATGAAGACATGAACAACTAATACAAAAACGCTTCCTTGTTGTTTTTTTTTATTTAAAAGTTTTTTTTTAAACTTTCTAGGGGATGCTGATGATATATTAAGGGCTCATATTTATTTATTAAGAAAAAAAAAAAACAACAAACTTAATACTATGTCACGTTGTTCTCTTGAAGAATTTACTATAGAATACTCAATGTGACATTGTAATTAGTATTTTTTCGATGAGTAAAGAAAAAATTTAAATAAACATTAATATCCTTTTAGAATATGATTTAAAATTGTGTTTTTTATTATGCAGTAAATCAATTATATTATAAAGAAAACAGTAAAAAAACGCTTAAGGGTATTTAAGTAATCGATTGTTAAACTTTTCTATAAAAACATGAAATACTTGTTAAGACAAGGGAAAATGAATGCAAAAAAGAGATTTTTTTTTATATTGTCAGAAATGATCATATCCTTCCGGTTTTATCGTTATTTAATTTGTTTTATAGACTTTATTGCATTCGATGCCTTTTTAAGCCCTTTTCTATCTTGTTTCTTTTTATATAATATAAATAAAAGTATTGCCCCGCATCCGCAGATATATTTGCTGTTTTTATTATTCTATAAACTTGAATATGGTTATTGCTATTTAATAATGTAAAGGTTGAAACGACAATACCTTGCTGGTTTATTTGTCAAATGCTTAAGAGCGTTGTTTGCATTATTTGTATTAATAAAATTATAAATACAAGGGCACCTTTTAAGCATAATTTGTTTCTAAAGTAAAGAAAAATTATATGATATGTCTATTGCACTATAAAGCAGTTAATATATTAATTGAAAATTGTAGTAATAATTTTCATTATTTAGTTTTCCGGTGTAATTTCTATTTTAATAAAAAAAAAATGCATGTACAGAAGTATGTATAAAACGTAACAATAGTTGAACATTAAATTGTCGCCTTCAATTCGTGCATGCTTATTGCATTGCAATAAAATAATAAGATTACGCTATTAACATTATTATTATCATTCTATTTTTATTTATTTATTATGATTTTATGTCATAATATTATTTTTTTATTATTATTTACATAGAAAATTGCATTTTTTATTTACTTATTAATTGAATTTTTTCTTTTTTTTTTTTTACTTTACAGGTAAGACGAATTATATAAAATGTATTTTTTTTTTATTTGTAAAATTAAAAATTGCTATTACTTAATAATGAATGACTTGTGGGTAAGTGAGTTATTATTTTACTTTTAATTTATGTTTATACAATAATAGAAATAAAATCATGATATTTATCTTATTGTGACATTTTTTTTTCCACTATGATTTGTTTTATTATTTCAATAGTTTTTTGTATTTAGAAAGAAATTGTATAAAAAGAAAAGTTATCATTGTTAAATTAATTGTTGAAAAAGTCATGTTAAACGTGTCTTAATTACATTCTTTAATTTAAAATAAACGTAAGAGAAAATAATGCTTGATGACATAGTTTTTTGTTCATTTTTATAATGTTGCAAATCACATTAATATTTATTTTCAATTGCATTAAATCTAATTATTTATATATTTTCTAATATTTTGCGGTCATGTTTAGCTTTTATCATGTAAAAAAAATGATACAAGTACTCTTAGTCGTTTTCTTAGTCGATTAAAAAGTTTTTTCTAAAACCTTTTGATTTATTTACAAATTTTTATTGTTTTTTCGCATTAAAATTTGATATACTTTTTTGAAATAATAAATCATTATTACATAATTATTTGTTTTCTTTATGAGCTCCGCATTGAGAAATATACATGCAAAAAATGTATATTTAAAAGCATAGATAAGACTGAAACTATATTTGTAAATTTTAATAGTAAGTAAAAAGGAAAATTACGTGTTTGATATAAGCAGTAATTCGAAAATACAACACAGACAGGCATAAATAAAAGGCTTATCTATAAATTTACTTTTAATTTTAAACATAAAATTACTGGTTCAATTTTTAATATCAGATATTAATAATTTGTTTGATAAAAAATATGTTGTAATGTTTATGCAATTTTATCAATTAATTAAATGATAAAAAATTATTCTTGATTTTAAAAGAATACATATGTGTTTTGATTAAATAAAACATCTTATATAAGTAGATAAATGCTTTAAATGAGGTTATGGTGATATTGAAAGTGACGTCACACAATATTTTATCTATTCTATGATTGGCAGATCACGTTTATATTGCGTTGACGCTTTTTCATCACAAAAGAATATAAATTACATTCGTTGGATGGGAATAAGTGACTTTATTGTTTGTTCTTCATAAAAACATATTAAATAAATCATAGCCAAATTTGGATAAGACAAGATAAATGTTCGTTTGTTGGCAAATAAGAAACAAAAATGGTACTTTAAAAAAGAATGTCATCATATAAAAAGCAATTTTCTTTTCTTATTTATTCATTCCTCATGATTTGATTCTATATGCATTGTTCAACGGATTTGATTTAATTTAATTTATTTATTTTTTTATTTAAAAAACTTAAATATTTTATTCTTGGAATGGATTTGATTTTTCTTTCTTTTTGTCCAGCTTTTTTTTTTTAAATAAAACAATCATTAAATTGATAAAAAATAAAATAAAAACAGAACCATAATAAGAAATAAACTTATTTATAAAGATAAGTCAGAAAATGCATTTTTTTATTATTTTTCGTTCCATCGTTTGAAATTTAATGTGCAATTTATATTTTTTACTTTAATAAATGATAATTACCCGCAATAAACTAAAAAGAAAAATGTCTTATTAAAAAATAAAGAAATATATATATATATTTAATTGAAAACATTTAATTTGAAATAAAATTTAAAGTAAAGAAAAAAAAATGAAAAAGAAATGTAATTTAAAAATAAATAAAATTGATTGGCTGACGAAATAAAAATGTTGCAGTTAGTAAATAAATAATGCAAGCTTATGTAAAAACAAATAATAATAATAATAATGAAGAAAGAAAAATACATAAGAAATGCAATGCAAGTAAAAACAATAACAACATCAACAAATGCAACCAAACATGATATGCGGAGCACAGTTTCCCACGTCATGTGTTAAGCGTAACTTTACACAGTTAAAAACGAACAAAAATTGAATAGAAAAAGAAACAGAAACTAAGGAAAAATAAATAAATTTAAAATTCATATATTTGATTGTAATGTGCTTGGTATATAGAATAAACAAGAAAATCTGCTAAAATCACAAAGAAAACTAAACTAAACTGAACAGTGTAAAACGACGTTATAAGTTTCTTAAATAATCAAAGTAATATGCCCTAAAAACAATCCATTTAAAAAAAATATAATATATTATTATTTTATTATGAGGCAAAAAAGTATAAAAAATAAAATAAGAAACTTGAAGAAGCTGTTTTTGTGTTCGGAACATATTTGGCATAACATTTTGCAGTAGCTGTTGCTGTTGTTTAATGAATTTGGACATCATAAGTGCACAAGTTTCTTATTACAGTACGACGAACAACAATTCCTTTTTTCTTTCCTTAAAATAATGAAAAAATACTTGTTTAAATTTAAAAAAAAGACACTTTAGTCCTTATTTCTTTTTTGTTGTTTTAATAATTTTAATTATTTTATGAAAAATTCAAATAAATAATTAAACAAAATATGTTTACATGCTGCAATATGTGTACACATGTGAATTATATTTGTTTTTGATTTCATTTTAAAAATTTTTAATGAAGAATTTCTTAATTTTTTTAAAGAATTTTTTTTTTTTGTTAGCCAATTATCATTTTTTTTTTTTAATTTGTTTGTTATAAATATTTTTTATAATAAGGTTTTAGTTTGAAAATATATAAAAGAAAATAAAATTTTCTTTTCTTCTTCTAAAAATAAATATAAATGAATAAGAGAAATGCATTTAATAGTCGTTGACCTTTTTTTATACTCTTTAATAAAACATATATTAACCACTTAATGGTAATTAAGACATAATCTAAAAGTATTATTCGATTTTACATTATTTAAAAAAAATCTATATATAATTATAGCTATTGATGCTTTTTTTTTCTTTTAATTTCTTTTGTAATTAAATAAAGAAAAAGTTACTTCTTGTCTGCCTTTTAGTCGTTAATTTTCATAATTTGTTGTCTTTGTTAAGTAGAGGAAAAAATTAAACGTTTGTTATTTCTCTTGTTTTTCCTATTTTGTTTCTTTGCTTAATCATACGTGATGCTGTTGTGTTCAATGGAAATACTTCCACATCCTGTTCTTAAATAAAAATACTTTTGTAAAAATTTAAAGAAAAACATTACTGAAGGCAAAATATTTTCAATAGAATTTAATTAAAAACATTTTTTCATTTATTACTTTACCTTTAATTTCTTATTTTTTACTTTGCTGATTATGAAAATTATAAATTTCTTAAAGCCAACTCTCACTGTGCTTTTTTTTTTTTTTTATTAATAACATCTTTAATACTACTTATTAATTTTTTATTGTTCGTTTGCTCATCTTAATACAGGGGTGTTGGTGGTTATAAAATAAAACAACAAAAAAAAAAATCATTTCAATGTCTAGTTTAATTTTTAATGGTCGTCGACCTTTTATCCTTTTTTATTCTATACAAAAACAGAAAAATAAAACATTAAACTTAATGAGATTATAATCTGTTTATGCTGTGTCACGGCCATCATACAGTATGTTTGCTTTATTTACTTCTTATTTATTTAGAAGAATTGAAATTATTGTTCAAGTATTAATTTTGATCTTGTTTATTCTTTGCTTTGTGCCTTTTTTTTTCTCTACATTTATTTTTAATTAAATTTTAAATCGAATATTGATGGCGTGTTAGAGTTTATGTTTTTTTTTCTGTGTTTTTTCTTTTATAAAAATAATATGTGCTGTAATATCAGATAGATGAAATTTGCAACATTAAAAATAAATAGCTTCTTCTTGTATTATTATATTAATTTGCTGAAATATTCCCGCTAAAAACCTATAAAAGCCATCAAATGAAAGTAGCAACTTCGAAATTTAAACGTTATTTCGTTACTGATAGCACATACAAATCAATCATGAAATAATTACGCTACAAAAATTAAAATATTTTTATTTTAAATACCAAGTAATACCATAAAATTGTAAATATTGATGACAAATTCATAGTAAAATAAAATTTCACTTTGCGCATTTTAAAAGTAACACAACTGTACTAACAACAAAACAAAACCACAAATTATAAATATTTTTATTTATTATTTATTTATTTAATTATATAATTAAAAATAAAAACGAAGAGAATAAAATCGCATACAAAACGCACATTATTATATTTACACACATGACTAAATTCAACAAATGGTTTTCTGTTGTTGTTATTTTTGCTTTCTTCTTTGCTGTGCTTTTTTCTTGAATACATTTAATCATTGTACTAATTTTATTTGCATAACGATCACTTGACGTATTTTCATTGGTTTTTTCTTTCATTTTCTTTGGCATTTTAATTTAAATATTCCAATTAATAATTAAAATTAAAAAATAATTATTACTTAATTTAGAAAATAAATTTTTTCAATATTTTTTAGAAATATTAAAAAAAAAAAACAGTTATTACCTTGATAGAAAATTTATTTAAAAATTAGCAGAAATAATATACAAATTACCTTTCACTTTATCGCGAATGAATAAAGAATAAAAAAAAAACAAACAAACAAGCAAAAATAACTCGTTAATAATGCTAAAAACAGCTTTTTTCTATGAAATCAAATACAAAAATTTAATAAAAACACAAAAATATATTTTTAATGAATGAAATTATTTGCTATTTTTTTTTTGTTGTTATTATTGTTGTTGAATAATTACAAAATTGTGTATCTTTCTGTTAAAAAAATAAATAATTAACTTGTTTTTTCTTTTAATTCAATAAATAAATAAAAATTAAAAGCATTATTTAATGCTAGTTTCTCAGAGTATGATTTATGCAAATTAATACTGAATTTATAATGATTTGTTGTTGATTACATTATTATTTACCAGGTAAAACGAACATTAATATTTCATTCGTATTTTGTGTCAAGGAGTTTTTCATAATTATTTTATGGAATCCAAATTACTTCCTACTGGTTTCTTGTTGCATTTATATTGATATTGTGTTAAATTTATTGTTTATATATGTTGTTAATCCCTGAATTATTATATAATCGTAATTAGGACACTTAATAAATGCTCATACTGTGACAGCTTTAATAATAATTTTTTTTTATTCTACAACTATTTGGTGTTATGTTACATTTAGTTAAGCTGTAATAAGGTTCGTGCAATATATTTAATGCAAATTACATGAAACTGTAAAACTACGCAAAATTTAATAATCAATAAATAAATATTTGCTTATACTTTAAAGCATTTATTCAAAATTCTATAAATCGATAAATTTTAGATAAATAAAAAATATTAACGAGATTTTTCATTTAAATGTAAATAAAAAATACAAAATATGAATAATTTTTCTTATTCCATTTATAATAATAATAATTTTTATTTTTCTTATTATTATTTGTTTACATATTTTGAGAGACCAAATGTTTTACGTTTAAATGTAAAAGAATTTTTTATTTTATTTTTAAATTTAATATAAACATAATTTCTTTGTTTAAATAATCAAAAATGAATTTAATAAAAAAACAAACATACACACACACACACATATTATTCTATAATAATAATAAACAAGTGGTACGAGAAAAACATAATATTTTTCATATAAATTTAATTTTTAATTCTTTTTCAATTTTAAATAATAATAATTTCAACATTTAATCATTTATTTTTTAGTATGCATAAAAAAAAATTTAAAGAAATAAATAAAATTTATATATTTTACTTGAAAAAAATTAAACAATAAAATATAATATAAGAATCAAAATTCTATTAAAAAGAATCATTTATTTTTTTTTTTATTAAAATTAAATTCAATTTTAATTTGAGTATCGTCACGTAAATAAAATTATTATAGGCTTACGTTTTTTATTATATAATTGAATTTTTATTTTGTCTAAATTATAAAGAACAAAAAAAAAAAATTGTAATAAAAGTTCTTTAGCTATTTTCTGGACACGTTTTAAACATCTTTTGGAATTTTCATAGTTGCTTAAATTTGCTGTACAATGGAGTTTGTTTTTTCTTTTCATTCTTTTTTAAAAATTCACGTTACCATAGAGGAGGCTAATTTATATAAATTAACAAAAACACTATTCAATTTTACTGTAACGAAAAATGATTGGCGGATGAGCATTTATTTTGTGAAAGAACTTAAAGGAATTAACACTTTTTTTATTGTTGTTGCTTCTACAATACAAATGGCAGATCTTATATTGAATGTTTATCATCATAATTAATATTATTTGCACATCATAATCAATATAAAGACACAATTCATTGTATTTCCTGCTAGTCTTTAATTTAATTACCAATTGATAATTTGTAACATCGTAACTGTGCTTACAATATAATACATAAAGCTTTTTATTTATTTATCAACTTAAAGAATTTTCATAATTTTTATCTACTAATTTCAACACGAATTATTATTAATAAATAAAAGCAATTTGATATGGACCCACATTTATGTGGTTTTGGATTACAAATTTCATTATAATTATTATTTTATCTAAATTAATAAATATTATAGTTTTATAATTTCTTTTTATGATGATGCACGATGAATGCATCATAATGAATAAAAAAAAAATCACTTAAGTGTTTTCTTTTAGAAATTTATTTAAAAAGTATATTTTAAACGCGACAAAAAATTAATTTTATCTTCCCTGTAAATTGGTTTTATGTTTTTATTATTATTAATATTTATAATCTAAAATACAAAAAGTAAAACATATCAGAATCTGTAGATAAATTTAATTAACCCAGCGATACGTATTTTATTGATTAATTGAATGTTTTTTATTACATAAACTGCTATTAAAATATTAATATTATGATAAAAAATAAAAATAAGCAGACGATTTTACTTTAATTAATATTTTTCATAGAAGATTTCTTTTCTTTTTTTTTTTTGTAATAAATAAAAAATTAAAATAATTAACGATTAAATTATAAAAATCTTGATCTATTTTATAGCTTAATGTTTTTTATTCTTTAATTCTTGTAATTCATTCAAGATACAAATTATTATTGCATGTTTTGTTTTTTGTTATTTTTACATTAATAATAATATTAATAAATAATATTTTCAAGATGAATATTTAATTAATCTAATGTGGTTAAACTTAATGCTTTTTACGTTGTTTATTATATATATATAAATATTTTATTTAATAAATATTTTTATTTTTTATTTAAGATAAAAACAAAATAAAATTAACAATACGAAATATAAAGGCAAATAAATCTTTACAATAACTAATTACTCTCACATGTAATTAAATTTTAAATACTTAAATATGAAAATCATTTAAATCCTTGAAAAAATATATTAATTAATTAATTAATTAATTATAATTTGCAGTTAGATGAGAAATATAATAATCTTCTGTTTACTGTCAAGATTTAAGATATTTTTTTTTCTTAATATTATTCTTTTAAAATAATTATTATTATAATATTAATTTATGATTTAATTTGCAACAAATATATATATATTTAATATTAAAAAAATTATTTCGTTGTTATATGTTTTATTGTTAATGTTACTTGGAGCTGCCATATGTTTTGTAACATAATTTTTCATAATTCTCACGAATGTGTTTATTAAAAAACATAAAGAAAATACTAAAAAATACACACAAAAAAAATGAAACCACTAAGAAAATAGGAAAATTAATAAAAAATATATAAAAGAAAAAACCCGTATGGTACTTTAAATTTTTACAAGAAATAAATAAATCTAAGCTCAGCAACCACACAACGATTTCTTTATATTTATTTTATTTTCTGTATGTAACATAAGGTTGTTATTTTATTTCTTTATTTGTTTGTATAAAAACGTCAAGCAAAGCTATAGTACCCGACCCGTACATTTAAGAAAATCATCTTAGAGGATTTACTTATACAGAAAAATAATCTTAAATAAAATTATTAATAATTTTAATGAATTATAATAATAATTTTGTAGTTACTTGAAGGTTTAATTTCACTTTGTTTATTCTGAATACTAATTATTTTTATTTTTGTTTTCTCACTCTATAATAAAAACCATTGAATAAATCACGACAAATTAAATATTAAATTGTTTTTGGATGTTAATTTTAAAAATAAGAGAAAACAATAATAATAAAAATGCATAATTTGCCGCCACCACAATCACCACCTGCACAAATATGTTAAAATAATTATAATTATTATTATTATTGTTGTTGTTAACTAATTTCATAACTGTGCTTGTCATAACTCCTTCATCATTAAATTAAACAATTAAATAACATTTGTCTGATTTGTTGTTTTTTAACGTTTTTCCTTGATGTTTTTACAAGACTTATTTATTTTTTAATTTTTATATTATTTTAAAGGAAAAACAATATTATGATTTTGTTATAAGAGGAAATAGAAATAAATACAAAATAATATTAATTATAACCATTTAGTGAAAAAAAAATAAATAAAATAATTAATAAGAGTTTAAAACAAAACAATTATGAGGAATTAATCTGACGTTAATAGTTGTAAAGACTAAAAATACTTTTTACAAAAAGGGAAATACTTTATTAACGGACGTTAATCTATGTATTTATTTTTTTAGTGTTTAAACTAAGTGTTTAAACAAAGCAGCATAAATAGAAGAGATTTGTTTTAAATGAAAACATTTGTAACGTTTTTTTTTTTAATTTTTAGTAACCTTTTGAATTTCCACTGTACTCATTTTATGTGTCATGATCCACTTTGTCATGTTTTTAACGATTGAATTATTACGAAATTAATAATAACGATTAAAGTTAATCTAATTCATTCATTATAATTCATGGCTATTTTTTAAATTTTGCCTAAACATGCGCTTTTACGTAAGATTTCATAAAATTTAAAAACTTTTTTTTTGCAAGAAACGAATTTATAATTTACAGTCACCTTTTTTTATTCATAATTAAGCTCAACTTAAAAAAAAACAGACATTAATCAACAGGAATTGTTTTTTTCTATCTGTTTTTATTTTTGCTGCTTTTACGATCTTAAAACTTAATTTTGTTGTTAAAAAACATTAATTTTTGACAACATTGCATATATTAATGTTACTATTGTTTCATTTCGTTTAGTTTTTTATTGTTTGATTATTCAATAATTTTTTCATTCTTCGTCTTCTTCGTTTTCTTATAATTTCCTTAAAAACATATTAAAATAATAATATTATAAAATAAAAATAAATAAACATTGATACTCTAAGAATTTCATTTTATTTAAAGCATATTTTTTAATATATTAATTTTTGAGGTAAGGAGAAGGTAAAATATATATTATTTTTATGTAATCAACCAACCGCGAAAATAAAATGTAAAAAAAAAAAAAAATTACCTCTATGTCATATGATTGAAGCTAAGACGTGCGTTTTTTTTTTATTTTATTATTTTTTAAACTTGTTATTCTTTAATAGTTTTCTTGGTTAATGATTCACTTTAAGAATAATACTTTTTTTTATTTTCTTTACTTTTGATTTTATTGTTGTTTAATTACAATTTTTAAAGGTATGAGGATTGTTTTTAAATATATATTAATTTTTTTTTTATTACTTACTACAACAATAACCGTTGATTATTGTTTTAAAATTTAATGTTTTATTTTTTAACATCACACATTGTAAAATAATAATATGATAATTAATAATTAAGAGGAATATTATAAAACAATACAACCCAGTCCCCCACATTTACAATTTAAAGTTTTTGTTTGCTTGTCTTTTTTATTATTATAATTATAAAAAATATTTTTTATCTAACCAAGCGCTTAACAATTATATGTATATAGAAAAAAAATTGTTTAATTTCTATTTTGTTTGTAAAACATTAAAAACTGTGTCATTTTTTTGAAATTTTGCGTTGTTTTTAGTTAAATTTATTTTTAAATTATTTTATTTATCAATTAATATAACATATTAATATTATGCTGTTAAAAAAATATTTATATAAAATTATGTTTAAATTATTTTTTTTTATTGTAAAAAAATTTAATATTATTAAAATTTATTGATAATGATGAATAAAAAAAAATTAATTAACATTAAATACTAAATACAATCGCACGGCTAAACTATTATTATTTTTTTGTAATTAACAGAGTTTTTAATTAAATAAATTGGATTTTACCTGACTGAACGGTAATGTTAACAGGAATTATGTAGTTTCTTCTTGTTAATTGCTTTTGTTTTTCGTTTGTTTGAATTAACCCACAATGTCTTCTAGCATTAGTCAAAGTAGTACAAGAGTTAGATGGTTTCAATAAAAGTTAAAATGTATTGTCTTTAATTTGATATTTTGTTTAAATATTTGGTTTATGCATTAATGCATATTTAATTAATTTCATTTCTATTATTTGGTGTCAGTGAGTAGGACTTATTTTGTAATTTTAATTTTTGTGGTTCGTTAAAATTGCATAAGGCAACCATATAACATGAAAATGAATAATCAATATATTAATAGTCCTAGATTTTTTTCTCTCAAGATTAATTTAACTGTTTAAGATTAGATGAATCATGTAAAAAGTGAAAAAACGAAAAGATTTTTAATGCCTAAAAGCTTGTCAGAAATATTAAATGCAATTAAATTTAATTATAACACATCACTATGCAGTTTATTTAATAAAATAATTTCTCTATTATATAAACAAGTGTATGATGTTATTTTTTTTTTTACTTTAAATTTATTTTCTACTCTATCTGGCACACACTATAGCATCATTTTTAAAATATATTTTCTCTATCATTCTCTATATTCTATCATAACGATTTATACATATTTATAATGCTTCACTAAATAATAAAAATTAATTTCTTTTAATTGAAAACAATTTATTTTACATATAATAAGATGATTTTCTATATTTGCTTAATGCGGGTATATTATTAATATTGTTATTTTTATTTTCTTTAATTATTTTCTAAATTTATTATATATAAATAGAATAAGAAATTAAATTATTTTTTTTTTTTTTTTAGTGTTGAATTTTTTGGTTTATTTAGAAATGTTAAATTTATTTAATTAAATGTAATTTCAAAGTTTTATTTTTTTAAATTATAATAAATCAGGTGTTTTTTATACTGTAAGAAAACACCTGATTTAATGCAAAGTGTTTTTATTTTATAATTACTGATCTAATTCTATTCAATTTTGTATTTTCTTTAATTGAATTTTGTACCTTAAAATAAGATTGTATAATTAAAAATCAATTTAATTAATAATTTATGTTGTAAATAGTCCATAATACAAGTGTTATTAATAATTTCATAGACCAATATGGCACCGTTAAATTATTATTATTTTTTTTTTATTATTATTGTTTTATGTTTAACATTAATTACGTGATTTTATTATTAAAATTAATAATTGTAAATTTATTGATTTTATAACAAAAAATAATTTTTCAATATTACTAAAATGCTCACATTTTGATTAATTTAAATAAATTATTTGTTTGTTTTCAAGACAAATTAATATTATTTTTTTTCTTTATTCTTTATTCATTGATAACAATGTCATATTATTTAAATATTATTATTATATATTTATTGATTTATTAATATTGTCAATTTATTTTCTTTATAAGTTTATATTTATTTATTTTTCTGTATAAATAAACTTAACACATTGGAATTCGCCTTTTTTATTTTAATAAAATTGTTTATTTGTTTTGGTCTTATTCGTTTTTCTAAGCATTTGATTTGAATTTTTGTTTTTTGTTTATTTTAAAGTAAATATTATATTTATTTTGCCATATTTAAATAATATATGCTTTGTAGTAATAATTAAAAATAAAATACATACAAAGGAATAAAAAACAAGTGTTACAAAGCACGTGTAACAAAAAAAAAAAAACAGTTGACTTATTTTGATATAAAAAATATAAATTAATTTTTCATATATGGATGTAATTTTCAATTTTTTTTTTATATGCTTTATTTTTAATTTATTCTAGTTTCGTTTTTTATTTTAATGTTTTTTGTCACTTTTTTCCCTTTTATTCTTAAAAAAAAAAAAATAATAATAATAAAAAAAATTATGTTTATATCTATATAGTTCAATGTTCAATGTTACGCACTCGTAACTTTAATAGAAGTTTTATATGTAATATTTGTAAAAATATAAATTATTTTTTTTCTTTTACTATTATGTTTATTATGTTAAATGTTGAAACAATTGAATAAATTATAAAAAGATTATTTATTAATTTAAATATTTTTAACTGAAATTATTTAATAAAAATTAAAATATTAAAAATTAAAATTAAATTAAAACGATAAATTGATTGATTTTAAAAAACTTTTACATTATAATAATTTACATTACAATTACAATCAGAAATAATAATTATAAACAAAAAAATAAAATAAATAGAATTATTCTTACTTTGTTTTACATGTGAATCATAATAATACATTCTTCTAATTATTCTTATAACACTTCTAGTTGAACTTTAATTAATAATATTTATCATTTCATTAAAAAAAAAGTAAAACACACACACCAAGTATTATTATTATTTGAATTTAATATAAAATATAAGATAGATAGAAATATAATGTATGAATCTTTTAATTAAAATGAATAAAGAATTTTATTAATTGCAAAAATATTAATAATATTAATAAATAAAATAAATTAAAATTTTATTTGTTTTTTCTTCGCGAGCTAATAAAATGGAACAAGAGGTTTAATTATTTTGGTGATTCAACATAACAAAACCTAGCCACAAATAATTTTAATTGAATGATTATAATCTTTAAAGGAATAATAAATTGATAAGAAGATTTTATATCAGTTTCAAGTAGTTTGTATCTTTTGATCTTACTTACGTTTAGTAAAAATATTCTTAAGTGTTTAACTTAAACTTTATGCAACTATAAGCATTTAATAGTTGTTTGACGTCGCAACATTCTATGCGACTAGGAATTATAATCAGTTTGCACTTACTTGACACTAGTTAATAATTAATAACAAATAATTATTGACAAAGATTTTTCTCAGCTCAGTATACTGACAAACTTTTAATTAGTAATTAACTATTGATAATAAATATTATCTAAGAAATTAAATATTAGCTATAATTAATAAAATTATTATCTTGTCTATTAAATTGTTAATAAATAAAAATTTTCATAAAAATCGGTATATAAAGAAGATTATAAAAATTATTGTTTTTGTTTGAAGAAGAATAAAAAAACAGAGAGAAATGTTTAACCTATGGCCGAAACAATTCAAACAATTAAATAATAAGAAATGTGTATTTATACACAATCAAACTATGTGTTTGTAGGGATACAAAGATACAGCATAACTAGCATTAAAATTATATACAGAAAAAAAAATGAAAAATTAAGAAGATATGAAAAATAAACCGCAGTGAATATTTGACACCACCCAGCATAAATATAATTTATTAAAGTTTCTGCTTTTTGTTTATAATAAAAATGACATAATAATTTTTCTAATCATATATTCAAACAAGAGTGTTGAATTGTATTTTGTTATTATTATTATTATTTTTATTTATTTATTTTGATACTAAAGTTTCTTATTTATTTATTTTTTTAAACATGCAAAATACCAACCATAACACATTATTTATGCTGTGCTATGCTTAAATTGATTATTTTTAAAGTCGTTTTTGTTGATGTCTTTTTTCTTTTATTTTTGCTTTAAATATGTTAAAATATTTCGTGTTTAAAAACATTTTTTTATATTAAAAACGCCGATAGTGCACAAAAAAATGGTTTTTATTATTTATTCATAAGTTTTAATACCAAAAAATGATTATATATTTTTGGGTGTGCCAAATATATAACGATTTATTTATGTTTTAATTGATTGGTAATCAAGTGATTAGTTTTTTTTAATTTTACATAGAAATTGTGCTATAATAGTTTTTTACAATGAGAATATTTTTTAATATTATTAAAGCTTAGTTTAGGTCTTTTGCAAAATCAATTGAGGTATTAAAATGTTTTAAAAACTTATTCAAATTAAGACGAATAATATTGGTTTAATAATTATCTTATTTTGTCCGAATATGATATAATTTTACCAAAAGTTTAAATCTTAACTAAATTGCCTCAAAGTAATGTTTGGTAACTAAACAGTGTGTCTTTACTAATATTGAGATTTCTTTAGTTTTACAAATGCGCCATAGAGTACGTTAATGATGATTTAAGTCAAATTCAGTTATTTCGCCCTCTATATAATACTAGTGAAACAAAATATTTGAAAAATGTTTGCAACACATGTAAATGTTTTAAAAGTTCTTATCTGCGATTAATATAATCGAATGTTTTTTGTAAACATCAATTCTTATCAAAGTAAATAACTATATACAAATGCAACAATCAAATTCATTTAAAAATATTTATAATTTTATAAAAATATATTTGTATAAAATTTCAGGTTTGTTTACATTAATTTTTATGACTGTAAGAAATATTTGTTATTAAAAAATAATAAATAATAATAAAATAAAAATTTTTGTGCAAATATTATAGAGTTTTTTTTTTCTTTAAGTTTATTTTCTCATACATGATTGATATAACATTTTAAAATTAATAAACATGCAAATTAAAAGTGAACAATTTTTTTTTAAATAAAAAGATCTCTGTTCAAGTAGAAGAAATAATAAAAGTCAGTTGTTAAAGCGCTCAAATTCCATTTATTCTGCAGGAACAAGCGTATATATAAGCACGAAAGCAAACAGTCATCAAGTTCGTCATCAAATGCTGCTATTTGCATTGCGGTTATATGTGTTCAGCCTCTTTGGTACAAGCTAACAAATAATGATTTAAAAAATAAAAAAGAAGAAAAATAACAACTGACAACAAGATGGTTGAAAACCGGTTTAAATTTATTATTTCTTTTTTTTTATATTTATATTTTGTTTTATTATTTAATTTTATTTCTATAAATTTTTTCCTAAGAAAATTTCAACACACATCTTAAGAAATTAAATAATTTTAAGTATGTGTAAGTATTGAAAATAAAGTATGTTTTATGTGTACATGTATACATAATAATAGATAATTTTTGTATACAAAAATAAATTTACTTAAAATATAAATTAATTAAAGAAGAGACAGAACTGGCTTTTTTTTAAAATTTGTCATGCAAGCAAGTATACCTTTAATAGAACTATTTCTCAATATTAACGTGGCTATACATCACTGTACTTGATTTTTACATTACTTTACGTTTTCATTGTAAGCTTTATACACATGCGCAGGCGTGCTAAAGCAACAATATAAGTTATCGCATACACACGCGCACTCACTTTAAAAATAAGTTTAATTTAATGTTGAAAAAAAGCCACTGCTTGCTGGCATACCATCAACAATGTAGTAATACAAGACGAAGAAATTCATGCAATAGAATCGTATTGAATTTGAATTTGTGTTGCTCTAGCAAGAAAGATTAAAAGAGAATCCTCCTTAAACATTAAAACTCAATCTTAAAAGGTAAAATTTTTGATCTCTTCAACTTACCACAATTATTGTTTTTATAGTTAGTTTTTCTTCTTCTACTTCATTACATTTAAAATAGGTTTAAACAGTTCTTTTTGTGCTTAGTCTCTTTTTTTTTAATTTTGAAGATTTTAAGCGTTTTAGCTTTTAATGGTACTTATCCGATAACTTATTGTAAATGTTAAATAAAAAAAATTTAAATAAATATAATAAAAAGATGACAACGATGTAAAATAATCGTTTTATTTATTTTCCACATAAATGGAAAATCTCTTCTTTTTTTTTTTTGAAAAAAAGCATAAAAATAGAAAATAAAAATGAAAAAATATAATAACTTTTCGGATTAAATCAATTAAATTATTGATTTTTAGAATGTATATAAGATATTTTTACCATCACTGTTGTTGGTTTTTATTATTTTTAAATTTTATTAATTAATAAATTTGCATAAAAATTAAATTTTTTTAAGTCTTAAGCGCCGTAAGTATGCTTTAAATTAAAATATGATTCATACAAAATAATATATTCTTATCTAATTTTTTATGTAACACGAAATTGAAATTCGTTAATTCGTTATAAATTATCTCCTATTGGTTTTATCGCATAATGATATTTATGGTTAAAAATGATTTAATTTTTCTCTAAAAAGTTTGAAAAATGAAAAGAAAAAACAAACAAACAAAAAACGTTAATCCAAGAACCAATTTAAGCTCTTGACTCATCATTTTTGAAACTAATGATTATGATAATTCAAGAAAAATATTATTTAAATATTCTAATGGCGACATTTTTTTATTATTATTATGTATGAAAAAATAAATTCAAAAAAATGTTATACAAAAGAACGACATAATAGAGGCAACTTAGCGGTTTGTATACGCGACGCGCGTTCATCGAGATTAATAAAATGAAGACAAAAAAAAATTACAATTTTAAATTAAAATCTAGTCTACGTCGCATAATGAATATTTTTTTTTGAAGTTTATTGGTTTCATTCGTACAAATTTAATTACTGCAATATAAAACTTAGTGTTTTGCATACGACAGTTATTGCAGATTTATAATTATTGATAATTATTTCTGCCATGTAGAATATAAGTTTTAATAAGAAGTAATCCGTGGCGCCATGTATACACTGTATTAGCATCCTATAAAGTATAAACTATGTAAATTGTAGAACCATATAATAATAGTTGCATTTGTACGATTGAAAATAGTTGTAGCTAAATATTTATACCTAAAAATCACTTAATTCTGTTTAATAATTGTTTAATAATATTTAATAATTGTTGATTATTTGATGAGTTTTATCGGCTGTGAATTATTTTTATCATTTTAACTATACATGAATAGCGTTTGTATTGATATTTCGGTTAAATTTTTTTGAACAAAATAAAACCGAAATTCCAAAAAATACAATATGTACTTTTGTTTAGTCAAACTTTATAATTTTAATAATATGTTACCAACCATCATTATTATTATTATTATTATGGTAATAACAATAATGTTAATACGTAGTAACGTCGGCTCGGCGACAATGTTAATATTATAGTTTTCGTTGTTATTGTTATTATTGTTATTATTCTTTTTATTTATTAAAATACGGCACAATATCAAACCATCATAATATTGATAAGTATAAAAGAAAAACTAAAATTAAAATAATAAAATGCTTGTACAAATTGAAAACAGAAGTGTTAACAAAATGTTTATTATAATAAAAAAGAAAACATATAAAATTAAATCTTTCTTATATGCTTTTTCCTGTTCTTTACTTTACTTAATAATATTTATTTAAAAAAAAAAATTATTTTTTTTTTCATTCTTATTTGTTATAAGAAAAAACACGATCACATTTAATAAAGCAAAGAAATTAACAAACTATAACTAAACCATCATGCATAGAATATATTTATAATTTTTTTTAATTTTTTAACATAAATACAACAAAATGATCGCGTGCTACCAAATGTATTAAAAATGAAAATGAAAAATAAAAAATAAAATGAACAAAACTAACCATAAAGTCGAACTAATATACCATTTAAAATTTTTAAATAAAATATATTTAAAAAATAAGAAAATAACATAAGAAAAAATAAAAAAGGTGATCAAATTTAATTAAATAATGAAAAAGAAAAAAAAACAAACTTTAGAGGAAAAACTGTGATGCAATTTTTTTTTTTTTCGTTGTTGTTTCTTCTTGAATTTGCTCCTTGTTAACGTCGTTACCTTTAGTTGTTTTTTTAATTAAAGCTACACACCTAAACACTTACACAAATGTTATTGTTGATTATTGTTGTTTGTTATTTGCTGTTATTTTCTGTTTTTTTTTTGTATTTATTATTTTTTTTCTTTTTAATTATTATTCTTTCTTTCGTGGCACGAGTTAATCGAATTAATTTGATTTGTCGTCACAACAATTGTGTTGTTATTATTAATATTTAAATTAGTTTAATACATATTTTTCTTATCTTAGTAGATGCTGTTTATTTCATTTGTTTCATTATTATTATGTATTTTTTTTATTATTAATAAATTTAAATTTAATATAAAAACAAAACATAAAAATCAATTAATTTTCTCTAATTTATTGTCATGCACTGTAATTTTTTTAGAAAAGATACAAACAAATTTTTACTACGTGTTAAGGTAAACAGTTGAAACGAATTTTTAATACAGTGCAAAGTATTATTTGTGCAATGTGTTTGAGCTTGAGCTTTTGTTTAGTAAATGCAAAATCAGCTTTTCTGTTCGTTTGTTCGTTATGTTTACCTTTCTTTTATTTTTTACTTAAAATCAATTGATTCGCTGAGGTTTTTTTTTCTTATTATTTTTCAATATTATGTTCGTTATTGCATTTTACGTTGTTGTTTTTAGTTTTTCTTTTATTTGAATAAATTATATGTCTTATGCTACACGCTGTGTTCAATAATGAAAAATAACTTTTAAGAGTTAATAAAAAATAAATATATTCCTTTTTTTTTGCTTTAATATTGTTCTAAATTAATAACTATTTTTTTACTTGAATTAACTATTTTCATTAATTTTATAATTAAAAAGTCATTATAAATTTGTTTTTTTTTGTTTTATATCCGGTTTTGTAAAATTATTAATGCATTTTTAATTAAGAATATTTTCATCAATTTCAACAAGAGCAAAAATAATTTATAATGACACCTTGATTTATATATAAATACATTTATATAAATTAGTTTAATGTTCATTAACACTTAATTAAGTAAACTTTAAAAAGTAAATTAATGAATTGTCATTATTATTATGTAAAACTAAAAACCATAAAAATTGATTGCATCAAATTTAAATATAAAAAATAATTTCTTTACAATTGTTTATTCAATATTACATAATTATGTTAAAATAATAAGTACCAATTAATTAATGAAGTAAAACTAGTAAATTAAATATAAAATATACAATTTTGTCATATATAATTAAATAAAATTATGCTTTTTGCTTGTATTTTCTTGTTAAATCATGCTTTATAATTTTAAATTGTTACTACTTTCATGTAATACTCTGTCATTCAATTTGTACATAATTTTGATTTTATATATAATATTATTATTTTTATTTACTTTTTATTAATTGAGTCCAATAATAATGATCAATAAAAACAAAATAAGTTACTTCTTTGTTCTTACAGTAATTTTTGGGATTTCTTTTTTAAGCATTACAATCTTTAACTATTTTTTAATTTTATTAAAGTCGGTAGTTGCTCGTTTCTTACAAAATTATCATAATTATTTTTTTTTTATTATGTGATATAATTTGTAGATGTTAATTTAATAAAAAAAAAAGCACAAATAAAACAAAACAAAAAAATGTTTATACAAACGAAATGAATAAAAATAAAATAAAAAAAAAAATTTGTGGTAATCATAATTTGTTAAACATTGTAAATGATTTGTTACTTTTTTTCCATCGTTAATTTCTTCTACCGAATAGCAAGAGAACAAGTAAAAGAATAAGAAGAAGGAAAATATAAAAAATTAAAAGCTTGTCGAGGTCGTTTCAATTTTTTGAATAAACGAAACAAAAAAGTAGAAGAAAAACGCGAGATTAACGAAACAAAAAAATTACTTGTTGTGGGTACAACATACTTAGGAGTATGAAAAAAAATTAAAATAATAATAATTGAATAACGAAAAATTATCATTTTGTACATATGAAAATTAAGTAACGAATTAAAATTTGAGAAAAAAAAGCAAATAGCAAAACAGCGAAAAAAAAATTAATGAATACCAAATTCGATAAATAATTCGTTTAAAGCAAATTAATTTTTCTTTATTGTTTTTAATTCTTCTTCATTCTTCTTTATTTGAAAGCTTATAAGTGTTTTTATTATTATTATTATTATTATTTGATTAAATATTTATATTAAATTATACAAATTTGGACACACACGCCGATTGATAATTGAGCTGAATAAAGGTAAAAGAACTAAAATCTGAATATAGAAAATTACTTTTATATAATTAAATTGATTCTAAATTGATTAATCATTTTTTTTTAGCTGTTGCTTACCAATTTTGTTTTGTTTTTTTTTTCTTAGTTAGTAAGAAGTACCATTTATTAACTGATTAAAGAATTAAATTTCGAAAAAAATAAATAATTTATCGAACATTCGAGTAATTTTTCGTTCGTTTTTGGCATGCAAAATTTGATTTTAGTTTTTCTTTTCTTTTTGCATGAAATAAAAACATGTTTTAAGAATTAAAGGATTAAGTATTGATTATAAGAAGTTGTCTAAACTGTCTGAAGATCCCCTTTAATAATTTATTAATAGAAATTTATACCACACATTGCGCATATTATATGTTTTATTTATTTCTTGTTTCTGGTAGTAGAAATGGTCTTGTAAACACGAAAAGATAATCTATAAAAAAAATTAATTTATTCAATAACCATCAAGGGTCACACTACCATATATATTATATATAAAGTTTTTTGGCAACAATTTAAAAGCCTCGCTAAATTTTATATCTAACATTTAATCTGTATAAGGTGAATGCTAATTAAAAATTATATAAATATGTAGTCAAATTTAATTCTTTTTTCCTTTTCAAAGGTGAATTTCTTTTACTTTAAAAGAAAAAGTTCTCATCGTAATATTGTTAAGATTTTTTATTATTATTATTCTAATTATTATTTTTATTATTGTTACTATAAATTACATTTAATTATTAACTAATAACAAAAAAAAAAATAAAACATTAAAAAATAATTTTAAAATGCTTGTAGTTATATAAAATTATTAAATTATTTTATCATTTTTTATATTTCTTAAATAACAAATCAATCATTATTATTTATTATATAGAAAATAACACAACAATAACTAATACAATTTTTCTTTTTGTTTACTTTCAGGTAAGCTTTACATAGAAAATATTTTAATATCATCTTAAAGACGTTAAAGTATTATAAACTTTGTAATTAAAAAAAAAAAAAAAAAAAAAAATGAAATATAAAATAAAAAAAACTGCTACATTTTATATTTTTGTAGCAAGATCAGACTTTCAAAGTAAGTAGACATATTGAACAAAAAAATAAAACAAAATATAAAATAATAATAATAATAATAATACAACTTTTCAAAAGCATAACCTCAACATTAAACTTAAAAAAAAAAATAAAAATATAATAAATAACTAACAACAAGAATAAAGGTAAAATAGAATAAAAATAAGCTTTAATCGCGAACAAGTTTGTGAATATTATATATAAATATATTTTTTTTTTTTTTTAATAACAAAGCATACATCGTGCATGAACCACAATAGTATAATTTTTTTTGTACTTATTTTTACTTTTTAAATGAAAATTCTTTATATTCTTTTATATTTACCACGAAAAATGTATAATTTTTTTTTCTCTTAAAAAAAAAAAAAAAAATACAAACCATGACTTGACCGTAATGGTGGACTGATGTTGGTCTTTTAAGTGAGGCTTTAAGTTCACAAAAAAAAAGAAAGAAAGAAAAATGTAATTAAACACATCATAATAATGTTGAAATATTATAATAGAAAAAATTTATTAATATAGGATACATACAGTGTACGCAATAATGTACCGTCATCATTTCAACTCAATAAGTTCAACACCACGTTTATTGATTTCTCAGCATAAAGTTCTATACAAAAATAACCAGATGTACAACAATTTAATTACAAATAATAATTTAAATATATAAATTTTTTATAAAGACATATTTATTTAAATAATGTTAAAAATAATAATAATAATTTAATAATTTAATTTGAATTCTTATGATTATTAATAAAATTAAAGTTTAAAAAAAAAAATACGAAAATAAACCATTAATTTTCTAATTGAATGTAAAATATAAAATCATAAGACACGTTATGATTATTATTTAATTTTTTTTTTTATATAATTTTCCACTTTGTGTTTTTTTTTCTACTGTATATAAATCATGAAATTATTGTTACCTGAGAATAATACCGAAGTACAGCGCGTAACTTTAACAATAATTTCTTCAAAACAACAAAATTTATAATAAGAAAATAAAAATAATAATAATAATAAGAAAAAAATAAAATTTATTTATAATCTGCACGTTCGTTACTAATATATTTACAAAACAAAAAAAAATCGTGTATTGCGAATTTTTTTTCCTTTACTTTAATCCGTGAATTGCAAAAAAAAAAAAAAACTGTATAAAGTTTTTTCATTTCTTTGCATAAAGTTTTCTTAACAAAATATAATAATAATAAAGTTAATAATTTTCATTACATTTTCAAAGCATTAACAAATTTAACAAAAATATATACAAAAATATGTACAAAAAATCAAAAGCCTGGGCTGGGGGGTATAAACTGAACTTTACTTAAGTTAAGTTGAAATAAAAACAATGAAAAAAAATTGTATATTTTTTTTTATAAGAAATAATAAAAAACAGAAAGCAACACGACCGCTAAGAAAAATCTTGATAAGAGATACGAGTTATGTTGTTTGTTGTTGCTGTTGTTACAACAAATGAGGCGGATTTTTGTGTTATTCTCGTGTATGGTCGTTTTTTTTTTGTGTTTTTTCTTTAAATTTTTATTCTTTTATGTTATCTTTACACTCGTCGTTAGTTTTTAATAAAAGAATTGTTCTTATTTAAGTAGTAGATGCGTGCCACAGCATCTTTATTGTTTTTAGTTTTATTTATATATGGTGAGCGGCAAATATAATAATAAAATAATCGCGGTGTAGCAACAAAACAAAAAAAAATTATGTAAAATAAAAATACATTGCATGTCAGTTAGTTAAGGTAACAGTAGTAAATGTACAAAGTAATTTTATATTATAACGAGAAAAAAACAAAGAATAATTTCTTCTCATTAAAATGTTCCTTTTTTTTAAAGACCAAAAATCAAATTAATTATTTTCGATAGTTTTTTATGTAAATTAATTGATTGATTGAAACATTGTAATAATTAACGCGTAATATAGTAAAAATCAATTTTATCTTTATTAAAAATATTTATTTGAATTATTTTATTTATTTGTTGCAACTAAATGCGACAAAGCGAAAAAATGTGTTTTTTGTTGGCGCCAAGTAATTAAGCTGTACGTGCTAAGAGACAGTAACTAACATGCTTTGTTATTGCAAATGGCATTTAGTCCGTTGTACAAATGTAATGACCTTTAATTATTCTTCAACTAACACGTATATACCACGTAAAACAACCAAACTATTAATTTAATCAATTTCTTATATTATTAGCGTTATTATTCATAGTATGATTCGAAATTGACGATCTAATTGAACTATCAATCATGTGTTATAAGTAATTATTATATTTCTATTGTATTTTTTTTTCTCATCTTTGCTTCGCTCCTACCAATTGTCTCAATTTAAATTCGTGATTTTCATATAAATTGTTTTTTTTTTTTCATTAAATAATAAAACGTCTAATTTAATACAGTTTTCAGAGTTTCTTTTTAAGAAAGAAAGAAAAAAATCAAACGTGATCATGACTTAAAAAAATATTTACCATTAAAAGATCAATAAATGTAATCTAAATGGATGTTGATAATAATGGTCTTAATTTTTGTATTTAATATTATAATTATTATTATTATTTTATGTGTTCACCCGCAGTCAAGTTTTTGAATGTTTAAAATGTTTTATAAAGGTAAATTCCTGTTTGTTTTTTCGTTCGATTTAAAGAATTTGTATATTATTTTATTTTATTTATCCAAAATAACTCGTGGCTACTAAAAAAATAAAAATAAATAACGTGATGTGCATCAGTCGTGCGATCATGATCATCATGACTGACGTAAAATACAAAAAGAAAAGAAAAACTTCTTCAAGTCAAATGAGGAGGATCAGTTAGTTTTGTTGCATTGATTTTATTCTTTTGTTTTTGTTTAATAATAATAATTTTTCCAGATAAATTACAAAAACACAATCAACGAAAGCAACAAAGAGAAAACACTTTGAACTCTTTTTTTATTTTTTATTAATTCTGACGCCACACAAATTTTAAAAAATAAAAACAAGTCTTTATTTTTATTCCTTTTTATTTATATTTTTTTAACGAATATTATTACCTTTTATTATATTATTATCTTAAGTCTTTAATCCCGTAAAGTTCACCAGTTTAGTTTCTTTCTCATGATCATCTTGGAAAACCATAAAATTATAATACTTTTATTTTTATTACTTCACACATTTTTTTGTGTGTGCAAAAATAAAAATAAAAATTAAAAATTAATGTGTCGATTTTTTATATCAAAGCAATTAATATTATTTTTATTATTAAAAAAACATTATCATTAAATATTTTTGTATTTAAGAATAACTTAATGGATTTAATGTTTTTAATTTAAATGTATTATCAATGTTAAGTCGTTTTTTATATTTATTTTGTACTTAATGCATTAATATTTTGCATTTACCTTACTTTTATCACAAATCAATGTTACCAATTTTGTAAATGGTATTTTTATTTATTTATGTATTTATTTACTGTAATAAAGAGAAAGGAATAAGATTGTTGATATTTATGCGGGTTGATAACAAAAATACAAAAAAAAAATTAAAATAAAGTATATAATGAAGGATTGCATAAATAATTATGTTGACCACACATTTGACAATGCTGTTGAGCAAAGAAAAATAATAATAATAAAATTAATAAATAATATTTGTTTTATAAGCAAATAAAATTTTGATTTATAATGTTTGAGGTTTTTTTTTAGCTTTTATATAAAATGTTGAAAATAATATCTTGATGCAAAAACAAAGAAACTAAATAGGTTGCAAAATAAAAAAAGAAGAAATATTTTGCGTTAAAAGTCCACCATCATCAACGTTGAAAAAAAAAAGAAATGGTACAAGTAAAAAAGAAAAATAATAAATCTTAAGACAGCCACAGAACAAAAGGAGTGAATATTTTTTTGTTTTTTATTGTATTGTTCCTTGTGTCTTATTTTTTTTTTTTTTTGCTTTTTTTTGTTAACGATAACGCCAAGAACAATATTGCCGACACATTGAATACCAACGATGAATTCAAGTAACGAAGAGAAATAATACAAAAAAAAAACACTATATCAAGTGGCAGGAGGGCGCCTTGGCATTAACAATGTCATGGATGTTGTTTTTCTCATGTTGAACATCTAACAAATGAATATCAATACGATTATTGTTTCTTAAGAATTCGTTAAAAAAAACCTAAATAAAAATAAAATAAAATCAAAAATTAAGGAATTATCTTTTTTTGTTTACTTTTATGATTAATTAATTAAATATTTATTGCATCGATAAAACTAATAAATTTAAATTTATTGTATATTTTTTAAAACAAAAATATTAATGTTTTATTAATTTTCTTAGAAAAAAAAACCAACAGAATTGAACTAGATTTTAATAAATAATATTATAGGATTAAATACTATAAATCTGTTCTTAATTAGCGCTATACAACTGCTTGTATGTTGTTTTACCTTTCCAAAAAAAAAAAAACAAAATCTTTTTTCTTTATTAATATTTCTCATTCGTATTCCACATGTGATGGATTAGATTTTGATTTTTATTATTAATAAATATGCCGTAACTAAAATCATTAATAGCAAATAAATTAATAAAGATAAAAAATATTTTAAACGATCATTTAAAGGAATCGTTAAGTGAAGAATATTATACACATAATGATTTGATTACACGTGAAACGAGATCAATCTTTAACAATTTTTTTGTTGTTTTTATTTATCACTTTTCACTCTGCTATGTTCAAAAGTAGGTCTTATCCTGAGAAAAAAAAATAGAAAAAAAAATAAGATAAACGACTTAACTAGATTTCATATGGTTTTGTTAAGGGAAAAACTTCTTTTTTTTCATTTACTTGACTTGACTTATGAAATATTATTAATTTTTTTGTACGGTTATAGTTTTTTGTTTTTTTTTTTTCAAATTAAAAAGTTAAAAAAATCTTTTCTCAAAATGCAAGTGAAAAAAATTGTGGAAAAATGTTTTCAAAAAAAAAAAATGCAAGCTCATTGTATTTATGATTTTTTTTTTGTTGAACAATAACTTTTTAACTTAAGGTTACATGCACTTTGCTTTAAGGAAAAAAAGTTTTAATACAAAACTCTTTATACACCTTTATTTTTTTTTGTTAATACACCACTAAACCCAAATCAAATCCTTGTGTCCAGTGTCAGTCAAACATTTAACATGGCTTATACTGATTGCGATCATTTTCTACCCCTGCGGTGACGTTTATTATTTATTTTTTTTCCAATAATTTTTATTTTAGATTAAAATAAAAATATACCTGAAGCGGCTTCAATACACGGTTGAAGGAAAAATAAAAAATAAACGCATGAAGAGGGACACGATTTTGTAACAAAAATCATAAATTTTAATAATAATATTAATGTTTAAAAGAAAATAAAAACAAATCAGCAAGGTCAAGTGGATCAATTATTTCGTCAAAATGTAACCAATAAAAAAAAATCTTTAATTCAACGAAATTTCCAAAACGAAAAGAACACAAAAAAAGCATATCCAATTGCTAATTAATAAAGTCTTTTGTATTTTTTTACATATAATATTTATTTGAATAATCATAACGTGAATAATGAAATATTTTCTAACAAAAATGTCGATATCATCTATCATAATTTTTTAATTACTTTTTTTATTTTATTTTTCTATCTATTTATTTGTTGGTTAATGATTAAATATATACAAATATGTTAATGTAGTAAAACATATTTAACGAAAAGGATAATCAAAGAGATTAATCTTCTATATAATTTTTTCTCTTTACAAACCACTTTGTTCTTGTATTGTATTATGATTTTGTTTTTTTGTTTCATTTGTTATAATTTTTTTTTTTGTTTTCGGTATTCAGCTCTGGTATTGTTTAAAAGAAAGAAATAAAAGATAACAACAACAACAATAATAACATTGGTAACGTTTTGTTGCTTAAGAATAATTTTTTATTTTAAAAGTCATCATTTCATCTTCAGATGTTTACCTCAATTTTTTTTTCTTCTTATTTTCATTTTATAATTTTGTTTTTAATGTTTGGCTTGCATATGGTGAAATAACAATGGAACGATTTGTTGTATTTTAATTTTCTTAGTGATGATCTTTTCGTTATATAATTTTTTCATTTATTTTCGTTCAATCTTAACCAAGTATATCATATATAGAATGCACAGATAAATGAAAAATAAACGTTTTTTTATTTATGCTTTTAAGATTAAGATCGTTATATCTTGTGTGTTTTTTATTTATTTATGTTATTTGTACAGAAATATGAAAGCATAAGAAGGTAGAATCATTATTAATATATATATTTTTTAATTTTTTAATAATTCTTTAATTTCTATTTGTATTCGTTATTTTATTTTATTTTCTTATATTTCTGGAAAAATTCAAGTATTATACAATTCAAATATTATATTTACTACATATGTTAAATTAGAAAAATATTTTTTTTTGTTTTTAAGAAATAAAATTAATTTCTAAAAAAAAAAAAAATTAACATAAATTTTGAATCACAGTTGTTATTTTATTTTAAAAAATTTTTGATAATAATTTGCCCACCTGTTGTATTATAAAATTAAAAAAAAATGAATAAAACAAAAAACCATATTGACCAGAAGGCCAAATGATTTTTGTATTTCTTCTTCACATTTACAAAATAATTAAATATTTAATTAAGATTTTTGTTTAACTCTTAAATGTGCTAAAATCAGTAGAATATACATATTTTCTGATACAAAATATAGTGTTTTTGCTTTTGTTAAATAATATTCATAAATCATAAAGTAATATTTAAATATACATATATTTAATAAATTATTCTGACTTTAAAAGTGGTTTAAGCATTTTTTTTTAAAATATATATTTTTGCTCATTTTGTTTCAACAAGATTCAAATGATTTTTAAGTAGATCTTTTATTCTGAATCACCAATCCTTTATTTTATTTTTCGTTAATTAATTACCATAACCGATAACCTTTAACCATTATAAATTTCTTAAAGTAATTAAAGCGGATTCTTTTACATATTTAATTAAAGATTGACTTTGGGAATATTTTTTTTGTTTAACTTTAGAAACTTATTGACACACGCGCTTATTTGATTTTAACTTATTAATTTTTGTTTATTTTTATTTTAATTATATTCGTATAATCAAAATTTTTGTCTAAATTATTAAAATAATGCTAATTAAAACAAGTACAAATGTACTTGAATTTATATAGTTTTTAAACAAATGTGTAACATTCCATTGCTATATTATCATCAATTAGTTAAATTTTCTACTTTTATATATTTTTAAGTACAAATAAATTAATATTTTTTAAAAATTAGTCATTATTTGTGTATTTTATTGAATTTTTAATTAAGCTAAACAATAGCTTAAAATTAATTAATAATATTATTATATAAACAATATATTTACATATAAAAACAGAAATTTTATAGAAAATCAATGTTAATTTTGTAATCAAATTAGATTTGTTTAAGCAAATTATGTTAATTTTTATTTTAAAAATAAGTCAGTAATCAGTTCAATCACTTAATAAACATTTGTTTTAAATAAGCTGAACCAGGTTAATTTAATTTAATTTTTAAAATTTTATTTTATTTTATTTGTGCATTAATAGTTAAGTAGAGAAAATTTGAATAGTAAAAATAATTTAATTTAATCACAATTTGATCTAATTTGTCTTAACAAACGAAAAAAAGCCAATTAATTAATGATTATTATAATTAAAAACAAATTTGCTTATATTGGATTAAGAATATTAATTACTTTTTTATGTAAAAATAACAAAACAAAATAAATGAAAAAAAAAAACAATAAATCATTGGATAAGCATTAGTAGAAAAAATTTTATTTATTGTATATTTTCTCAATAAGAGAAAAAAACTATTCATTGATTTTATTTCCCAGGAGTATTTTGTAGAATATAAATTTAATAAATTTATGCAAAAAAAAAAAGGCAAAAGAAAAATGAGATAAAAATATCTTTTTAATATTTTCATAATTAATAACCAAAAATAAAAAATGATTTGTTTTTAATATTTTGTCTTTACTAGGCTTGGATTAAAATGGGGGAAAAAATCCATCATAGCAAAAACAGGCAATTAACAACAAAATTAAAGATAATCAGATGATGGTCATCATCATCAACGAGTTGAAAAAATAAATAAATAGAAGATGTTAAATTAATAATAATAATAATAAATTTTTTAACTAATAAACAAAAGAGAGACAACAAAAAAGACTTTAATGACGCGCTTGACGACGAGCGTGTGAAAAATCGAAATAATTTTATATTCTATAAAGTCATTAATAAAATTTAAAGAATAAAAATGAATTGTATTTAGTGAATTGGTTTTCTTTATATAATATTTATTTTAATAAATTTATAAACCAAAAACAATAACCGAAACAATGCAAAAACAGCAAGTCAATGATGATAAACAAATATTTGTTAAAGATAATATTTAAAAGCTTCAACATCTGTAGCTAATGCATTTCAGTTAAATCATGCAAAAATATAACAAAAAATAAAATCAAACCTTAACGAAACTGATGAAACAAATTTTAAAAATTTTATACATATGAAAATTCTTAACATCAATGAAAAAAAGCAAAAGACTTAAAATAATAATATAAACGAATAAGAAACCAAAGGAAAATATTAATGCCTCGTGCTAGTGTTTATTATTTATTTTAAACTTAAAAGAGTCAACATTTTTTTTCAAGCTTTTTGTTCTGTTGTCATTTTTTACATTGGCGATAACATTTCAAGATAAATAAGAAGGAAAAAAAAAACAATTTAACTGAAACGAAAAAAAAAGATGTAAATTCTTAAAATTTTAAATCGGGTTTTTTTTCCACTATATTAATTTTTATTTATAATTTTTGAGAGCTTTTATTATTTTTTAATTTTTTTTTTTTTTGCACAAATTTAACTGTTTCACATGTTCACGACTAGTTCAGCTAGTTCAGTTAGTCATAGGACAGTGTATTTTAAAAGTTTTATTAAATATAAATAATTTTTTTTATAATTTGCATAATATGGTGTCAGACGAATTTAATTCTCGTAATACAACAAGTGTTTTATTTGGATTTTGTTGTTTGACAGGCGACTTTAACATTTTATTATAATAAACTTCTAGTTCAAATATATTTCTGTATAAAAGTCATAATAGCCTCTTAAAATAATGTTTCTTAAGCATTAAAATAATTTGACATCAATTAAATGAAAAGGATTGAAAATTCTTTAGAAATAAAGCAAGTATTTTGTATGTAGAAATAATTAATAAAAACTAAAAAATCATAAATTATTAAAAATTTCCTTTTTTTTTTTAATTTATTATGAATGTCTTATGTTGTCTTAAGAGAATGAAGAATAGTGGTAAAATGAAAAATGATAAAAAATGACGTATTTCGTGTTTTTATTTTATTATTATTATTATTATTTTTTTTAAAATTTTTAATTATATGTCAAAATTATTAAAAATCTTAAAAAGAAGGTAAAAATTTAATCTAAAACAAAACAATTTTTTTTTTGTTATAATAATAAGAAAAAAATAAAAACCTGAAATACGCGTAATTTAATTTCTTGTTTATTTTTATGCTTAAAAATGTTTTGTTCTTCTTCGTGCTTTTTTTGTATTTAAATGTATTTTTTGCTTAAGAATATATTTTATAATTTAAAAAAAAAAATAACAATTTTTTTTTATTTCAATTTTCATAATAATAAAAAACAAACAAATTTACATAATTTCACCTGTTTATTGTATTTTTATTTAAATTGTTTGTTAAAATTTTATTATGAAATTTATTTATACAGGGTGTGCCATGATATATTAAGTTATGATATGTCAATGATGGTAGAGTTTTTTTTTCTTTTAGTTTGCTGTTGTTGACTTTTAGTATTTATTCATAAAGTATCGATTGGATAACTAACTTGTTTTAACGGTATTAATGCTAAAAGTATACAATTTTTTTTAATCAATTTTTAGCAAGCGATTAAAAAATAAAGATTTAGTTTGCAGTTTTTTAAATAAACAAAAAAAAATTAATTAATTTGATTAAGAAAAACAAAAATAAAAAACAAAATTCTTTTGAAATTTAAATGCTTTTTTCTTTTTTTTTGAAGATTAATTTTTGTTATAAAGATTCTACCTGTTAACAGCAAATATCATAAGTTTTAAAGTAGAAAAGAAATAAAAATAATCAACACAATAGCAAAGATCGTTAAATTTAATAACTAAAAATAAAATTTAAATAATATAAAAAGTGTTAAAATAACTTGAATTGTTTCGTAAGGCATTTAATAATTAAATTAATAAAAATGAGTTCTTATTGTCAACATTAAAGTGTAGAATATATCACAAAATTCTTAGGAATGTTTGTTAGTACAAACATATATTAGTTAAGACATTAAATTAATGCATATACCCTAAAACTTGCATAATCGCACTAACTGCTTACTTATAATTATTTAAATTTAGTGCTTTCATTTAAAGAGTATTATTGTTAATCGATTTATTATATAATTCGTAATTAGTATAATCAGTATTGTATATTGGACAACAAGTACATAACAAATACACACATTATGTAAATAAAGCATATAAATGTTGAAAAGAAAACATTTTAAATGTTTAACAATACATTAAAAAAGAATAATTAAAAATTTTTAAGACAATGTTTTAATTTTTTAAATATGTTTACCGCGAACATAAAGTAACATTTAATAAAAATTAACAAAAAAAAAAAATAAAAAAATGTTTTTAATTTTTAACAAGAAAAACAAGGTAAAAAATTAAACAGAAAAAAAAACACAAAAACAAACAGACTCGCAAGAAAGATAGTTTGAAAAATAAAAAAAAAATTATTATTAAAATTTATTTTGATTTATATTTTATGTGGCTTTTCAACAACTTAATAAAACAAAACGATGAAAAAAAAATTAAATAAATAAAACGTTTTCTGTATAAAAAAAAAATTGTTTTTTTTCTTATTTCTTAAATTCGTGTTTTGTTTCTTTTTTTTCCTTTTAATGTAATTAAACATTTTTTTTTTTAAATTTATTAATAATATTAACTAAATTATTAATAATTTTTTTTTGCTGAGCTTTTTTTAAGCTGTGCTAATTTATTATTTGTGAAAAACGAATGAAATAAAAACAAATTATATTTAAAAAAATAATTTTACCTTAGCTACCTTTCGTTTGTGCAAAATCTTTACCGGTCAAGAAACATATAATTATTAATAATTATTTTATTATTTTCATATATTACTTAAGCAAAAAAGAAGAAAAATGTATTTTGTTTCTTATTGTACAGTAATTAATATTTATTTTTTTTTCCTGTAGGTTAAACGTTTCTATAATTAACTATATATTTTATATTTAATGTTTTAATCGAAGAAGCTGTATTTTTTCGCTATGTTTTCTTATTTATTTAATTAATATTTATTGTTTTGTTGTTGTTTATTTGTTTGTTTTTTATTTATTTAATCATCAAACAAGTATTATTATGGTGAAAAAATATTAATTTATAATTAATAGAATAATTAATTGAAATATTTTCTTAGTTTTTTCGTTTTGTAGCCCCTAATTTGTTCTGTACACATCATATAAAGTTTTTTTTTCTTAACTAAACGAAGAAAAAAAGTGAAAAATATACAAATTTTTATGTGGTCTTTACCATTTACAAACTAAATGATAAAAATCAATTTTTATTGCAATCATAAAAACACCTGCTGTTGTAATGGTGAAAGAAAACACAGAAAAAAAATTCAACAACATATTTATGACATTATCACACTACGGTTATATTTTAAAGACGTATAAAGTCACAATGTTGTTGCTTTCGCCTATTTATGGTTCGTTGTTTGTCTTATTTTATGTTTTTAGTGAGAAATTTATACATATATTTTTTTTTTGACTTTTTTTAGCAAGTTTTTATGATGATACGACAAGTATTAAAAGTTTTATTAATTAACGTTTTGTATGCATAATATTTCCTTAGAAGATGATTTAGATCAAAAGATTTAGTGCTGCTTTGGATAAAAAAAAGTTTATTGTTCAAGTTTTTTGTTTATTTTGGATGGATTAAATTTTTTATCATTATTATTTTTTTTTATTAATTTAAATAACAATTTTTTTTTGCTTTACACATCAAATCAACTAAATACGGAAATTTTATTTATTTTTAATTTATCACTAATTCTAATAATAAATTAAAGACAAATGGCTGGTTATAATAATGTAAAAAATGTAATTACTAATCTTTAATGTGCCATTAATGTACTTATTTGAATATTAAAATAACATACAGCAAAACAACAAAATGAATAATAATCATAATAATACGAACATTAATGTGAAGATAAAAAAATATAAATATAAATGATTAATTGAATTATTTTTATTTTATTATGCAGAAATTGCGAATAAAAATAAAAACGATTAATGTTGTAATAATTTTTATTATTTATATTGAATACAAAAAAAACTGTATTAGCATTTATAAACAATTGATGGGAAGATTATCAATTTTATTTGCAAAATAATTTTTCAATTCTTAAATCATTAATAATTATTATTTGGTTTTTTTTTCTTTTATTACTCTTAATTGTTTATTTATTTTCAATTTAATTTTTTTTTTATATATTGTTTAGAAAATAAAGTAAACAAAACTTTTAGTGAAAGTTATGCTAAATTTAGATAATTTAATTAAAATTAATAATAATAATTTTCAATTGTTTACAATGATTACCATTCTCTTAACAAATAAAAGCAAAAATTCACACAAACTGGGTTAAAACTATTTAATGAGAAATAAAAAAAAAATACACCAATGGTTAAAATAAATAAATAAAAAAAAATCTTTGAAATGAATTCTCTGTTGAAAATTACTATACACCTTCACTAATTTATAAAAGAAAAAATAGCAACAACAAAAATATGCTAACAAAAATCTCTTTAAATATAATATTTTTCTATTACTATATGTTCCTTAGCCACCTCTTCACTTGTGTATTTTTATTATTCATTTTTTTTTTTTATTTTTTTTTTTGAAAGCATAATGTGGTTGAGATTTATTTTCTTACCTGTTAATCTTTAATATAAATTTTTAAACATTTACCTGTGTGCATTGTCTTTCTTCTATGCTATGTTTTTTAAAAAAATTAAGAAGAAAAGAATACACACAGGCACACATATGCATATATAAAATTGTAACGTTTTAGTATTAAATTCACTTCTTTCGTTACAATCTCACCTTGTTTTTTTTCTCTTATAACTTTTGTGAAGAAAAAGGTAGAGCAAAAATATTTTTTATTAATATAATGTTAGTGTTGTTTAATTTTTACCTGTAAAAAAAGTTAATATAAATGTATATGTAATAAAAGTTATACAAGTTTATGAGCTTTTTATGCTGTAACAAATACTTTTCTATAATTTAAACCGTCGAAGACTTTAACACTAACATTTATTACTATGGCAACAAAAGCAGCAGCTTATTTTACATGCGCAATAGCTGTTCGTTGCTTTTAAATAAGAAGTGTATTGGAAGATGGAATATAACAAAAATAACAACAATAATAATAATAATAACACCACAATATATAAAGTTTAAAGCAAACTTGCTGTATAACTCAACCTAACTTTTAAATTAAAAACAGTTTGAGTTTAAACGTAGAATAATGAGCTGCGCATGTGCGCGACTATTTGTTATTCAAATAACAAAAAAGACAAAACATTTTTTATATAAAGTTTTCTAGGATTATCGTTATTTTATTTATATTAAATTTGCAAATATATAAACTAGAAGCAAAGAAAGAGAAATACAATTTATAATAAACTAAAAACGTGACAAATTTACTTAAAATATTTTACTTTAAGTTGAAATTATATTAAAGAAAGAAAAATATAATTTAAAACAATGTTTATATATATATTTATTGTGTTAAGTGATTTTCATGGATTTATATAATATTTCTAATAAAATAATTAACAAGATATTGGAATATAACGTTTAAGATTAAGACAAAGTTTCGGTGAATAAATAAATGTGTGAAAATTATGAACCCGGAAAATAACTTGTCAAAATAATTAATAGGTTGCAATTACTATACACTGCGCAGTTTAATTGTATTGCGCATGTCTTTTGACAGTTAATATATATAATTTATTTTTTTAATTTTGGTCTTTAGTTTTCACAATACTTTAAAAACATTACAGATTTTATATAATGTTCTTTAATTTGGATATAAATTAAAATACTTGTTTTGTGATGTCATCAAGTGTTTTTATTTCTTTATTTTCCTTTAATGTGTGTTTTGTTTTAATATTTTTATTCTTAAATTTCAAATAATAAAACAATGTAAATGTTTCTTGTGTTTGGATAAAAATCAAATATTTAGTTAAAAATAGTTAAAGAAAGCAGAAAAAACGGAACACATATAGAGAGGTCATTTTATTAGAAAATGACATAATTTGTTTAGATATCTTTTTGGTTTTTGTTTTTATTTTAAATTTTGCTTAAATATATTATTTTTAATTAATAAAAAATAATAACAAACAAATAAAAAACATAACAAAAGAAGTGTTTGTGATATTTAAAGTATTGAACGCATGCGTATTAATAATTGAAAATAAAAAATATGTATTTTACAAGGCGCCAAAATCTTTAATGGAAATAAAATAATAATAATTATAATTAATCACTTTTGTTTATATTGAACAAAAAAAAGATATTTCTTCTTATATTTTATGTGATGTTAGTTTAAGTAAAAATTATTTTTATTTATAAATATATATCGAGAATTAATTAAAAAGAAAATAATAATAATAATAAAAAATAAATAGAAATTTGCGCAATAATTAATAATTTGTGACCTCAAGAATAGTAAAATAATATTAAAAAAAAAAAAACAGTGATAAATGTGTTATTATTAGATAAAAAGTTTTATTTTTATTAGTTTATGTTTATAATTGTTTTAATGAAAATAATAAAAATATTAATAATGCAAACATAATAAAATAAACAAGGATTAATTTAATTTTTGTTTGTTAATAAAGTGGTTTTTCTCATTAATATTATTATTATTATTTTTAAATTTATAATTCAATTATAATATGTTATGATAATGCGAGGATATTTATTATTGGGGCTGTTATTGCTTTTAATTGCAAAGCAGCCGGCGTTGGCTCGAGAAGGTCCTCGACATGATAATAAACATCAAAAACAACAGCATAAATTACAGCAGCAACATCATCAACCGTCACAACAAGAAGAAAGATCTGAATTTGTAAAAGGAAAAAGTAAGATTTTTGTCAATATAAAATACAAAAATTTAAAAGAATATATATCGATGGATTATATTACTATCGATGGCGTAACACGAAAATTAAATCCAAATATTAATTCTTTTTATCAAACGTTCAAAAGCACATTTTAAATCCATTTACAAAATTATTTAGTTCAGTCAGTTTAATTCTTTTTAATAAACTTTTTTTTTTATATTTAAATATAAATACAAATAAAGCACATTTTTTTTATCTTTTACAATATTAAAATTTTCTAATCCTAATATTTACTTAAGACACACACACAGTATGTTTCTGTTTATTTTTTTTTTTTAATTTACTTAAGATATGAAATAAACGTTTGGTTATTTATTTATTTTTTATACATACATATATATATATATATAGAATTAATATAAAAATAAATACCTAAAAATAAATAAAACGAAATAATATTTAATGTTGACTATTTGTTTTTGTAAAAAAAAAAAAAAAATTATCATACATTTTACCTTTTTTTTTTTTAGTTACCTTAAAAATTTCTATATAACTATTGAAATAAATTTATTAAATGATAAAATTAAATGTTATTTTCAAAATAAATAGTACTTTAATCAACAAAAAAAAAATAAAAATTAATAATAATAACTTTGTTGATAATAAAATCCAGAAATAATAAATTTTATTGATTTAAATGACAAAATTTAAATAATATATTTTATTATCCAGAGTACATATAAACATATTTAAAATTAAAAAAAAAAAAAAACTCAATCAATCATAAGATAAATAAGAATTCAAAGAAATCATTATCAATAAATTAATATTTTCGTATTTGAAATTAATATACATAAGATGAGGTAAAAAAATATATATATTTTCATCAGAAATTTGTTACCTATTTGTTATTTATAATTTTTATTATACAAAGCATTTTATGTCGTTTGTTTTTTTTTTATTAAAAGTAACAACACATTACCGATAAAAAAAAATTAAATAATTATTAAGAAATAAATAATAATACGTCACCAACAACTTGCATAGTTTTTTAAACTTAATAATATTTTTCATACAAAAAAAAAAGAAGAAAAAAATACATGAAAACAACAACAACAAATAATGGCGGGCATAAACCAAAATGGCTGCGAGATTTCTTTTTCACCTTGTCGTATTTAATGAAAAGATATACAAAATATATTTATATATGTATATAGAGAAGATCACAACTATAAAAAACAAACATCAATAATAATAATAAAAATAATAATCATAATACATATTTTGTTTGGAAAATATTAAAAGAAGAAAAATAATAAAAAGATCGAAGATCTCTGATCTCTTCGGTTGTGTTATGTTCGATGGTGTTGGTTATTCATTTTTTTTTTAGTTTCATTGCCTTTTAATTTTTATTTATAAAAAAAAAAGATGAAATGAGATGCTGTGAGTTTTAAACATACTATAAAAACAAATAATATTAACATAATAAAATAAATAATATGGTTTCATTGTATTTGTGTTGCTTATCTCATGTTGCATGCTTAAAAAATAAACAAACAGAAAAAAAAACTTATATACTTTGCATAAAAAGTCAAAGTTTGTTAATTATTATTTAAATAATTTATTTGTAATTGTATTAATTAAAAACAAAAAAATAATTATAATATAAATTAAGATATTTTATTAAATAAACTGCATTATAGCATTTTATTTCACACGTTTAGCTCTTGCATAAATTACAAAAAAAAGTAACCAAAAAAATAATGAGAGAAACAGAAAATTAGGCGCCCAATAAGAACTTTTATTAAAAGCCACAGGCTAAAGACGTGATTTTAAATATGCACGATCTGCAAAAAGTTTTTAAACAATAACCTCATGATTTAAAAAAAAATTTTTTCTCTTTTTAAAAATCATAAAAATTGATTTTATCCAGGATAAACAATCACGTTTTTCTTTTTGATTTTGTATTTTCCCTATAATTTGCACAAATTTTACAAAATAAATTCAATATAAAAAATACACAAATTGTATTCTCTGTATTCAATGCCAATAGCAATCATCTAATTTTAAATATAAAAAAATATTTTCTTTTTTATTATGTTTGTTGATTTTATATGCAAAAAAAAAAATTAAAAGCTTGCAGCATTTAACAATTTAAAACAATCTAAAGCAGCATCGTAACTAATCGAAAGTTATCTGCTTTTCCTATTTAAAATTTAGGGAGTGCATTATAAAGTATTTTATATTTTAAATAGTTTATCTATTATTAATTCAAATAAATTTAACTAATCCCTTTTATTAAATTCTTTTTTTTTTAATGAAAAAGAAGAAGAATAAGAAAAAATATAAGACGCTAAAGAAAAAATATATTATTGATGTATCCCGCTGCTCCAACATTAATAAATCAAAATCATAATATTTAAATTCAAAAAATTTATTCTATATGTCATGGGGATTTTTTCTGCCTTTATAAAAATCAAATTTATTGATCATATTTTATAGATAAAAATTATAGAAAACAAAAAAATCAAAATAACATTAATATTCAATAAAAGCACAGAAAACTGTGATTTTTGTTTTGTTTTGTTTTGCTTCTAATTATTCCGTTTCTTTTCATTGTTAATTAGTTTGAATATTTAATTACGATTATAGTTTCAAAAAGATAATTTTTTTTTAAACATTTTTAATGAAAGATTTCATGTAGTGCTTGAATAATAAACGAAAATAATAATTCACAGTATGTCTCCTAGTTAAAAAAAAAGGTTATTTAAGTTGAAAATGATTATATTTCATAGTTATTATCTAATTTTATATATATAGCAAATGTAAATTTTTGGATATTCTTTAATTTAAAAAAAAAAAAAATTAAATTAAAGTAAAATATTTGATTGACTCATTGTTGTTCACATGCTGCGATTTATGTAATGCATCTGAAATTATTTATTTATTATTTTTATTATAACATAAATAGGCAGCTAGAAGTAATATAATAAGCAATCAATATATTTGTAAAGAAACTTTGTATATTTTCTTAAAGTTAAAGTTTTCTTAAATAAAATTTAAATAGTTTAAAATTTATAGGCGTGCACGCATCTAAAACATCACCAATAGAAATAAATAAAAAAAAAATCGTCTACAGTAAAGCGCAGCATGTGAACGTTCAATTCTTTCTGGTAATAACAATATAATATGTTAATTCACATTTCTCCTACTGTTTAAAAATAAAAACTTCAACAGTCATTTAAAATGAAAAATTAAATATTGATATTACGTAATGATCAACTGCATATTATTAGAAAGAATTAAAAAAATTAATGCAAAAATAAAAATACTTTTAGCATTTTACAAATTAAATTATTATCTACACATATGTATATGACCATAATTGTACATAATAAAATTAAAATATAATAATTTATAGTCAATGTCATTTAAGTTTTTTGTTTTTTATAATTTTATATACCTATATATTATATATAGTTTTTACTTTAATTTTCAACAACACATTTTTTGATTAATTGCTCGTAAAAAATTGATTTAGTAGCAATAAATTCTTATTAAATTGCTTGTTATTTGTTTATTTTTATATTACATTATTTTTTTTTAATATAAATAAAAATTAACACAAATATTTATGTAGAATAGTCTATGTTTTGCCGAATATTAAAGGTATATTTTTTTTTTCATTATAATATGTATAAACACAATAATAGATGAATAATTAGTAAAGAAACGTGTAAGAAGATGAATGCGAAGACAAAAAATAAGACGGAATTTTCATATAATAAAGTCTATAATTATAAAATCACGAAATTTAATTCTACACAAGTTGAAAAAAAAATATCTTTTTAAATTATGTGATAAATAATAAAACATGAATTAGTTTATATAAATATATAAAAATATTGTAGAAAAAAAAACATATAAACAAATAAATTTACAGAAAAATATTTAAGTAAATAAATAGATAGACATCAACGATGATTCTATTTGTGATTTATAAAAACGACGAACCTGACAAAAGTGTTTTTTGTTTTCTGTTGTAAGACGAAAAATAAAAATAAATGAATAAAATTATTCAGCATCGTATTGTGGTCTTGATTTATAACATTAAAAATTTTTTTTTTAAAAAAGTTTATATGTTAATAATATAAACATTTTAAATGATTCATTAATTATTTATTTTAATTTTAGTTTGAAATAATATTTTGCGTTAAATTTTTATTTCTAATGAATTTTACCAAATACACACGTGGCTTGTTATTTTATTTCTATTAATTTGTTTTTACTACATTCAAATTAGAAATACCTTTGATTTTATTAATATTATTATTTTCATTTAGATTTTTCTAACTCACTCACGTTTTTATTTATTTTTTTTTTTTCTTATGGTATTTGCATAATACCACATTCTTTATATATACATATATATTGACAAAAAATAAACTAATTTGTTATTTATTTTTTTATTACCTTTATTATTTATTTCTACAATTAAAATGCAATATTTAATTGAATTCTTTTTGTTTGTTACAACATTGCCAGATGTTGATAATAAATATAATAAAAAAAATGATCAAAATGCGGATTTTGTTTGCACAATAAATTCTCTCTTATAAATTAATGAAAAGAAAAATAAGTTACATTTGATTTATTTGAAATGTCAATGGAAAGAAAATTCTAGTTACTTCTTTACAGGTAATAAAACGATAAAAAATTAAAATGGTTTTCAACTTAAAGGACTTTCAAATATTTTAATGCTAAATTAGAGATTTTCTATGCAAAAAAAAAAAAAAAAACAAGCCTTGTTCAGTCTAGACAGTAAACGTTGACAGTATAACATTTTTTCTAGTTAATAAAGCTTAGTGTAAATAAAAGGTAATTTTTTTTAGCTTTTCGATTTATGTTACTAATATTCTAAGCGATTTCTATGTAATTTTTTATTTCTTTAGTTTAACTTTTTAGCTAAAAACGCAGATCTATCTCTACACTATTTTTCTATCATTTTCTCTCGGTCACTCAAATACAAATACAGTTTTGTATTAGTAGAGTCTATAAAACAAGTTTAACTTTTGCAATTACAGTACAAAATACCTTTTTTTATACCTTTGTAATGAATTTATTGTTATTTCTTTTTTTGTTAAATGTTCCACATCGCCATTATCCTCTCACCTGCATAATTCTTTGTTTTTCTGATTACAATGGATAAAAAAATGTATCTATGTGTTTAACTTTTTGAAAAATATGTTTTTTATGTTTTCTTATGCATAGAATGACTTAAATCATTTTATATTTTGCTTTGATTTACAGGCGCAGCTAGAAATAAGAATCTCTGTACAAAGAGAACCTTTTCCCTTTTGTTTGTTTCTTGTATTTTATTTATTTTTTGTATTATTTTTATGCTTCTTTTTGTACTTGATTTTATTTCTTAGAATATATATTTTAGTTTATTTATTTATTAAAAAAAAAACTTTGTTTGTTACCTAAATTAACTTTTGTAATTTGGTATAACACGCTTCTCTTCTGAAGTGTTAATTTAAATTATTTTCTAAACTTCTTCTTCATTTATTTATTTATTTTATTAATTTTATTATTTCTTTTGCAATGATATTATACATAAGTCATGTATTTAATTTTTTTCAGGAAAACAAACAATCATATGATCTGTTGTTATGTATTTTTTTATTTAATCAATGCCGCGACATTTAATTTAATACTTTTTCTTATGTATATGTATGTATGTAGAGTTTACTTAAGTTAACTAGACATGCGCCGTTTGTACTTTTGTCAGTTTACTTACTTATTTTTTTTTTTTTGCGCTATTGTATAAGAGTGAAAAAAGCTGTATTTCTATATAATTTTTATTATTATTAATACTTTTATGGTCATATTAGTATTAAAAAATGAGAAAAAAAACTTGTTTGTGGCGCCTGATGGCCGAGATTTTTTTTACTTCTATATAATTTTTAATCATTGATATTACAATTTCTTTATTTAATATTGTATTTGGTTTAATTAAAGAATATTTACTGCATTTCCGAAGTAAAAATAAAATTATTTTCAAATAAATTTGAAAGCTTTAAACACTATATTTTCTGCAATCAATATGATTTAATCATATTTAACGTCTTTTGAAGAAAATACAATTATTTATTTATTGAGTACATGACACCTCAAAATATAAAAATCCAAAAGTTATTAACAAGTATTAAGTTTTACATGATTGAAAATGATTTTATATGATAAGAAATTCAATGAATAAAAATACAAGAACTTTATTTGTCTTCTTTTATTATCGAAATAAATTCCTGTTCTTGTCTTTCTTAGTTATTTTATTATTATTATTATTATTATTATTATTATTATTATTATTATTATTATTATTATTATTATTATTATTATTATTATTATTATTATTATTATTATTATTATTATTATTATTATTATTATTATTATTATTATTATTATTATTATTATTATTATTATTATCATTATTTATTTATTTAATCAACATCAACAAGTACATATTGCTTTCGGCTATACATATTTGTATAACTTGAATAAGAAATTGTTTTTAATTAAAAATCAAATGTAAAAATCTTGTTTATAAGATATTTATTTAATACTATATTTTATAATCATTTTTAAACTGGGACTTAAAGTACTATCAAATTGTCATGCAAATCGTCTGTGACACCGGTTAATTCTAGAATGATAAAAAATAGTTGAAATACATCAAGAAGCAATTTTATTGAAAAACAAAACTATTACTGACTTAAGCTTGTATTAAATTTGCACTTAACTGACACTTAAGAAAGCTACACCTGTTCAACATTTATATAAATCCATAATTCATTATTTTGAGATCATTCCATACTATTTAAATTATTAAGATCGTTAAAAGTTTCTAATATGTATATAGAAATAAATGTTCAACTACTTTAAAGCTTAATAAAAGCAAAAGTCACCAAATAATTTAAAACAAATAAAAAAAAAACACACAGAAGTAATAATAAAACAATAATTAAATAAAATATTAAAGTAAAATGATAAAAATAATAATAATAAAAAAACAATTTAACATCTTGTCATCGTCATCATGATCATCATCATTAGCATCAACAAACGACTCCTACATCACAATGTAATAAAATGAAGAAGAAGTAAAAAACAAAAAACCGCACAACAATGAATATCCAAGTGGACACGAAATTCTCTAAATTTAGATTTAATACAAACAACAAAAAATTTGCATAATATATAAGGCACTATCATATCGAGAAAAAAAAAACAACAAAATCTTAAATAATAGAGAGAAAAAAAAAGAAATCATAAAACTCCCACGCATTCAATAATATGTTGATGCTAGTAAATGAGCTTTTGTTTCTTTTGTTATTGAGAATTTTTTATTAAAGCGAAAAAAAAAGCATCATTGTTGTCGTTAAAATTTCTGTGTTGAAAGAAGGGAGCAACGAAAATTCGTTGTTTTTTTAAATCACAAAAAAAAAATATTATTATTATCATAATAAAAACGTCATAATCGAATATATGATGCATATGATAATAACATTAATAAAAATCGTTTGTTTCTGTTATATGTGATTATGAAAAAAAAAAAAAATAATAATAATAATAGAAGAGGTAGAATAAAGCGATTTTTATGTAAGAAAAAAAAAACAGCTTCAACCAACACAATCAATTTTTTTTTCATTTTTATTCTTATTTAAATTTGATTTTTCTTTCTCAACAAGGTAGACAAGTTTGCCTGTGATGATTTGATTCTTTTAATAATTTTTCTTTTTTATATTGTTTTGTTTAGAAATGTTTTTTTTTTTTTCGTTTTTAATTCTTATTTCGATTAAATATAAATAAATTAAAAATTGATAGTCTCTCTAATGTATATATATATATATATATATATATATATGTTATATATGTTTTTAAAGTTTTCTTTCTAGTTTGAAGGTTCTTTTATCTTTCTAGTTTTTTTTTCTATTTTAATAATAACAATAATAAAAGTAATTTATTTTTATTCTTCTAATAAATGATATGAGGTGTGTGTGTATTGTGTTTTTTTTTTTTAATTTTAATTAAAAACGTTTATCGATTATTATTATTATTATTATTATTTGATTGAAATGGGAAAAAATAAAGTAATTTTTTAATTTTAATAAATGGAAAACTATTATCATGATTTTATTTAAAAGGTTTTTGAAAGTTTTATGATGTCGATAAATTATTTGAAAAAAACGTTACAATGTTGTGGCATTTTTAATTGGTTTTACTGTTGAATAAATGATTTGATGATAGTTGCTTATTGCTACATAATCTGCTGAAGTTTAATTTGCAATACAATTACTAGTAGTGTTAGTATAAAATATTTATTAAAATAATTCTAATTGAGGTGATTTCTCTAGAGCATTCTAAAAACTATATTTCACATTAATTACTTAAACTAATGCCTAGCTAGCTTTAATAATATTATAATAAATAACAACATACAGTAAACAATTGCATCTGTATTGTTTAATTATATAATATATTATGTTTATTTAATTTTTTAAAATTTATTACTTAAGTAGATTAGGTTGTTGTTTTTTTTTTATTTATAAATTAAATTTCAAAGTTTATTCTTTTTTGTGTTTTAACTCTCGGTCAATTTACTCATAACAAATAATAACCAGTTCTTAATAATCATATAAAAAAAACTATAAGACAATGATTTGTTTTAATAAACATTTTTTTTTTCAACTTGAAATATGAACTTCACATATGTAAATACGCGAACATGCTAAAATTAAATTAAAAGAAAAACAATTAATAATAATAAAACATAAAAGAATTAAGCTTTTATTACATGAAAAAAAAAACGTCAACTGTTAAACTTTGGACAATTTAAAATACAGAAAAAAAGTATACAAAATATGACGATAAAAAAAAATCAAAGCAGAAGACGAAGAAGCAAAATCACAAGTAACTTGATCTTTTCGAAAATGTTTTTTCTTCTTTTTATTTTTAATGAAATTAAAGAAAAAAAAATTATTAATGTCAAAATATTAAGTTCTTAAAATTTTAATTTTTTATTATTTATTAATGGTTCTAGAAATAATAATTCATTATAAATTAAATGATAAATGAAATAAGATTTAAGTCTAATTTTGATCTTATATACATAATTATGCATTATTAATTTATTTTATTTTCTTATAAAATATTTTCCATTAATAAATTATCTAATAAATATTAATTTTCTTTATCAAACATAAATACATGATACGGATGGCGAGAAAATAACATTTACGACATGTATATACATATATACTCGTACTATATTTTGTATGTAACGACTTAAGAACACCCACCTATCGCACAGCTGTGCTTCCCGAAATCAAGCCATATGGATATTATAAGCAATAAAAAACAAGAAATTAAGCAAAGAAATTGAGTCGACAACGATAAAAACGAGTAAAAATAAAAAAAAAATAGTTAATAAGTTATAACGAAATCAAATAGTTTGTGTAAAATTTTTGATTAAAAAACAACAACCGTGACAAGAAAACAATAAAATAAATAAATACAAGCAAAAATAAATTTAAAAAAAAATAAAATAAAACCTAAGCTTAATATCGAAATACTGAAAAACCTAACGTTGAAAAAATAAATATAACTTAAATAACAATAATAATAATAATAATAATAATAATAGTAATAACGAATGACAACAAAAGTAGCTTTATTAAAAAAGCGTTACACGTTTTTCTATATAAACATATAATTTTTGTTACTTTTTTTTTTTGTTGCTTTCCTTAATATATAAAGCCCACACTTGGTATATGTTTTACAATAATTTATGGTGGGCGCTTTTACCTTTAGCTGTGGTTTTTTTTAGTTGTTGTTGTTAGTATGTTTATTTTTTTTGGATAAAATTAACGAAAAAATTAATTTTTTAAATCAATAGCACGCGGTTTTAAGTTTTTAAAAATTAATTAAAAGAAAATATATTTTTTTTTGTCATTAATGCTTCGCTTCTTAATATTGTTGTTCAGATTCATTTTCTTTAATTGATTTGTACTGTAAGCTTTAAGATAAAAATCTGTTAATTTATATTTTGAAAAAATTCTGCTTAAACGCTAATTATTACATTTTTATTTTATTCTTTATAAATTAAGTCTTTGCGTTTGTCCAATTTAAGTTGTTTTTGACATAATAATACCATTTTCGGATGATATTTATTGATTTAAGTTAAAACATTAAAATATAAATGGCATACGCGTCGTACCTTTTTTTATTGAAGAAATATTTAATCTTTAGAAGAAAGAAAAAACTAATAATAGTAATAAAACTAATCAACAAGGTGTCACTAATTAAACACTTTCTAAATACTTTTATAATTAAAAATCAACGAAAATGACGTCAAGTTATCAATTTTTTTTTATCTATGTGTTTTTCCCTTTTAATAAAAATTGTCCACAAGTTAAATAAATTATATTTTATTTTTCTACGAAAACATGTAGAAATAATAATAATAATTGTTTTTATTTTCTTTATAATATTATTATTATTTAACTAGCGCAATAAATAAATAAATAAAACAACTTTTTTTTTATAGTTTTTAACAATTTAATTTCAATTTATTTTATTGGTGAATAGAGAAAAAAAAAACACATTTTAAAATCAACGAAATAACACGAATAGAATTAATGTTTAATTTATATTTATTTATATTTATTTTTTTTCAAGATAATTAAACAACGAGTCATATATTTTTAATGAAAAATAATAATAAAAAACAACTACTACAGGGTACTAAAATTAATTTAATACTTAGTTAAAAGGTTCGCTGTTAACTATATGATCGTAAGGTTTCAATTATATTTCAATAAAAAAAAATAAACCCAAAAATCATGTTAATATGATCATTTAGCTGCGAGACATGTATAATTGTGAACTAAATTTGCGTTATTTTTTATCGGTTTTTCATTGATTGACTTTACAATTTCTTGGGTTTTTGAATGTGATTAATTTTCAAATTACATGACAAGAATATAAATATATTTTGCATAAAATTCAATTTAAAATTTTATTTCTTTACAAAGATAAAAACCTTAAGTTAAACGAAAAATAAACGCTTAAGGTCATAACTGAATAATGAAGATAAAAAAATAATCACTCTATAATTTTGTAATAATAAAAAAAAAAAATCAATGGAAAATCAATAAGTAACTTTTCGTTTATTTTTTTTTTACACTTGAGATGCCATAATCTTTACTTTTTTATTATAACTGCTTATGTTTTTTATTTTATTATCTTTAATATTAGTAGTTGTAAATTATGTTAAAGAAAAATGTGACTTTTATTTTGTTATTATAAAAGTAAATATGTGAGTTAAAAACATAAAAATAGTTAAAAGTGCATTGTCTTTGTTAATAGTTAATTTGTTTGTAGGTTCAATTGCATCGGCAATATTGCAATTTTAGTCATATTGCTTTGGCTTTTGGCAGCGCAGTAAAAAAAATTTTTTGTTACTTATGTTGTGCTAAATTGTTATCTCATGATGGGAACATTCTAGTTTTAATTATAATTAAAGTAAAAATTGATAAGAAATACTCATTTGCCAGAACTTTATAATTAATTTTAATTCTTAGTAAAAAAATCTTGAGACTGCACTGTATATTGCTTAAGTAATAAAAATAATAATAGAAAATTATAGTAATTTTCTATAATTAAATAATATTTATTATTATTATTTTTGTTAAAATATTTATTACACAGAATAACAATAATTAAAATTCCTTGGTTATTATTAAAAAAAAAAAATAATAATAATAGTAATAAAAAAATCTTGTCTTTTCTTATATTTGTGTCACTTAATTGTTACTTGTGCTAATAATTATCAATCAACAGATGCAATTTTACTTTGTTTTATTTTCTTTGTAATATAACGACAAAGCTATAGTTGTTGTTGAGTTTTTTTATGTTTTTAAATAACTTTACCACTCCTTTTGCATGAAACACAGAAAAAAACGTAAAATAAGCCTCGATAAATTAATAAAAATAATCAAATAAAAAAATTTAATCCCCGCGACTACTATCCTAATAATAATAAAAATATGATTTTCTATTAAATTTCTTTGTTATTAGTTTTTTAAAAAATTTCATTGATAACAAAATAAAGTAAACTTAAACACGATTGTAGATTATCATAATTTGGCGAAAAAATCTGTACAACTTTCATCACTGACGACGTGACTGGTTATCATCGCAAACCATTAATGTCGCGACACTTTTTTTCTCCTCTGTATATTATTGCTTGTTTTTCCACACATTTTTAATTTTTTTTATTTTTTTTTGGTCTTAAATTCTTTTGTCTGATTTTTTAAAATCAAAAAACTTTTTGAATGAATTTAATTTTTTTTCTTAGTTTTTTAATGGTAATCATGGCAAATATATGTTAAATTATGCATGATAGTGGTATATCGCTTTGATTTGCCCAACACACAATAACGAACATTTGATTTTTGAAAACAAATATATTGTTGGTTGTTTGTTTTGCTTTTTTGACGGTACACACTCTTGTCACACTTTTTCAAAATTCATTCAGCTTTTTCGTTTTTTTTGTTATTAACAGAAAAACTTTTCTTTAATGTAATTAAAACAAATAAATATTGATTTTTTTTTCTTTGTGTACAAATGAAAAATAAACACGTAATTTATGTATAAATGAAAGAAAATATTATTTCTATGCATAATTTGTAAGTAAAACAAAACGAAAAAAAAAACGCTTAACAACAATTTCTGTAGGCGTCACATCATTTATAAACTTAATTTTTTTTTTGTCTTTAATTTATAACAGATCAAAAGAAAAACATTAATATTTTTTAATTTAATTTAATTTTTTTTTCTTGTATTTTTAATAAATAAAGCAATAGAAAAATTAACACGAAACGGTTTAAAAAAAAAAAATAATGAAAATAAATTAATAATGATACGAAAATCATATTTTAAAAATTTTATTTTTATTTAATAATTTAATTTGGGTGTTGTTGTTGGTTTATGTTTTTATTATTATGACGAATAAAAACATTGAAAAAACTCCTACGCCACCTTTTCCTGTTTTCATTACGTTAAATTTTGTTTTCTTCTTTTTCTTTATTTTACAAAATTCATTCATAACATTATTTTCATTCATTGTAATCTTTTGTAGTGTATAAATTAGTTTAAAAGCTTTTTTTTGTGAAAAGCTTAAAAGTTTCAACATTTTATCTGAAACAAATTTTATATTTTGTTCGTATTTTTTTTTCTTTTTTGACAAAATTCGTGAAAGTTTTATTCATTAATTTTATTTCTTTATAATTTATTTGCTCATGTAATTAGATTTTATTGTTATGTACTGTGCTTATAATAATAATAATAAAAAACTCATTTAAATACCATAAAAGCTTGTGTTACTATTGTTAAAACTTATAATTAATTAATATTATTTTGACCAAAGTATTGTTCTAATATTAATTATTTATAAAGTTTATTGCACTTTAAACTATCAAAGTTTTACAATCAGCTTTAATTAAACAATTTGCTATAGGGAGAGTGCGAGATTCACGAGTTTAAGGAGTAATACGGAAGTAACGGTTTGCTAAATTAATTATATTGCAAAATGTCTATAATCTTGTTATAACATAATTAAAAAAAAAAATAATAATAATAATTAGTTATTAAAATTTACAGATAAAGAGTGCTTTGTCGGTTAAATAACGAATGTTTGAATTTGCCTCCCATTTTTCTTTATTTAATTATTTTTTTGTATACGATGCGACCTTTAATCTTTATTTTTTTTTTAAATAACAAAATAATAATTACATAGAAAAGTATAAATAATAAAAAATATTAATATTATTTTAATTATCATTATTAATTAGAAATTAAAGCGTAACATTATTGAAATAGCATTAAATAAAGACGAAGAAAAAAAGTAATTAAAACTCCTTTTTACTATTCAAATTAATCTTTAATGTGAAAATTCAATAATAATAACATAATTAAGAAATTTTTTTGCATAAATAGCAGATGGAACAAATAGAAGAGAATAAGAAAATATTATTATTAACAGAATAACATAGAATTCCATCACGATTTCATCTAAATCATTTTCTTATTATTATTATTACAATTTCATATTTGAATTTTATTATTATTTTTTTATTTAAGTATTATTAATGAACGTCCATGAACGTTTATGAAAGAGTCTAATTCTAATGGAAAATTATTTAAAATGTATTTTACTTCTTTAATTTAAACGTGTCTTATGTGTTTAAAAAAAAAATTAAAATATATTATAGTGTTGTTGACCATTTGATGGTGTGTTTTTTGGTGGTTTTTTGGTTGAAATGTATACTCATGTTGTTGATGTACAACGATGACCATCTGGCTATCAATCATCCATGTGTTCCATTATTCGCAATTGTTTAAATTTGCTTAGCCATTGCTTTAACATAACTAAAGTATATTTAATTTAAAATCAAATGAAAAAGAGTTCTAGCACTGTGTCTATTCAGAATATTAATTTAAAAAAAAAAAAAAAAACCTGATGGGCTTTACTTCTTTATTTATTTATTTTTTTGTTTTTAGTGGTTTTTAAGTTTTAATATATAACCAATTTAAACATTTTTTTAAGAGGATAATATTAAGTTCAAAATAAATCTAAATTACAAAAAACTACTTATGTAAACTTTTAACTTTATCAGCTTATATAACAGTAATAATCATTATTAATTTTGTATATAAATTTTTAATTTAGTATTCTTTGCACACTCTTTCGGCTATATCGTCTAAAAATTTAATTTTGTAAAACAAAAAAAAAAATAAAGAAATAGAAAGAAAAGAAACAAAAAATCAGGTAAAAGAATAAAAACCGAAATGAATAAAAACACAAAAAAAAACGAAAATAATAAGTAACAATATGACTCTGTTTATCTTTAACGTTTAACGTTTTTTTCTTGTTTCAATTTTATTTTATTTTGAAGATTGCTTTTAGAATTTAATTTAATTTAATATTATTTTGTTTTAACTTGATTTCGCTTTGATTTGATTTTATTGGATGGCGTTAGTAAAGTTGTTAAATTTTATTTTTTTATATATTATTTGTAATTCAAAATCCATACACACAATGTTAAATCGATTGAAAATTAAAACAATCAATAATCACAATATAAAAACAAGAAAAGAATTAATAATAGTAAAAAAACACTTAACATCATCATACAGTTAAAGAAGTTATCAAAAACCTTTGATGAATAAAACATAAATAATAATAATAATGTAAAATGTAAGAAGGAAAATTATATTGAAATAAACAGTCGCGATACTTTGTTTCCATTGTGATTCTAAATTATTATAAATCTGTTTGGCCATTTCTATTTATTTTTTTTTGTTTTATCTAGTAGCTAGAGACTTTTATTAGATTTACTTTATATTCAAACATTGAATGCATACATAAACATAATTACTCTCATTACACAAAACGAATATTGGATATGCCAATGTACTCTTTATTATCATTGAAACAAGAGGACCAATAATATCGCAGCACAATAGCTACTTTGTGATTTTAAATGTTTTTCTTCACTTAAGATTAAGCTGGGTTTTAATTTGATAAAAAATAATAAATTTATAAAAATTTGCAACAAAGTAACATTTTGATAACGAAATTTTATCGGTTATTAGTTTACTTTGATTTTTATGAATTTATTTTATTTTACTTTGTTGAAAATTATAAATGGCACGCGCTTATTTAATCATGCTTCATAACAATAACAATAACAAATTAGAGTGTAAAAAATTGATGGCGTATAATTAAAGAAAAAATAAATTAATAAATTTTAATTGGTTAATTAAAATGTTACACGAAAAATAGAGAGCGAGAAAACAATACAAAACGATATCGTTTTTAGCTTTTATTAATCAAGATGATTAGGTTACCTTTGTTCAGGTTGTTGCTTTATTTTGTTATGATTTTTAACTTTTTTATTTCAATCAATTTGATATTATTATAATTATTATATTTATGGAGACTATTTTTGGTCACATAAAATGTTGCGTCGTCTAATTTAATTAATTAATGTAAAAAAAACCAAACTATTTTACGTTTTTTAATTAATTAATTTCTTTGTTTTTGTTCATTTACATAATTAATTAAAAATGTGAATTTATTTAATCATGATTTAACGTTTTTTTCTTTTTAATTTTCAATTCATTAGAGTTATTTTAGTAAAAGTATTTGTAGATAAATTTTCTAAGTTATTTAAATAATTGTGCATAGAGTGAATTTAGTCGCATGAGCGGATTATACTGAAGATGAATAATGATGACAAAAAATTTTAGCTAATGTATAATCAAATAAACATTTAAAATATTTTATTCACAAAAATTATTCTTAATTTGTTATTGAAAAAAAGAAAACCGTTAGCCATGCTAGTGTTACCTTTCAGAACCAGATTTTATAATAAGCAAAAAGCAAGTAAAGCAAGCAAACAATAAATAATAGTATTAACAGGTTTTTCGTTTTTGTATGTAAACTTTGAATCATTTTATTATATAGAAAAGCTTTTCAGTTTTTAAATTAAACACAAACACATACTTCTATAGTATAAAATAATTATTAATTGTAATTTATTAAATATTTAATGCTTTATCTATATCATAATTCATACCGGATAATTATGATTTTTTTTATCAAATTAAATTTCAATAAATAAATGTAATAATGTAATAATTTATATGTTAATTTTAATGCGTTTCTATAATAATCTTTTTTATTACAAATTTTAACTAAACTATTGTATTTATATCTTATTTGCATTTTGCTGCCAATAATAAAAGCTTAAAAAGCTTATTATAATACAAATATAGAAGATACATCCTATGAAAGTAAAATAAATTAAAATTCTAAATTAAAATAGACAAATATGAAAATCTTAGTTTCCGTTTCCTATTCATAATTAATAAAATTAATTTTTTAATATTTTGATTATTTTTTTTTCTTTAATATAATCGCCCACAAATATTTTTTTTTAAAGTATTAAAGCCCATCAAAATAACAAAACATAGATGTGTGTTAAAAGTGTTACTTAAAAAATTAAAAATTTTGCTATGAACTTTTCTACGAAATAATAAAATTTCATTAATAGAAAAAATAAATAAAGATTAAGATTAAGATTTTTGTTAATTAATTTATTTATCATTGATTAATTCGAATTGATAAAATAAAGTTAATTATTATTAAATTTATCAAGTTGAATGATTTGTACTTGTTTTACTTTTTAATTTATCAATCAATTTCTGTGTTGATTATATTTTTCTTCATTTTATTTATTTTTTTTTTTTTTGTAAAACTAATTAAATTTTTAATCACTTAATTAATAATTATAGCAAAAAAAAAAAGTAAATTAAATAAAGATAATAAAAAAAAAAAAAAAAAAAATGAAGGAGTCTTGTAATTTACAAATGACATTTAAATAAATAAATTAAAAATAAAAAAAAATTAGCAACAATAAAGATTATATTATCATAATTAAAATGAATAAATTAAATTAATTTATTTTTTTTTTTGATTACTTTTTAATAATGACCAAAAATGAATATATGATAAAAAAAAAAAGAAAATAACGACGACAACAATGTTGATCATGATGATCATGATGATGATGATTGGCAATAATAAAGAATTAAAAATCAAAAAGACACAAAAATATATATAATTATTGTAAAATATTCGGCGACATCATTAAAATCAAACCTACACATAGCTAAATATTTTATTGCTTGATTTTATTATTAAATATTATAAAACAATTCAAAATATAACAAACAAACAAAAAAATTATTAAGCAAAAATATTTAAAAAAAGAAAAACATTATTTTTGCTCGCTGATAATGTGTAAAAAGTGTTGGCTCATTTATTAACGAGAATTTATATATTAAAAATTTAAAGTTATACATTATTATGTATAAAATAAGCATTTATATGTTAATTAAACATGTTTTAACCTCTACTCTATTGATGCTGCTGCTGTTACTACTTTGGTGACTCTTACCTTCCATCAATGATTACTTTCTTGTATTGTATTTTGAATATTTGTTTACTTGTTGCTTTTTTTTTGTTTCATAAATTTATTTATACAAATACAGCATTTTTATTTTTTATTGATAAAAACAAAATTTTAATTTTTCTTCGTTTACATAAGTGGCGTTATGATTGGGTGTTGAATATTTAAAAAATTTAAATTAATTAAGAAAAGAAAAAACAATTTTTTTTTTGGTTCCGGAATTTGTTTGTTGTTAAAATTTTAATAACTTTACGTTAAATTTTTAATGTTGGCTTTAAAAAAAAACCAAAATATTTTTTGTTGTATAAATTCTTTAAGATATGCTTTATGGTTATATGTTTGGTTTTAGTAATAAATTTATGGCAATAATTGTGTTATTTAAGCAATAAAATTTCGGTATTTAATCGAAATCTAATGTCATAATTGTAAACTTAAACCTGAAAATATTTTAAACTATAAAAGTATTAAAGAAAAATAATAATCTATTTAATAAACTCACTTGTTTCCATAAATAAGAAAATGGTAATGAATTGTAACGCAAGTGTGTAGGCATCGGCTTAGAGATGAGAAAGTAAGATGCGAATTTAAGATTTTGCAAAATTTGCGTAAAACAACAATAAACAATCTAACTAGCAGCTGGTAAAGTAACTATTAAAAAAAATCGTAAATTTTCTGAACTGTCGTTATACTTAGAATATTGATTTTTTTAAATACTTACGGTATTCGTATACCAGTTACCAGTTATAAACTGGTATAATAAAATCCGTCAATTTTCTTTATTCCAACTTTGGTTTGCTGTATTAAAAGTACAAAATAATTTGTACATCTGCTACAGGATTACCTTTGAATGTTTTTTTTTTCGTAAAATACAAAAAAAAAACGATTATAATAATAATAGTAAAATTACAATTAAACAGCCTTATTTACTAGAAACACGCTTGTAACATTTAAATATTTATTCCTCTACAAAACTACTTGCTGTTTTGCTAATTTAAATTAAACGTTTATTTATGTTTTTTTTTAATATATAAATTAATTCGTTAAAATGCGAAATCTAATAAAATAAAATACAAATAAATTAGCACCTAAATGTATAATCAAATTAAAATAATAGAAAATACAATGTGTATAAATAATAGTAATCAAAATGCTAAATATTTAGCGAAAATAAGTACGTACGTAATGTTTAAAAACAGACAAAACAATAAATGTATTTAAATTAAAAATAATAATTTTATTATTTGATTAGATTATTGTGTTTTTTTTTCTCTTGTTTAATTTAATTTTGATTATAATTCAAATTAAAATTAAGTAAATTATATAGGTAAACACGAAATAATAAACTGTTTTTTGTGTTTTAATAATTTTAAAAACAAAAAAAAAAACATAACAAAACAAAAGATTGAAATCGAAAATTGAGTGAAAGACACACATTCCAATGTGTTTTGTTTTTATTATTATAAATTAAATTAAGCAAAATTTAATTTTTTTTTGTTGTTTCTTCATATTAATTCTTCTATTTTAAAGTTCACAGAATAATTTTTTTTTTATTTTTTGCTAAATTTTTTATTAAAAGAAAAACCCACAATCAATAAATTTGTATATATTTATAAGAAATTAAAAGAAGAAGAAAAAACCAAAGTGATAAAAATTATAAACAAAATTGCATTGATATAAGCTTTTATGTAAATTTAAACCACAAGAAAATAAAAACTGAAACTAATTTTCGCTATTATTCTTTTTCTTTTCAGTTTGTATTGGAACAAATGGCCGCATGTCCGTACCTTCGAATCGGGAACATCATTACAGGAATTTACGTGATCGTTTTACAAATTGCACGTACGTGGATGGTAATTTAGAGTTGACATGGCTACAGGATTCAAAAATGGATTTAAGCTTTTTACAGCATATTCGCGAAGTAACTGGTTATGTATTAATCAGTCATGTGGATGTACAAAATATAATCCTTCCGAAATTGCAAATAATTCGTGGCCGAACGTTATTTAAATTAAATATATGGGAGGAACAATTTGGATTGTTTGTAACCTACTCGCAAATGCATACACTGGAGTTGCCAGCACTTCGGGACATTTTAGCCGGATCAGTTGGTCTATTTAACAATTATAATCTATGTCATGTGCGAACAATTAAGTGGGATGAGATAATATCTGGAAATAATGCAACGTTTAAGTATACATATAATTTTACATCACCTGAAAGGGATTGTCCATCATGTCATGAAAGCTGTGAATCCGGTTGTTGGGGCGAAGGTCCACAAAATTGTCAACATTTTAGTAAAATAAATTGTTCGCCACAATGCGCACAAGGGCGTTGTTTTGGACCACAGCCAAGAGATTGTTGCCATTTATTCTGTGCAGGAGGTTGTCGTGGACCAACGCAGAAGGATTGTATTGCTTGCCGTAATTTCTATGATGATGGTGAATGTAAACAGGAATGCCCACCAATGCAAAAATACAATCCAACTAATTACTTATGGGAATCAAATCCAGATGGCAAATACGCTTACGGTGCAACTTGTGTAAGAAGTTGTCCAGAACATTTACTGAAAGATAACGGTGCTTGCGTTCGAACATGTCCTATTGAAAAAATGGCAAATAATGGAGAATGCGTCCCATGCAAAGGACCTTGTCCAAAAACGTGCACTGGGCCGGGTATTATTCATTCTGGAAACATAGACTCATTTAAAGGGTGTACAATTATCGAAGGTTCTTTAGAAGTTTTAGACCAAAGTTTTGATGGTTTTCAACAAGTAAGAAATACATTTTGTAATTTATTCTATTAAAATGCTTACTAAAAATGTTTTTTTTTTTTTGCATTTAATAATCAGGTCTATGCCAATTTTTCATTTGGCGCACGATTCATGAAAATGCATCCAGATCGCTTAGAAGTGTTTTCAACATTGAAAGAAGTCACCGGTTACATTAATATCCAAGGATACCATGAAGAATTCACCAACCTCTCATATTTTCGAAATTTGGAAGTAATTGGTGGTAGACAACTGATGGAAATTTTTGCATCCTTATATATCGTAAAGGTAAATCGATTTTTTTTTTATTAAAAAATATTTTTAATTAATAAATAAATAATTTTTCTAGACATCATTGCGTTCATTAGAAATGAAATCTTTAAAACGTATAAATGCTGGTGCTGTTGTTATTCTTGAAAATAAAAATCTATGCTTTGCCGAAGATATTGATTGGAATAAAATTAAAAAAGTTTATGATCATAATTCTGCCATAAGTGCAAACCTTAATTATACAGAGTGCAGTAAGTATTTTTGTCTTTGAGAAAATAATTTGTTGTCAAAACTAACCCAATTCGTTTAATGTTGTACATAGAATTAAGGGGCTTAGTTTGTTCGGATGAATGCACATCGAGCGGTTGTTGGGGTGCCGAACCTGACCAATGTTTAGAGTGCAAACATTTTAAATATAATGATACGTGTTTAGCGAGTTGTGACAGTTTAAAAGAGTAAGTTTTTTACTTTTATTCTTGTATATTGTTAACGTAATGACACTAACTGTGTGCTTTCTTTAGTGTCTACAAAATATATCAAGTGGATTCAGAAACATGTGCTACGTGCCACGAGGAATGTAAATATTCCTGCAATGGGCCTGGTGCGGATAATTGCACAGAATGTGTTAACGTACGTGATGGCCGATTATGTGTTCCAAAGTGTCCAATTACTAAATATTCAAACAATGGAACATGTGTACCGTGCCACCAGACTTGTGAAGGATGCACCGGACCTCGTGATACAATTGCTGCTGATGGTTGTGTCACATGTGCAAAGGCAATTATTAATAGTGATGCTAGTATTGAGAAATGTCTTATGAAATACGACGATTGCCCGGGTAAGTTAAAAAAAATATTTCGAGTTTTAATAAAGCCGTTAATAATATTATATTATTTTTTTTTTGTTGTAGATGGATATTATTATGAGTATGTTATGCCACAAGAAGAAGGGCCACTAAAGCCACTAGCGGGTAAAGCCATATGCCGAAGATGCCATCCACGTTGTAAGCGTTGCACTGGATATGGATTCCATGAACAAGTATGCCAAGAATGTACTGGTTATAAACGTGGAGAGCAATGTGAAGATGAATGTCCAAATGATCATTATGCTGATGAAGTTACACGTCAATGTATTGCTTGCCATTCAGAATGCCGAGGCTGTCATGGCCCAACACAAAGCCATTGTCACCAGTGTCGCAATATGAAAATATATGGATTGGGTGATCCAAGTGATAATTCAACATCATTCAATTGTACTGCAATGTGTCCCAAGGAGTACCCTCATAAGAATTTTGAACAAACAGATCCTTACTGTTCGGGCTCGGCGGCACCAAGTTATCGTCTTGCGCAAAGTAGTACTGATTTCAGCATTATGGCGATTATTGGAGCAATTGCGGTCATAATTTTAGTCTTGATAGTTTCTATGGTCCTTTACAGACAAAAATCAAAAGCAAACAGCCAAACAGTGAAAAGTTTAACTATGGCATTGACTGGCTGTGAAGATTCAGAGTTATTACGTCCGTCAAATGTTAGTCCAAATTTAACTAAATTGCGAATAATTAAAGAAGGTGAATTACGTCGTGGTGGAATATTGGGAATGGGTGCATTTGGTCGTGTGTTTAAAGGTGTTTGGATACCAGAAAACGAAAATGTTAAAATTCCAGTGGCTGTAAAAGTGTTGATGGATATGTCAGGCTCAGAATCGAGTAAAGAGTTTCTTGAGGAAGCATACATAATGGCGTCGGTTGAGCATCCAAATTTGTTAAAATTGCTTGCTGTTTGCATGACGTCACAAATGATGCTAATTACTCAACTAATGCCGCTCGGTTGCTTATTGGACTATGTTCGCAACAATAAAGACAAAATTGGTTCAAAAGCATTACTGAATTGGTCAACACAAATTGCTCGTGGAATGGCTTACTTAGAAGAACAACGTTTGGTTCATCGAGATTTAGCCGCCCGCAACGTACTTGTTCAAACACCATCGAGTGTTAAAATAACAGATTTTGGTTTGGCCAAATTATTAGATGACTCTGATGAATATAAGGCAGCTGGTGGTAAAATGCCCATTAAATGGTTAGCTCTTGAATGTATTCATCATAGAATTTTTACTAGTAAAAGTGACGTTTGGGCGTTCGGTGTCACTATATGGGAGTTGCTAACATATGGAGCTAGACCTTACGAAAACGTTTCAGCTAAAGATGTTCCAGAACTTATAGAAACTGGTGAAAAATTGCCACAACCGGACATCTGTTCTCTTGATATTTACTGTATTCTGTTATCTTGTTGGGTACTTGATGCAGATGCAAGACCAACATTCAAACAATTAGCAGAAACCTTTGCTGATAAAGCACGAGACCCAGGTCGGTATCTGGTTATTCAGGGTGACAAGTTTATGCGACTGCCTTCTTATACGACTCAAGATGAAAAAGATCTTATACGAACAATAGCCCCGTCCGTAGAAGGTGCTGAAACAGTAATTCCTCAAACTGATGAATACTTACAACCAAAAATACGTAGTCCTTTTGCGCTGCCTGGTCCTTCAGTGGAACCATCGGAAATAAATCCCGGATCTCTTCGGTATTGTGGCGACCCAATTAAAACATCTGGTGATGATGAAACTGACACATCAGCAAATGCTCGTGAAATTGGAGTTGGAAATATTCGGCTCGATTTACCATTGGACGAAGATGACTATTTAATGCCAACCTGCCAAAATCCAAATCAGCCAACGCCTGGCTACATGGATCTTATCGGTATTCCGGCAAGTGTTGACAATCCTGAGTACCTGATGGGCGCAACCAGTATTCCAATGCCACCCGTACAAACAACAGCGCCCGCACCTACACAAACGATTGGAATTCCATTAACGCCAAGCGAAACTGAAACAATATCCGATCATGAATATTACAACGACTTACAGGGGGAACTTCAACCACTACGTCGCAGTGAAACGACTGTTTGACCAACGTACTTGATTTTATCGTCAACATCAACATAATTTGCCAGACATTAAACCACCAGTTCCCACCACTTATAATCAATACAATTTCATGTGTGCCTCATCAAAACAAGTGTGCCTCATATTACACAAGACAATAATTTTTATTTTTATTTTTCCAAAAAAGGAGAAAACAAAAAATGAAGAAAATTTATCAATCAAATGAATAAAAATGTGCCTTATAAACATTAATTTAAGTTAATTTTAATCTTTTTATAATATATTATAGATTTGTTTCTGTTTTATACAAATATAATTTAGTACTTAAAAAGATTTTTAATTTAAAGGAGATATATACATTAGATATATTATGCAAATATATATTATTAAACAATTTATAGATCATGAAATCAAAAAAGGAACAAAAAAAAAATTATGGTTCTTATTATTATTATTTTCTTCTTTTTTTTTTTTTTAATAAATTTTTAACGTTAAGGAGTAAAGTTGAATAAAACAAAATCTGTGATAACAAATTCGATTATTTTTTAAAAAATAATTTTAATTATTATAATGTAATTTAATTTAATTTAATAATAATATTTTTGTTTTTAATGTTTGTTTAATAAATGTATAAATAAATAATACTTAAGTAAAGAAATACTACGATTAGTTTAAGTTAAGCAATGTTGTGTAAAGAAAAACAAAACAAAACAAAAAAAAAATACAAAAATAATATAATATAATTAATTTAATTTCTAATATAAATATATTGAATTTAAATGTTATTATTTTAATAAAATAATTATAATTCATGTAAAATTTTTTTTTTGAATTTTGAATGGAAATATAAACAAAAAAAAATAATAAAATAAATGAAAAATTACCGAAAAAATGTCCTCGATAGAACAAAACGTCATATTTTTTGCCAATTTGCCAGGCGGAAATTCATTTATTTATTCAATATAAACGTTTGTAAAACGTTTTTTTTTTTTTGTATTGCCATTTTCTACATTTTGACATTTTTAATAAACGTGTAATTTTTAATTTAATAAAATAAAATAAAATATTTTTGTTAATTCTTTTATTATTTTTTTTTCTTTATTTTTTATTTATTTATTACTATTATTATAATTTTGCATTTTTTTAATTAGTAAAACAATTGAAAATGATAAAATATAAAAAAAAACATTTGTACATTTTTTTTTTCGTAATAAAATAAAAATAAATAAACAATAAATTGGTTTTTATAATTATTATTAATAATATGTTTATTTTGTGTGCTTAATATTTATTAAGATAAAATTAATTTACTTATATAAATATGATTATGCTGGAGAAAAATAAGAAGTAAAAGAAACATGTTCCACGACGCCATTGTGTGCATTATGAAAAAAAAAAGTTTTGAAACAAAAAAAAAACGGTTTCTTGCAAAGTAAAGTATAATAAAAGGTAATTACAGTGCAATAATAATAATTAAATTAACTTATTTTAATTACAACAAGCAAATTAATAATTTAAAGACTAATATGCTGAGTTTTATCTTCTTGTCTGTAAGTCATTGGCTTAATTCAAATATAAATGTTTATTTTATATTTTCAATTTTATTTACTCCATTAATTATAATTCTATAAATAAAATACTTAAAGATATATTCTTATAGCATTATTATTTTATTTCAGTTTAATTGCATGCGCATTTTTTTGTAATTTAAATTTGAATTATAATCAAATAAAAGCATTTAAAAAGAATTTAATAGATAAAAGCTTTTCCACAATGAGATTATTAAATTTCTTATGTTTAAACGGAATTTAAATTAAAATCATTCAGATTAATAAGTTTTAACATTATTTATTCTTGATGTAGTTTTGCGCAACTCATTTCATGAATTTATATAAATTTAATTTTCTTTTAACAGGAATTTTAAGAGCAAATCTGAAATTTGGAAATATAAAAAAGTAAATATTTCCCAGTTTTATCATAAAAAAGCCCAATGAAAGAGATTTAGAGAAATATAAAAACTAAAATACCAAATTTTGTGAATGAACACTATTGCCCCGTTTTATCAAGAGATTTATTTCGCAATTTTAAGTTTTTAGTTTAGCATGTAGTATACATGCAGGCGAATTTATATAACAAAACATTTGTAAAGCTTCAATTTATTGCATTTTTAAAAAAAGGTTATTTATTTTTAATTAAATTACACCTGGCAACGCTGAATTTAATTACAATACATTATATTTCTCGCATTGATATTTATTTAAAGAGAAATAAATTTAGTGGGGATACACATGCATAAGGAAAATAATATAAATGTATGAGTGTTTAGATAAGAGAAATATTGAGCGAAAAACATGATAAAAACCAGCATTGAGCTCCACAAATATAATCGAGCTGAATTGTCAACAATAAACGGCAAAACCATTCAATCGGTAACAACGTCAACAAAGAACAAGCAGCAAAATTAAAAGGCCTTAGACACACACTCATAATCTATAATATTTCCTATATAAAAAATTATAGGATATTATATATTTTTAATTACAAAAATAATAAATATACTTAAAAACCAAAAGGAATATTAAATAATATAAATATATATATATATATATATATATATATATATATATATAAAGGTGAATGATTTACTTTGTGTAACCCTCCTGCTGTTATATATAACTGCTAGGGTATCAAAATGGCGCCGTAAAGTAGACAATACATTTTTAGTTTTTTATTTTAATATATAATTTTCCTTCCACTTGTTCATATGCCTTTGGTATATAAATTTGTGAAATTTCATCGACAAAACAACATACAAATTATTTACTCAAGAAAAAAATTATAATAATAATAAAAAAAATAAATAAATTACTAAGTTAATTAATTTTATAAATGTTTGTTCAATAAAAAAATAAAAAGTAATTTTTCTATAGCAAAAAAATATATATAAATATATAAATTGAATTAAATTGTGAAACAAAAACTAAATATAAATGCAAAAAAAATGTGAATAGAGCAAATTTAATTTAATAAAAGAGAAATAATAATAAAAATTCAGTTTAAAAATGCAAAAGTTACGTGTTTTTGTAATAATAATTAGCTGTCAATTATTTATATTTAAATAATAATAATATGCACAAGGAAAAAGAAAAAGTAAAAATGTTAATTATTTTAATAAAATAATAAAGTGTTCCAAGTGCGAAATAGAAAAAAAAAATATAAATATGTTAGTCAAGTGATAAAAAATTAAATAAATAACGAAAATAGGCTATATAAAAACACCATATTAAGGCCTTTTTTCTAAATTTTCTTTTAATTTTTTTTATTTGTGTAGTTTTTTCTGTTTCTTATTTTTTTTTTTTTTTTGTTGGTATTTTTAATTACTTTGCTTCTATTTTGGGAAATTTTTTCTTAAAAATAAATAATAAAGGCAATAAAAAAAAAAAGAAAATAAAATGTGTAGTGCTGCGACCTCACAAAAACCGGTGACATCGTCATCGGAATCCCTTATGTTATTAACGCCAATGTCTACTGTCTCTTCGGCGCCAACAGAAACAGGAGCATCGTCTGTTATAGAGGACAACGGCGGCGGCAGCGGTAGCGGTAGTGGTAGCAGAAAAGGTACACTTCGCATGAGACGTGAATTAAGTGATGATGAGCTGGATTCATCACCAGTAAGTAGTTTTTTTTTGATTATATTATCTCTCAGGTTTTTTCTACATTTATTAGGTCATTCATGCTATTTATTTATTTTTATTTTGTTCGTTATGTAAATTAAAAATTAACACCGAACCACCACCACTTCCACATACCCCACTTACAGTAGAGAAAAATATAAATAAGCGGCAGCAACGTTCAAAGAAATAAATAAATAAAAAACATTTTATTTTATATTTTTTTTTTTGCATATAAAGCAAAAAATAATTACAAAATCAGAAAACAGAAAAAATTAAATCCAAGCAAATATAAAATTGTAAAAAAGCAAAAAAAAAAAAATATTTAATTATTTATTTATTTGTTTTATATAAACAATATTTTTTTATGATTAAAACAATAACAAGAATATTAACAACAAAAACCGTTTATTATGTCAATATTTGTTAATTGTTAATTGTTTTTTTTTTATTTAAATAATTAATTTAAATGTTTTTCGTGTTTTGTCATTTTAATTTAAATAAATTCTTCTTTACTCGTAAAGAATCCATTTAAATAAAATCATCGTTTGTGTTAATTTATTTAATTACGTAATAATTTTTTATTAAATTAAATAAATATTTGATCTGATTTTTCGACACGGTTTCTATTTTATATTAACTTTGAAGGATCACCACACATTTTGAGTTCAATTTTCATACAGCGGGTAGAAGTCTTTCCGATGAAACATTAAACAGAATCCATTCTCGGATAAAGAAACCCCCTTCAGGCATCTAATAAATAATGAAAATTGTTCCGTTTTAATATATTTACCCTAACCAATTTTTATATAAATATTTTTGAGTTTAACATCTGATGAGTTAAATTTTGATTAATTTTTTTTTGAATCTTCTATATAGTCTTGTTATCTGGAGGGCATTACTATGATTTCTTGTTTTTTTTTAGATATCCTTGTTTTGCAATTTCCTGTAGTCAGAGGCAACAGTGAATCGTTTTTCTAGTTAGTCTGTTGAATTAGGACTAGAAGCGAAAAAAAAATTACGAAAACTGATTTTCATTCGACGGGGTTTGCACCCACAGACGATAATTTTTCCACCGAAAATAATAAAAATGAAAAACTCATCTGTAATAAATACAAAAGTTGTTTCTAAGAACAATAATTTAATAAACAATAAAATAATAAAATGATATTTTGAAATGATTAATAATAATAATTAATTAATTAATAATTTATTCACAACTGATAACAAATTAATATTTTAATTAGTTTATTGTTTTCCTGTTTTTAATTATTTTTTGGTGTGCTTTAAAACTATTCAGTGTGTAGGTGTGATTTTTGGTGGGTAATTGTGGTTGCACAAAATAAATATTTATACCATATATATGTACATTCTATTGTATATGAAATTGATATATTCCTATAATATCCGTGACTGGAATCTATAATTATTTTTCATCTTTATTTTCACTGTACACACCCACACTATTATTATATTTATTTATATTTTTTAATGTTCTTGTTGTTTGCTGTTTTTCTATGCTGTTAAATATTTCTTGTAAAATTCAATCAACTGATGGATAAAACAACCATAATTATAAGGGTTATAGCGTTAGAGGAATGTTTTGTTTAAATATTTACACATAAATTATTTTTTCTCATTGTAGTATTTTTTTTATTGATGTTTAATAATTTCTCTCCTTATCAATTAATTTCTCATTGATCTGTGATATTGTTAAATACGTTTGTGGTAATACAAAGGAAAAGTAAACTAAAATTTTTATTTAAAAAGTCTTGAAATTTCTATTCTTTTTAATGTTTCTCTGATTATACTGAAAAAAAAAATGCTTACGGGCTGATACTTTGCGCAGCTTTCTAAGTATCCTCTTTCCAATGGTAAATATAGCAAAACTCGTGTTAAATAAAGTGTTAATAATTGTATTAATTCAATTATACTTTATGTATTCAATAATCAAAGAAACATTATCAGTATATAAAAAATATTTAATCGATATTCTCAATAACGTTTTATCCGTGAAATGATTATATGTACTTAGTTATTAGGGTTTGGGGAATGTCAATACATTTTATACTTAACATTTGATAAAGTATAAAAATAAATTGAGATTTTAAAGGTGAATTTAGCACGTGTATTGCTTTAAAATTCCTTTTATGCCAAAAAATCGCTCAACATTGATCATTGATATTTTCTTTTTCATCTTAACTGCTGATTTAACAAATTACGAATTTTCTAAAAACTGTAAGGGTATGTCTTCCACTTTATAGATTTTCTTTTCTATATTTTTAAATGATTTTCACATGAAAAACATTCAAAATGAAGAAAAATTTATATTATTGAATAAAAATATATTGATTGATTGAAATTTCATTGAAACTTTTATTTGCAATGATTTGAATTTCGGTAAGAGTTAATTTACAATAACTGTTAATTTAGGAGTAAATTGATAAGAATATTTATAAATAAATAAACTTTGATAGTAGTGCTAATATCTTTCTTTAAAAGTCTGTTTAAACATTAAATTTATATCAAATTCTGACACAAATAGTTCAAGAATAATAAATGCGTTAATGCAATAGAGTAGAAAATAAGATGATGAATTATCCTAGTCATTGCAGTAAAACAGTTAAACTAATTTTGACATAATTTACTATTAGTAAAGTATTGATAAAACATAGTTCTTGTTAAATTATTTTCAAAAATTCTAAGTGCAAAATAAGTGTAAATAAAGCAAATACATATAACCAATAATTAATTCTAATTCTTATTATTTTTTAAATCAAATATTGTTCTCAATCAAATATTTATTTATTTAAAAAAAATTGTTTTATTAAAAAAAAAAACAGATTTTTTTTATTAATTACGCTTATTTTGATTGTGTTTTTTTGTTTCTACGCTAATAGGGCACCGTGGAATTGAATGATATACCATATACCGATATACCACCCATATTGTGTTCATCAACCCGAGTTATATAAGCTGCTTGCTATTTATGCTTATATATATTTTTTATTATTATTCTCTATTTACATTTTGCTTAATATTAATCTCTAAAGACTGACATTACTATTTTTTTTTATTATTAATAAAAATAAAAAAAATTTCGTTTATTAATAATTTTTTGCACTGTCGTGTATTTTATTTTTTTCTGGTTGCCTATCTATTCAGCTTTTATAGTTTTTTTTTTTTTTACTTCTATTCTTTCCTTTTATATTATTATTAAAACCAAATGACGTAAAACCTTCATTAGTTTTTCGTTATTTTTACTACTGTGCTATATTTTATTTAATCAAAAAAAAATTAAAATCTTTTTTTGCTCTTATTTCTTTTATTCCATTTAATTTTTAACAAATCATAATAAATTCATAATTATTAACAATGATTTGTCACGATAAAATATCGTGATTACTTTTTGATTAGCGACAAATTTTAGCAAAAAAAAAACAAAGAGCAAATTTCCGGTATCTTTCCTGTTTGTTTTTGTCTGTTTTTTGGTGTTAAAAAATAAAATTATTTCAAATGTATTATTAAAGTTTTGTAACAAACACAAACGTATATATATATTTCGACTTTTGTTTTTATTAAAAATTTTCCTTTATTTTCACAAAAGCAATCACAGATGTTAGATCGTGTAAAATCGGATCGTGTAGCTGTTACAAAACCGGAAGAGGATCGTCGTCGTCGCACAATTATTGTTGAGAAGAAAAATGCAACATATGGTTTTACATTGCAAAGTTATGGCATTCATTACAAAAAGGAACAGGAAGTTGAAATGATAACATATGTAGACTATGTGGAGTATGATGGTCCAGCATATCGGTCGGGAATGCGCGAGGGTGATGTGATTTTATCGATAAATGGAAGTGATATGGAAAAGGCAGACCATAAAACATTGGTGAATTTCATAAAAAGCTGTGATACTCGTATGCGGATGGTCGTCCTGTTTGAAGATTGTGTACGAAAAGTGGAATTACATATGCGTTATATACAATTGCAAAATATTTTACAAAATAAAATGAATGAACTAGAGCGTGTATGCCTCCGGGAGCGTGAACTTCTCGAAGGTAAATGGAAAACTCATAGTTTACCCGCACGAAAAAAAACTAATGCAGCTGTCTCACCTGACGCAAATGATACGAGCACTTCACCAGTGGAAGCTGATACAACACTACCGTACAATCGACCAACTTTATCCACTGAAGATGTGGGTAACGTTAGTAGGAATAAAGAACAAGTAGCACCGCCACCTGCTCAATTTATGCTAGCTTATCAGGTTTGTTAAAAAAAAACTACTCTGAAATCTTATTTATTTATTTAATTATTGTATCTCTTACTTTTACAGTATTTAGATCCTCGTTATCGTTATATTTTACGTCCGTCAACATCGAGTAGCAGTGGAGAATATTTGGTTAGTGTTGGTCCACCATCAAGAAGCCGTAGTGATTATCAACAATTTATGGTTCGAGCTTCCTCAACAGAAAACACAAATAGTTCACCAAATCAGCAAAACACACAGCAGCAGCAACAGCAACTGCAACAAACAAATCCAAATAGTCATCAACATTATCATCCACATCACCATCAATCACATGAACAAGTGGCTGGAACAATAACAACGGCAGCAACCACTGCGCCAACCACCAGGAATCAACATGATCAACAAAAAAGTGGCAAACATTGTCATGGACATTCGTGTACTCCATGTATGGGTCATTTTGTTAATAAAGAAAAAAATGGTGATAATACTAGTTTAGATGCATATGATTTAGCTAGTCCTTGCTGTGATCCACATTGTGTTCCAACTAGGTTAATCTTAATTATTACTTTCACACATCGATACAATTTTATTCATTTTAATTTTGTTTAAACAAATATAGACGTAGATCTCGACACCACAAAGATCATCATCATAAACATAAGCATAGAGATAAGGAGAATAAGGAGAAAGATAGAGCACAACGGCCTAGATCACAATCCCATGCTTCTCCAACACCACAAACTGTTCATTTGCATCATACGCAAGAAAAGCCTCATGTAATTTCTTAACATTTATGATTCATTTGAATAGATATAGAAATAATTATTATTATGTTATTGAAAATTTCAGGTTCATCATCACCAACGTTATTTAGAAGTAGGTACTGGTCTAGCCAGTCATTGTAGTCTACATTCATGTACATCAAGTGAATTTGGACCGGGGTGTGAAAGCTCTGCAAATTCTTATACAACATCATTGAGCACAGATACATTGTATTGGGAGCCACCGAATGAGCTATGTAATTCACGGCAACGTTCTACTAAATCTATAACGAGACAATCATATTATCATCATCATCAACCTAATCAACAACTACAATCACAACAACAGTTGCCGCCACAACAACCACATTATATTCATCGGTATAACTAATAAAAGCCTTTCCTTGTAAACAAAGATAAATAGAAAATTTAATATTTTAGGTATCATCCACATCCAGCACAGGTGCAGCCCACCTCCGGACATGGTTATCCACCACAATATGTAAATAAACCAAAATCATGGGATAATTTAACTACAAAAAGTTTTGGTGGTTATGGCTTTGGGTATGGTTATTTGGATACAGTTGGCCCCAAGCATACAACAACAACCACAATATTAACAAAATCCTCATCGCCACAGCAACAATCTCAACCACAATCTCAGCAGCAACAACCAAACTCAATTGGGGGATTTACGGAGGCATCGATAATAGGACAAATTAATTTAACAAACCATCAAAGAAATTTAATGCCACGTAAAAATTCCTATACACGTTATTCAACATTTTCGGATGTTGAAAATTATGCACCGCCGCCCTCGCAATTTGTTGAACATATAACAACGACAACCACATCAACTACCGTAACTACAAAATCAACAGAAAATTTAATTGCTGCTTATAATTTATCCGATTCTAGTCTCTCCTGTGAATGTTTAGATGGTATTGATGGAACACCAACAATCCCGATAGTTGTTGCTAATAATATAAAAACAACATTAAGTTTAACAAATGTTAAGAGTTTAGCATCACCAACATCCACAATTGGTGGTAATAATGGTATTATGTCACCATGTAATCTTCTATTGCAACAGGGTCAAACATCACAGCAACAGCAACAGCAATCACAACAACAAATTGATAATCGTAGTGGAATGCCAATAGGTACAACAGGATACTATTCAAATTTAATTAAAAATAATAACAATAATACAAATTTAACGGCAAATAAAAATGTTGCAACAGTTTCCGAAATAACAAGATTGTAGTTAGTTTTTTTTTTTGATCATATTTTATTATTATTTTTACATAGTTATATATATATATATATTAGTCTTAAATAGATATAAAAAAGGTCTCTATTTACAATTCATTTAATTAAAATATAGTAATTATAATAATTAAATTATTAAAAAAAAGGTAAAAAATTATGCAATATTCTTATAATTAATTAATTATATAAATGAATAACTTAATAAAATTAGATATTTAATTAAATAAAATAATATAATATCCATGTGGCCAAAATAAAATATAAAGAAAAAAAAATTGTCAACCTAAATATAGACAAACAAAACCCAAATCATAAATTATTCTGCAAAATTAATATAGAAATTAGTTGCAAAGAAAAAAAAATTAATAAAATTAAATTAATTAAACTTTAATGCAATTTTTTTATAAAAGCGAAACATAATTTAAAATTTTTGTTTAATAATTTTTCTATTTAAACCAAAAAAAAAAAAAATCAAATCTTTGCCAATTATGATAACTGCAAGTCAATGTTAATATTAAATTAAAACAATGTTTGAAAGATAACATAATTTATGCTGCTTAAATTAAAATAAAAAATTTAAATAAATTGTAGATGTTTATAAAGTAAGGACAATAACGATAATAATGAATTAAAATTAATGTAAAATGCGCCTAATCAATAATAATTAAACATACATTTTAATGATAAATAATTATAAATAAAGTCAAATTGGAAGTGTAAACACATTCATCGAAATATTTCTTAATCAAATCAAATTAAACAATTAAAGTCCATTATAGTAATAATAAAATATCAATGTTTAAAAAAAAATGAAATAAACGCCAAAAAAAAGTTATTTTATTCGACAATTTTTCGTTTTTGAATTAATAAAACTTTTAAATCCATTTTTTAATTGGTACAGTAAGGTGTATAAAGGATAATTATATAAAAGATATTTTATTGTGATTTTAAACACCAAAAATTATCATTTAACCCGTTATATGAAGAAAAGTAAATATGATTTAATATATTAAAAATAAATCATACAAAACATGGCTTATAATGCATTTGAATGTTAAATAAAATAAATAATAATAATTTTAATAATTATGATAATAAATGTTGTCAAGAATGTTTGTACTTTAATAATATATACATATACAAAAAAAAAATAATAATAATAAATATATATATATATATTGTTTTGCTAATGCGCTGCTTTAAATTCCGTTTAAAATAAACATTTTTTTTTTTTAATTTTCTAGGCTGTATAAATAAATTTATAATAAAAATTGTTTTTATTTAAAATTAATTAAAAATAAAATGAAAAAGAGAATAAAAAATTAAATATAATAAAAGAAATTAACATTAAGTGTTTCAATTTTTATTAGCATCATTTCATTGTCATGGATATTTTATAAATTAATTAAGCATTATCATTTTGGTATACATAAATCGTTTTACAAATGTTGTAATAAACAATGTCTTACAAGAAAACTATTACGATAAAATTTAATGCCGCATTGTCCACATTTATATGATGGACAAAAATAATATTTTATATTATTTTTATGATTATCATTATGATGTAATAATAAATCTAAATTATTATCCCATGTTTTTTCACAATAAGCACATTGGTATGATGATTCAAACGGAAATATGTTCCTATTATTATTATCACTGCAATAATTATTATTTTCTGTTAATATTAATGATTGATTATTTGTATTATTATCATCATCTAAATAATTTATTGGTGTACTTGTTATTATATTATTTGTATGTTTTGACATATTTATTAAAACATTGTTAGTTCGTTGTTTACTGTAATTTCTCCTTCTATGGCGTAACCTCTTAAACAGATTTATTTTCCATTTGAAATTAAAGTTTTTCTTATTTTTAATTATTTTCTCCAACTGTGGTAACGAATTGTTATTTTCATTATTCAAAATACAGGGTGGAGATGGTGGTACATCAAAACGTAGTACTCGTCTAGCTGATAAAGATCGTTTAACTTGCTTACAACTTTTATTCCTGTTAATTGATGCCGATGATGGTGAACTTATAAATTTTATTGACTTATTTGGTGTCTTCTTTAGTATTGAGCGTAATTTTGGTGTTAAATTATCATTATTGGAACGCGTTGGTGATGTGTTAACATTTAAATTATCAAAGACATCACTTAGTCCTGGCGAACAGGCTGCATAACATATACTTGGTTCATTATCTTTTTCCTTTTTTAATAAATCTAAATTATTATTGATATTACGCCATTGCCGTAATAATTCCTGATTATGGTGTTTTGTTATGTGCTTTGGTAACAATCCCAAATGGTAAAATAATGCACCACAATAAGGGCATGCATTTTTATTATTTATATTATTATTTTCTACATTGCTTATATCTAATAAATTATGGATATTTGTATTAATTTCCTTTAAATGCATTTTCTTCAAATGATCCTTTAATGTAAATTCAAACATGTATTCGTCAGCGCAAAATGGGCAAAATAGACTTCTCGGTATAAGAGCTGCATTCGTTATTATTTGTCCAATAATAATACTTGTATCTAGATTAGGATTATTCTCATCGCATGCCATTTTTTCTGTCATTGTTTCAGGTAGTAAATTTTCACTCGGTAAATAATCTTTATTTGAACTAAACATATTTAAATCTCCTTTGGTTATTAATATTTCTTTTGTATTTAATTTATTTATGGTAACGTGAAAGCTCTCTTTCAATATATTTGAAAAATTTATTGCATTAAACTCATCAATTATTAATTCTGTTTCACTTTTATCTAAATCATTATAATTTAAATGATTTTTTCTAACTGACATTTTATAATTAATTCAATAACGTCATAGGTTCTACAGCCAATAATGCTTCGTTTTATATTGATAAACTATATCCACTTTGAATATATTTTTTAACAAACAATTTAATAAAAGATATTTATTATATAAAAAAGCACTTTTCTTGGATTTTAAAAATAATTTATTTTAATACTCTATGTTTTTATATTTTGCAATAAATTACACGGTTTTATGATTTTAGTAGCAGCAGGTACCTAGCCATTTTGAACAATCTAAGAATTTTGTAACGAGATTTGATTTGACAGTTGTACATTTTTTGTCGAAAAATGTCGAACGTATAATTAGGGTGCGTACTTTATTTGAGTTTAAAATTTTAAACGAAAAATTAGTCAATATACAGTTTAGTTTGTTTTTTTTCAATTTCTTAATATTTAAAATTTTAATTACATACATATAATTCAAAGACAAAACAAAATTTTTTATTCTTAATAAAACTATTAAATAAATCATTAATTATATCCTCTACCGTAGCCAGAACTAGAACCACCATTTCCAGTGCGTGACCAGAGATCATTTTGCCTACCGTAATTATTTCCTCCATATCCATTATTCATAGGAGCATTATTATAACTTCCCATTCCACGGTCATTGTTATTTGGTCGATTGCCAAAATTATTATACGAACGAAATTTGCCACCTCCCATTCCAGCAGGATAAGATCTTGTCGTAGTTGCTTGATCAGATGGATTTAAACCAGTTTCGCGTACTATTTCGTAATCACCAGCGTTCATTAAACATAACTTTTTGACTACTTCGATTAACTAAAACACAGATTATTTATAGGAGTTTTTATAAGCATATTAAACTATTTAAGGATTGTACCTTCAAGTATCCAACTTCTAAATTGTATAATTTATCTGGTCTTCCCGCTACATGAACAACCAAATCTTCAATAGCTGGACGCAAAGCTGCAATTAAAGCAGCGTGCTCAGGGTTCATATCTAAATTAACCCAATTATCTAAACGCACCATTTCTTCAATGTATTCAATCTACAAGACAAAAATTAATGTTTAGTATTTCATTATAAAGTTGATAACCTTTATTTCTTACTTTACGACTACCGAACAAAAGTAATTGAATCGGTGTAACCATAGACATTTGTTTACAAGACACAGCACGTGTTCGAATTTTTTCGCCAAACACAAAAAATGGATATGGAAAAGTAACTTGCAAATTAGAACAATTAACCGAAATTTTATGGATTAATGCAGCTTTTGAATCGGTTGTTAATACTTTTCTCTTTTCTTTGTGGAAACAAACATTTGGATATAATCCTATACATAATAAAGCCGTAACCAAATCCAATTTATTGCTTTCTGTATATGGATCAAAATATGATTCAATCATAGTTTCATCTGGAAATCCAGTTTGTCTCAATAGATCAATTAATTGGCGTTTTGCTTCCCACACTGTTCGTAATGTAGGTAATTGAATTCCTTTCCATTCACAAAATCTCATTTCGGAATCATCACCCTTTCGTTTGGCTTCCATCCATTTCTAAAAGAAATAATAAAAAAAAAATGATTGATTCATTTTTTACAATAAACAATGAAATTACCTGAAATCCAATAAGCATAGCGACATGGTCAGAATGTTTATTGCCACTTAATGCTCTCTGATGATTACTTAATCTTCTTTGACCTAATTCCAGAATAAATATCTCAGAAAATGTACTCGAATATGCCGCCATTGTGGCTAATGTATCACCACATGTAAAAATAGCACCCATAACAGTCATTTTACCCAGGCGCGGTTCTAATGGTAATCGAGCCAAAATTTTACCAAGCGGTGTTAATTCATCATGATCATCTAAACATTGCATGTCACGCAATAAAACTTCTGCTTCTATTACAGCATCTAATGGTGGTGGTTCCATAGCTTTGGATAAAAATTGTCCAATTGAACCTAATCTTAAAAGCTATTAAAAGTGAATAAAATTAATTAATACTAATAAACGAGGTAATTATTGTTTGTATATCTTACCTTCACACTAAGCGCTAATTCGTGCAATGGAGTTCTAAACATTTCTGGAGTTAAATGTTCTTCTAATTTTTCGTACCTAGCACGAGAACAGAGAGAATAGCAATAGCCAGGACGAACCCGACCGGCTCGACCTTTCCGTTGTTCCAAATTGGTTCTACTTGCCCATACAGTAGCGTAACTGGTCATATTATTGTGAGATGTGAACAGTTTCATACGCGCTTTGCATGTATCTATTACATATACAATATCATCTATAGTTATAGATGTTTCAGCAATGTTTGTGGATAAAATAACCTATAAACAAAGAAGTCAGAGCTAGATTCTAAATAAAATTAAAATTAAGGTAAATTTTTACTTTTGTAACTCCAATTGGAACTGATTCAAAGACTCTTCTTTGGTCTTCTCTTGGAATTTGCGAATGACAAGGAAGTATTCTATAGTTTGATCCACTAAAAACTTTACTATGTTGTAAATGCTTCATTAAAGCAAAAATTAAATTCCATCCAGGTAAAAATATTAACACAGCACCAGGTATATTACGATGTTTTATATGCAACAATATTGCTTCAATCAATTCAAAACTAACTTCTGATTCAGATAATTGTGACATTACATGAACAGTTTGTGGTCTGTATTTTGTTGTATCAATTACTTTGTTTAAATTGAGTTCTTGATCTTCAGCAGCAATTAATTCTTCAGCTTCTTCATCTCGTTTGCGTTTTTTATTTTCTGGTGGTTGAACAAAATTGGTCATTTCAATGCAGTCTTCTAAAAAGAATTGATGCACTGGATGGGCACGTCCTGACACTTCAATTACAGGACAATTACCGAAATACTTGGAAAATAAAGTAGTGTCAATTGTTGCTGACATTAAAATTACTCGCAAGTCTGGGTATGTATGAATCATATCTCTTAATACAACCATAATAAAATCACTATAAATACATTAACATGAATTATCGAATAATAACAATAAGTTGTAAATTTTTACCTATTAACATCTCTCTCGTGTATTTCATCAACAATAACATGAGAGACACCGCGCAAACCGTTTTCTAGACGTCTTAATAACACACCGATTGTACAAAACAATATTGAACCATATGGTCTGGGTAAAACTGATTCAAAACGAACAGAGTACCCTACAGATTCGCCAATGGGCTCGTTACGTTCAGATGCAATTCTTTCTGCAACACTAACAGCACTAATTCTTCGCGGCTGTGTCACACACACATTACACCAAGCACCCTGTCCAGAATGAATATAATCCTCAAGAATGAATTGTGCCAACTGTGTTGTTTTGCCACAACCCGTATTACCACGAATTATTATAACTGGATTATCATTCACCATTTGCATAATTTTACTTCGCATCGTAGCAATGGGTAAAGTTTCTCTAAATCTCATACGATCCTGAAAGAAAAACAATATAAAATCAAATTTAAATTGCAAATTTATGATAATTATCTCTTTACAATCAAACAATTATCATTGATTTTTCTTTCTTGCGCATTTTTTAAGAGATCTTCACTTAATTGTTCTAAACTTGCATACGCTAAATAACCTTCATCAATATTACTTGCTGCCCAGGTATTCCAGTTCGGTTGTGGTGGCGACCATGGTATGACACAGTCAGCTAATTGTTCTAATTTAACTTTAGGGTTTGATTCCTCCACTTGAACCTTAAAAAAGACATATAATTCATAAATACAAAGTAATACAATTTATAATTTTTTAGTATTTACCATTAAATTGATGGAATTGGTGCCATCATTAGTTGTGGCATAGTTTTTCAATACTGCCGGCTTTATTTTCAGTTCTTGCAAACAATCCACAATCTGATTAACTAATGCTGGACTTATTTTAACTGGATAAGGTTTCATTTGATCTTCAACTCTGTAAAAAAAATAAAAATTGTTAAACTTGATACTTAGCAAGTGATTATAAATATTTTACTTGTCTCTTTTCAGGGAACCACTAAAAGCATCTATTACACCCAAATGATACAATTGTCTCACTAATGATAAAGCACATGATTTACTGGCTGTTTGCTTGTTTGAGCCAGTTTCACGTCCAGTTATTGAACGTTTTAATTGTTTACAATATATGGACATCTCCGCCATAAAACTCCTATTGTACATTTTATACAAATAGACAACGTTATTTCAGATTCATACAAAATACAAAACAAAAATTGTAATTCATAGAAAAAAAATCAAATTATATAAATAAAAAAATAAAATTTAATCTACCTGTTTTTATCACATTTTATTATAATTCTCTTTTCGCATTATCTAGAATAAGAAGTGTTTATTTTTTAAAAAAATAATTTTATTATTAATTAGGATAGAAATTATAGTATAATTATTATTAATATTTCATTATATATTATGTTATTTTGATTTTTTTCTTTTTTTTTGCAAAAGACAAAGCATATGATATCTTACATCCTTTACAATATATTATGATTATACTATAATTAGAATATCCTTAAATTCTTAATCATTTTGGCTTGTTTATCATTTAAACAAACACTTCAGATTCCAAATAATGTTCAAAGAAGGCAAAAAAAATTGATTTCTGTTCTTTGAAATAAATTACCTAGCATGATCTGGCCCAACAGGCGTATATTTATAATCCGCAGTTATTTTATCCATTTGCATAAATTGATTTAATTTAGATTTTGCATTTTCTATAGTCCAGTTACCGTGTATAGTGGCATTTACATCTACGGATTCCGCTTCTTCCATTTTGACTTGCTGCTGAGCTCTATCCATATAGCTTGAAGGACCCAAATTATGATCAATCTCAGCATTGTAGGGTCGATAAGCTTGACCAAGATCGTGCGGCCCCATGCCATCCTTGAAAAAATAAAATAATTCATTGTTTTCTTATGTTAAAAAATAAAATGAATTTTTACTTGGAACACCAAAATGTTTGGTTGAGTATTAGCTGCATTGAAATTGTTTTGTAGTTGTTGAGCGGCTGCCGCTGGATTTTGGAAGGATTCGGATGGTACATCTGTTTCAGATAGTTTTCCAATACGTATCAAATAGTTAACAAAATCTCTTGCAGCATTTTTTTCTGAATCTTTTTTGCTCGTTGAATTACCGGCAGCAACATAAGGCAGTGTAGCTACACGCACTTCACATAAAAATCTTTGTCGATTTTTTGGACCTTTAATTATTGATTACAAATAAATACCCTTTACATGTTTGCATAATATATTCAATAGCGTTACCAGTTGGTCGAACTTCAAATGTCGGTTCTAATCGATTTTTTGCACACCATTCATGTAAAAATGATTTTATATCAGTTGTCGGCGGCATTTTCTTAATGTAATCGAAGAAATAAAACTTCTACTGACAGAAAGTTTACTCAATTATATATATTTTATATATTTTTGATTTATTTAAACAATTTATTGGTAAATTAATTACATTAAATTCAAATAAATATCTATTTTCAATAAAACTGTCTTCACTTTTTGTATGCAATTACGAATGTCATTTTTTGTTAATGACAAACCCGAAGCCGTCACAGGGTTTTGCATAATAATAAAAGATTATTTGTACACATTTTTTTTTATATAACAGAAATCTTTGTTTTCGATAATTAATGAATACAATTTAATTATTGGTTTAAATGAATTAATAAATTAAATTATGGAATAATGCAATTTTTCAAATATTTGTTTAATTTATATTAATTAATCATTATGTCTCTTTACAATTTCTAGTGACATCTATTGCCATGCTAAAGTAAACTATATAATTTCTTATTAGAAATGTTTTTAATTTATATTCCGGACTTTGACCTTTTTGTTGACGTTTTGTTGCTATCATCTGGCCTTTAAACTACTTTACTTTTATTAAAGTTGCAGTGCTATTTCAACGCCTGATTAAAGTCATTGTTTTGTGCAGAGAAAAGTGATTTTTTTTGTTAATTTTTTTATTTTTAGTTTTTTGCTTAAGTGCTATTTTATTTTTTAAATTTTATTGATAAAATGTCTGCAGTAACAAAAGGTAAATATTTGCTTATCACGTTAAAATTTTCATTTTTTTTTTTTTTATTAATAAGCACCCGTTGCTACTAAAGTCCAATCAAATATAACTTGAGATAAAGATAAATAAATTATTTTGGTTATTTTAATTTATTTTAAGGTGTTTTTATTGTCGGTGCCAAGCGTACGGCTTTTGGTACATTTGGTGGTGCATTTAAAAATACATCAGCCACTCAATTGCAAACTGCAGCTTGTAAGGCCGCATTGACAGCCGCCAACATTAAACCAGAAGATGTTGATTCAGTTAGCATTGGACACGTTTTAACTGTAATTAAATAATTTTTTTTGTTTTAGATTTAAAAGAATTTTGTGTTGATTTAAATAATATTGAATAAAATATTTTGCACTAGAATTCCCAATCAGATGGAGCTTTTTTACCAAGACATGTTTCGCTTCATTGCAACATTCCCATAGATCGGCCAGCATTAGGTGTAAATAGATTATGTGGATCAGGTTTCCAAGCTGTAGTGAGCGGTGCTTTAGATATTCTTGCTGGAGCTTCCAAAATATCACTCACTGGTGGCGTGGATAATATGTCACAAGCACCATTTATCGCTAGAAATATTCGTTTTGGCACAGCCTTAGGAACAAATTATAGTCTTGAAGATTCTTTGTGGGTAACGTTATTACTGACTTATTTACAATAGGCTAAACTAAATATATTAAAATAAATAGGTGGGATTAAGTGACTCTTATTGTAAATTGCCTATGGCAATAACAGCAGAAAACCTAGCAGAAAAATATAAAATTCCACGCGAAACAGTTGATCAATTTGCTTTACGTTCACAACAGCTTTGGAAGAAAAGTAAGCGAATTTCTTCTTTCTTTTAACCACTTCTATTATACATAGAAAAAAATATATTAACAGGTCAAGACGAAGGTGCATTTGCAGCAGAAATTACTCCTTTCAAATTAAAGATAAAAGGCAAAGAAGTTGATTTTACTGTCGATGAACATCCAAGGTATTATTATTTATTTTAAATTATTTTTTAAATTTTATTTTACGTTTTTAAAAATTTTTTAGACCACAAACCACAATTGAAGGATTAGCCAAACTTACTGCCCTTTTCAAAAAAGGTGGAGTAGTTACTGCTGGCTCTGCATCTGTAGGCTTTTTTATATTTATTTTTTTATTGTTTTTTTTGATTAGATAATTTGTTTTTAGGGCATCTGCGACGGTGCTGCATCTGTGGTTCTAGCATCTGAAGATGCAGTTAAGGAGAAAAATTTAAAACCATTAGCACGCCTTGTCGCTTATTCATCAGTTGGTGTTCCTCCAGAAATCATGGGTATTGGCCCAGTTCCTGCTATTGAAAATGTACTCAAAATTTCTGGTTTAACCCTTAACGACATTGATTTAATTGAAGTGAGTTTTAGTCTCAACGCTACAAACATGATAAACTTTTAAAGTAAAAATTAAATGAAAACAATTTTCATTCAATTATTTTTTACAGATAAATGAAGCATTTGGTGTACAAACACTTGCATGTGCTCAGGCATTAAAATTGGATCAAAATAAATTGAATGTAAACGGTGGCGCAATAGCCTTAGGTCATCCACTTGGCGCTTCTGGTTCTCGTATTACAGGACATTTAGTTCATGAATTACAGTAAATTTTTCTCAATTATAAACTAATTTCAAAGAATTCAAATATTTTCTCTCCTTTTTTGTAGACGCAAGAAATTAAAGTATGCTATTGGCTCAGCATGTATTGGAGGCGGTCAAGGTATTGCTGTTCTTCTTGAGTCTGTATTATAAAAGTTGAAATTTAAAAATAACTTATTTTTTAACAAAAACTGGTGAAATGATAAAGATTATACATGTAATAATAATTATATAAAGACTTCTATTAAATAAATTTTTATATTTATAATTATATAATAATTTTTTTTGGCTTGTTTGATAATTAAGAAGTAATTAATTTGACAATGAAAAATGATTTAATTATTTACTATGTTGACTAACTCATATATTTTTATTATCTTATCTGTTCTTATCTTAAGCGTCCCATTTTAGATATTATTTACCCAATTTAAAAATAATTTATGCTTGATGATTATGTTATATAATTATTTAAAATGTTTCCCAAATGTAATAAATTCATTGGAATTGTTACCAGAATTATTATAGCAGTTTCTAAAAAAGATCACTATTGCATTTGCAAATTTTATTTAAAATTTCCGTTACTTTTATTTGATTTGTGAAAATAGTTAAACCAAATGCAAGCATCTGAATATCAGATAGAATCGCAATCGACAGAGTTTATAGAACAATTTTTTAAGTTTTTTTTATTTAAAAAAAATTATTAAATATTTTTTGTTTTTGATCTAATTATTGCTTCACGTGATTTAAACGATACATTTTATGGCAATTAATGAATTAGCAAATAACCTGACAAGAATGTTGTTTAACGACTTGGTTGCCTGTATTAAATATGTACCTTAAATACATACTTGAATAAATTTACTTTAGAAAAATGCAGAAAGTATTATTTGACAAAAATTTAAAATAATATTCCATAAAAAGTAAAATACCGAACAAGAAAATAAAGGCGAAAAATAAAATAATAATGTACTTTGTATATTATATACTATCAGTATTTATAATGTTGAAAACAAAAACATAAAAATAATAATCAGAAAGTGAAATTATTCGCGTAATATTTCTTAAGTATTGTGAGTAAAGTTAGACTTTATATATATGCAAAGATGTTATTTACTTTATAAGAAGAAAATAATTATTTTTTTAAAAACTTATATCGATGACCTACATTAGCTCTCGCGTATTTACACGACATTTTGTTGTTGTTTCTTTTTTATTAATAAAATTTTAACGATTTCTTACATACATTATAAAGTGTTTGTACACTTTAATTGAATAAAATATTAAAAGAAAAAAAAGTTGTTTAAGTTGCGTTGGAGTTGTCCAATCTAAAAAAAAAAAACAATTTAGCAAGTCATTTTTAATGTTTTGTTAATTTTATTTTTATTATTTTTTTTTTTCGTTAGTTTTGTATCAATTGGGTGATATTATAATTATTTACATATTTATGTCCTCTACGAATTTTCCCCTTTGGCGAAACATAAATTTATTTAATAAACGTAAGCATAAAAGATAATTTTAACAGAAAAAAGAAAAGAAATTTTAAAATAAAAAATAAACAAATGTAAATTAATCAAGTCTACAAGTCTGGTGTCCACATTCCTTTGTGAAATATATTTATTTATTTTATTTTTTCGTCGTTTGTTACAAAACACACGAATATAATTAATACAATTTTTTTTTGTCTTTCTTGTTATTAATTATTTTGGATAAATCTAAATTAACAATGTATTTGGCATTGATTATGCTTTTAAAGATATTAAGGTAAATAGTATTAATCCGTGTATTTTTTATGTTTTAAACATGATCCAGATAAGCTGTATATTTAGGTTTATTATTTGTTAATTGACTCCATGTAATACTTTTTACCTATGATTGACTGCAGTACAAATATGTTCTTGGCGTAATTTACATACAGATGAAGGTTTTTGTTTTGATTTTTTTTCTTTTAGGAAAAATAAAAATAAAGCTTTATGATATAGGTAATAAGTAAATAGTATATTTTATTTATATTTAGATAATTAATTTTTGCCATCCTTATTCATGTTCATCTTTTAATTAATTAGCTAATAATTAATAAACTGTTTTTTAGAAATATTCGCCAAGCCTGTAAATTTTTGATGTAGACAAGTTATCCAGAAGTTTTAGTTAAATCAATCAATTTGGAATAGTATGTTTGATTATTATCCTATAAATTAAAGTAAAAAATCAAAGTAACGTCTATATATAATTGCATTATGTTAAGTTTTATAAGTAAACTATGCACACTTTATATTTTAGCTAGAAAAATATACAAACACTTGAATTCATTATAAGAACTATCAACCTTAATGAATTCAAGCTAATTTAACCAAAAGTTTGTCATTAATTTAGTTCATTTGATATGCATTATAAATTAATTCATGCTTACAAAACTATAATCAGTAGATCCCAAGATGAATAAACTTAAAGAATAATTTATACGAAGAAAAAGAAGCAGAACAAGTAAATTGCATTAATAAGTCAATAGCTAAGATATAGCAAAAGTTTTTTAATTTATATATTTCTGATCAAATATCGATTACAGTTTCATTTATCCTAATCGTAGTAAGTAAAATTGTATCTTATTAAAACTTATTTTATCAAATTTCAGTTCGTTGTTCATAAAAAAAATACAAAAAACTTTAGCTTTTATCTTATAATCATGTTTGGTTTTAGCTTTAAGAAAATAAATTAAAACAAAAATTGTATTGAATTAAACAAATATTCAAATCGAATTTAAAGAAGTTGATAAACATGATTATCGACGATTGAAACGTAAAATTTCCATTGATAACGATTGATTAAAAATTAAACTGTTAAATGTTACCATATAGTAAGACCATGTACGATTGACGCGAACATTTCACGCATTCTACCGTACTGTATATTTAGCAAGCAGTTAATTATGAACAAATTTTAATCATTTTTTTTTCTAAATATGAAGTTCTTTAAAAAACAAATCATATTGTGGTGACAACGGTTATTATGAATGATTCTTATTCGAGGGAACGTTAACACTACTTCATTTAAATTACACAAAGTATGCAAGCAATTTTTCTAAAGAACTCGTTGAACTTTCATTTAAAATAAGACAAACGAAACCTCCCCACTATATTTAATTTTCATTATTACTACTTTATATTTTACTTAACGTAACTTAACTTTACAAAATAAAACAACAAAAAAAAAATTATATTAAAAATACGCGAGTTTAATGTATTGTTTTGTGATTCGTGTATAAATGCAACAAACGCTGGTTGTGTTTTTTTTTCTTTTTGTTTTTCGTTAGCGAAAAATATAAAATAACATCGAATAAATAATTATGAATTTTATAATATAGTAATGTTACTTACCTAATAAATTTTTGTTGCTGGTAAATATTAAAAGAAAAATAAAAAACCAAAACAAAACAAAATGAAATAAAGAGAAGAAAAAACGTTACGGGCTCACAGTGAATTTTATTAAAAAATTTCTTTAGTTGGTTTTTGAACGTTAAAATTATCAGAACGAGTGCTAACACGTGGATTTTGTAATAATATTTTAAATTAAAAAAATTAGAAAAACACAATTTTGTAATTTAGGTTAGTATTATTAATTTTTTTTTTCTAATTAAAAAAATATTTCTTTCGGTTAAAATTTCTTCTCTTAGTGCAATATGAAGTGTGATTGTTAAAATAAAAATAAAATTTATTAAAAATAAAGTAAATTAAAAACAAGTGTTTTTAAGTGTTAAAAAAAAAAATATTAATAGAAATAATAAGTGAAAATTATTAATATTCATCAATAATTTCTCTTTGCAAAATATTATTGTAAAAAAAATCCCACATTATACAATAAAATATACTTTTGTGTTGTTTTAAACTATTCTATAATAAATAAATCAAATAAAAAGTGAATTATTAACTATATTTTAGTATTAGTTTTATTGTTATAAAACATATTAATCAGTTATTGAGGCTGATAAAGTTGCATTTTTATAACGGCATTTTTTGAATGGTTATTTTTCTCTTACAGAAAATACAAAAAAAGACTTAAATTTAGGTCAATTTGATGCTTCTCAATCTCTATCTTTCGTATTAAATAAAATTCTATATTCATCTATCTTGTTATTTTCACGTGGAATAGTTTTATTATCCATCATTATTATGTTTCTAAAGATAATTAGTTTTAAAACTAGTTTAATAGTAATAATAAACAAAATAATAATACAGTGTAATAAGTTAAAATATTATATCGTATTAAACGTAACGTAAAACTTATTATCATCACGCTGTTGCTTATTTTATTTTCTATTGTGAAACGAGAAATATTTTTTGAATATAAACAAATATATATTTATTTTATATACAAACCGGCTTATGCTTCTAACTTTTAATTTTATCTTGTTTAATAATAAATAAATATACTTAAATTAAACAATTAACGAAAGAAAAAAAATCAATAAAATATTTGCCATAAACAAAAAATAAATAAAAAACACTCAGTAAACAACTTTCGATCTTTATTTTTTTGTTAACAGTTTGTATGAGTTTCGTTTTTTTTATTTTGGTTTTTTAAATTCCTTTTTGTGTGTGAATTTTTTAATTTCTTAAAATAATATTAATTCGATGATAAAAAACAATCACTTTATCACTTTAATTAATAAAAGAAAATTCTTCTTTTTATATTGGTATAATAAAATTAATAATCGTGATTTCTTCTTCCGATTTTTTTTTTTTTTTTGATTATTTCTCTAATTTATAAATTATGTTTCCATTATATAATTACTTTATTAAACATTAATAATTTTTTTTTTTGTTATCTTAAAAATAAATATATAAAAAATAAGCGGAAATTGGTACGTTTCTTAGATGAAAACATTGCGAAAATACAAGAAAAAAAAAAACTTACGAATAATTTATTATTAACAAATTTATTTGCATTGTTTCCCGTTTATTATTATTATTTTTTTTTTTTCATTATTATTTATTTCTTTGTGTTTATTTTTTGTAATGTTAAAGTAAAGAAATATCGTATATAAATAAATAAATAAAATAGCGCATTTATTGTGTATTGAACTAGACTAGAGCATGTGCTGTAGGATGGATATACAATGGATATACAATAAATAATTAAATAACAAAATGATCCGATACGTACGTATAATCTGCGAGATGATGCGTGCTTTCGTAAATTTAATATATATATATTATTATTATTTACATTATTAATAATTTTACCAAATACTAGACATCAGTATAATAGAATACAAAAAATAAATAAAATATTAACAAGTAAATAAAAGTATATACATATAAATTTAATAAAAAAATAAGAAGAAAGAACGTTAATAAGATGTGATATGATGTTATAATGATTTATTTTCACGATTATGAAATAGGAAGTCTAAATAATAAATAAATAAATTTCATTTCTTTATTGTGTTTAAATAAAGTAATAAATTAATTTATAAGTGAATTGTAAACAATTTAGTTTTTATGGTTGGTTTGTTATCAAGTTGTGATTTTTACTTTATTTAAATTCAACCAAGACGTATAACTTTATATCAAGTACCATTAGATAATTATAAGTAAATAATAAAAATTTCTAAGTCTTTAATTTTTATTTAAACAAAATTGATAATTATTGTGGCATAAAAATTATTCTTGTTATGATTATTAATCCTAGCGAAATAAATTGTAATTGCAGTTATTTAACACATAATGTTAACAAGACTGACGTCGTCGACATACATATGAAATATCTTAAATCAATAATTTAATCATCTCTATATAATTAAATTATTTAAATCTATTGAGTCATAAATTAACAATTTACGTTTATAATTTTTCATCACAATAAATAATAATTTAGTAAATTTTGTAACATTTGTCTTCACTCTTCATAATAACAATATTGTTTTTTTGGTTATGTAGATTTACTGTTAATTTTTCTTTTTATTGATTTAATGTGATTGGATTACATAAAGGTATTTCTTAGTAATTTTTATAATTAACAATTTTTTTTTATTACTATTATTATTACTTTTATTATTATTATCGTTTGTTTGTTTGCATTTTTGTTTCTTTGATGATTTTCAAAAGTAAATGAATAATAGTTGTAAATTCATAATTGATCATGCGTTAATCAATTATGTCATTTATTGTGAAAGAATTATTTTTATTTATTTTATTTTATAATTAATTAAAAATAGAATTTTGTTTTATTTTTTTTCTGTTTATTTGTAAATAAGATTAATTATAAAAATAATTAAATAAACTAAACGATAAATGATTATCGTTAATTTTTTAATATCATCTTCAATAAAAAGAAAAATTTAGAGAAATAACATTTAGCTAATCAAAATTTTATTTTAAATTTCCATCTCAGATGAAGCAATATTATCCACATCAAAGTTAATTATGTTACTGTGTTACGTTTTTACCTTTTTCACTTTTGATTCTTTATTTTAGCTTAATATTTATAAAATAAAAAAAAAAACTTGAAAGTTTCTATTAAAAATTATGCAAATCACCATTATTTGCATTATTTACCCTCATAAAACTGACATAAATCGTGGCATTGACCAAATAAAATAAGTAAAACCGTATATTTAAAATTTATATTATAATTTCCATGCTTATTTAATTAATTAATTTAAATATAAACAATATATAAATATACAAAATGAACGGTTTATGCATTTAATAACTATTTATTTATAAATTATTAAAATACATAAATTAATAATCGGAAATAATTAATTAATTAATTAATAAATAAGACTGAAAATATTAATAAACTTCTCTTTTTTTCACTTTTAATTAAAGAGTAAAAGCAACTTAATTAAATTTAACGAAATATTTTGCGAAAATTATCCATTGTTTGTCAATATTTTTATTTAAAAATTTGAATAAAAACTTTTGTTATTACGAATATCAAGGTTCAGGAATTTCCCAAAAATTTTGTAAAAAACAAGAAAAAAAGAATCTATTTCTTAAGTAAATACAATTATTTTTCTAATTTTTTTATTTTCGTTTTGTAGTTAGAATAAATTAAGTTAATAATCAACAAAAGTGTATAAATTATTTAACAATTGGTTTAACATTTACTTAACCATGATATTTATAAAAGAAAACAATAAAAATAATAATACTTAATAAAAGAAACACCTAAATTAGCATTTTTAGCCACCTTTCGTTATTGCTTAAGAAGTATTTTATTTATCGTATTGTTTTAACTAGTTAATGTTTTTGCAAGTTAATTACATGCAATACCGTCCTTTTGACGGTCATTTGAGTTTTATTATTCATTTAAATATAAAACCTTTATTGTTATTACCGTTTAATAAAATCACGTAACAATTACTTATAATTACATAATGTTTTAAAATAAAGAAATCTTTATACGAGTAAAGGACGAATGCTTTAAATTTTTGGTGAAAACTTAGCTAAATTAAGAGAATTTTCTTATTATAAATTTATACTTTAGTTTTTATTTCTTTAATAAAAACTTTTAACAACGTGGTTATGTTGGTTTAATCTCGATGATTCTTATCATAAAGATTAATTTGTATTAAATTGTTTTGTTTTCCTTAATGTTTAATAGTTAATACATCTACGGTAATTATTAAATTAAAGCTAATTTATAAAGCAAACAATTAGTAAAGTTATATCCAAATTGATATCTGAATGCTAACAAAGCGAGACATTTTGTCTAAGGAGATCGAAAATTGTTATAATCATTAAATTCCAGTAAAAATATTATATTATCTTGAAATCACTTGATTTAATTTTTGCCTTTTTGCACTATTAGTAGTATAAATAATTAATTTTTTAAATAAATTATTATAAACAGAGAAAAATATAAAAAATTTATGAGTAACGAATGACTCTAATAGTAAATAAAAAAAATCTCTAAGTATACATACACTCGCGTATATATACATAACTTTCACTTTTCATTTTGTTAAATATTAATTTTTTTTTTTTTTGTGTTGTTTTGTTATTATTTGCTTTAGTATTTTATTTATTTAATAAAAAATTCTTTAACTGCCTGCTAATAACAAATATTAATTTACACTAAGCGTTTCATATATTTTTGTTAATAATATTGTACAACATTATTTGTTTATCTTTTTTTTTTTTTGTTTATAATTAAATTTTTTCAATCTTTGTGACATTAATTATGGACTTGTTGATTAATTTTTTCTTTTTAAATTTCTTTCCTTCTTGTTATTTAAGGCTAATTAGAGCAATTTTTATTTTTAGTGCTTACAAAACTTTTTGTTATTCATAATTTTTATACGTATAAAAATATTAATTAATAAGTTTGTAATTATTTTGAAATATAAATGTATGTCATTTTGTTAAGAAGAAAAAAAAATAAAAAAAATATAAATAATTATCTGCGGTATGTTAGAAATGTTGTTGAAATATTGAACGAAAGAGAAAAAACCAGTTGATGCAATTTTTTATGGTTTTTCTTTATTAATTTATTTAATACTTGTTTAGGTCCTATTTAATATTGAAAATAAGCAAATAATTTTTAATAAACTTGATAGTTTAAAATTAACTTTTTATCAACGATCAGATAATAAAATAAATTCGATACGGTATTTATTAGTAATGAAAAAATATTTAAATGAAGCATTTTATTTTTATAAAAGCATATGCATAGACAATTTTATGCTACCTAACGACAAAATAAGTTTTGATAACTTTGAAAAAACAAAAAAATTTTTTTTAGCAAAATACAGTTTAGCGAAAGAAACGAAAAACAAAATAAAAAAAAAAACACCCACACTTTGCATATTATGTTTTCTATTAAAATGGCATTAAATGCAAGTATGCAAGATTTTTTTCTATCAGAATAAATTCAATACATTTTTTTACTGTTAAAACAAAAATAATATTTGTTAAGTTTAGCATGCATAAACAGTATTTATTATTATTATTTTAACATTGCTATTCTGCAAAAAAAAAATTGACTTACTATGGATAAAATGTATAAAAACTAGAAAAACTTGTCTCATCGTTTTTGTTCATAAATAATAATTATTTTTGTTATTATTTTGTTTTTATTAACAATTCATAGAAGTTCAGATTCTCTTTACAGCGGACAGGTTATAAAATGCATAACCTAGAAATTGTCGTAAAGTGCTGACGTTGATTTTGAAAATTGTTTTTGTAATGAATAAACTGCTATCAATTATCAGCGATAATTAGTATGCGGATATTATTTTAATTATTTTTTATTTTTTCACAAATTACTTTTATTTCCGTTTAAAAATTAGCTAAAAAACCTGTTTTAATTTCCATTTTTTTTTCTTCTTTATATTTATTTTCAGATAGATTGACCATATTTAATTGACCATTTTACCAAAAAAAAAAAAAGGGAAAATCGAAATAATTAATTCCTTCTCATTTCAATAATGAGTTAAACTAAAGAGCGATCGAAATAAATTGCAAAAACTGTTAACTCTGATAAATAAAAAAAAATCTATTAAGAATAGACTATGTCGATATGGCATGATGGGGTTGGTAAAAAATCATCAACTTCTTCATCTGAAGATTGTGATAAGAAACCAATTAAATCGCACGAAACCCCATTATTGCAGAAATTATCTGAATTACGTCGTTATTATTCTTATGATGATTCTGATGGCAGTGGTAGTAGCGGCCAAAGTTCATCCGTAGTAAAGGTTGATCCTAGACGTGGTAACAGCGTTATCGGATTAGATGATATAAATGCAATACATCAATTGCCCTCAGAAAGTTTAGTGTTAGATGAAAATACTGAACCAAATTTAAATGAAAATAAAAATGTGATAAAAACAAAAAGTTATTTTAATCGTTTGAGTTCATATATAACAAGTTTACCAAAAAAATCAATTACAACAAATAATAAAAATAATATTAATTCTAATTTAATAAATAATTCATATAGTGTTGAAATTGGAATTGATAATAATAATTATAATATAAATGATTTACAACAATTAAATAGTGATAAATGTACACAATCAATAAACTGTGATAGTTCAAACCTTCATCATAATAATATTCATAATAATAATTTACGTAGTGATGTGAATAATGTTGATAATATAATAGAAATATATGATGATCCACATGTGAATACAACCGAATTAAACTTAGAAAAACCACAACCACCTCAACAACAAATACAACAACCACAAAATGATGAACAACAAATTCTTGTTGGCTTAAATCCGGATAGCAATTCATTTGTATTTCCTCGTGTCAGTTTAAAACAAGTTGGGTGAGTTACCTATTTTTATTTGCTTTCTTTATTTAATTATTTAAAATCAAAAAAATAAAAAAATAATAATAAATAAAATCATAAACACTCTGTCATTGAAAATAATTTCATTTATTTTGTGATTTGTCAAATAACTATTAAATAATTAAATATGTTTGCCAAAAATATGTGACATAATATTACAAAATTTTATGCTCAATGAATTATTATTATTATTATTTATTTATTTACATATTTTATTTTATTTTATTTTACTTTTAATAATAAATCGATTAAGTAATAAATTTATAATTGAATTAATAATAAAAATTTTACTTGAGAATTTATTAATTAATTTTGTATTAATGGAATAAAGTTTGTGTCAACTACAAAAAAAAAATAGAAAAAAAGTAACAAAAAGGCAACAAAATTAATTATTTCTATTGTTTTTAATGTGTGTTTTTTCCCCTATCGTTGTCTTTCTTACATATCATAGTTAATTAATGATATAAAAGCAATAAAAAAAGATAAAAGATTTATTTAATATTCTCATTGAATTGTGACACGTACAACAACACTGTACTTTGATTTAAGTACATCAAAATTACGTAATTTGAATTATTAATGAAAATGAAAAGTGAACATATTTTTTTTCAGGGTTGGATTGAGAAATATTTTAAATATTTTTTTTTCCATTAATTATTTAAATTTAATTAATATTCTAATTAATAATAAAATAAAATATATATTTATTGTAGAAATTAAATTGATAGTAAATATAATGTATTTTTTTTTATAACAATCATCCCTGACTTCATTTTTACTACAATGTACTATTATTTTCATTAAAAATTAATTTATCGTATTGTAATTATGATATAAAATTAATATGGTATGGTTACTATCTGCTTTTTATTAAAAAAAATATATTAATATTTTAACAGCTGAAACACATGCTTTATAATTTTATTAGAAATTTTCATTTTTTTTCAATTATTCCATTTTTCACATTTAATGACACAAGATTAACATGTCATTAATGGGGTTGAATTTAGATAATTTGTGATAATTTATGTCAACAATTGGGCATTCAATTGTTGCGCAAATTCTCACACTGGCATTATATTAATATGCGGCGTAATCCTGTCAAAATCACTTTTTTCAGGAATGAATAATACTTAAAGATACTTTATACAAAACAATCTATTATTTGCATTTATAATATTGAAAACAATTGATCGCTTTTGAATGCCAGTAGTTTTATTTCGGTTTTTTCTACACAATAAGATTTCTTTATCAAACTTTTATCCTTATCGATATCGTCTATCAAATAGTTTTGTGTACATTTGTATAACTACTTTTAAAGCTACTCAATGTGCAAAGAAACTATTTTTAACTTCGCCGATAGCAAAATAATCCAAATGGATTTGCTTTACATAGACCGCAATTTGTTATCGGTAATTTTGTGTTCAGACATTCTTTAACCGGTCATGATTGTTTCTACAAATTGATGTCCAAACTATACATTTATATAATCAGTAATATGAGCCTACGTTTACTACTGTACATATTTGTTTCAGTTCCTATTCTACATATATAAGTATACGTAGTTAACGACGAGAAATTATTTCAGAAACCACCTTTGTTTGTATCAGATATCTATAGTTTAAATCCGTTATAGTCCATTTTTTTATATGATCCGATGTATATATGTTTTATGTTTAGAATAACTTTGTATAATAGAAAAAAAATTATTGATTATTTCGCTTTGTGAAAAAATACATATAGAGAATAAATTATACGCATAATATAACAATACAATCACTATTAAGTGATTTTATCAATAAAATAATATTTTGGTATATCATAATGTTAATATGTTTATTAGAAGAAAAAAAAACAAGTTAATAATCTGTTTTGTTTACAAAAATTGGCTAGGCAAGATGCAGATTTTGATAACATATTTTATAATATCATTTTCTTTTATATCAATAAAAATGACATCATTATATGCAATAAAAGTATGTGGAATACGTCATCCGCCTTAGGAAATTAATACAAAAAAAAAATAAAATGTATTATCTACTGAAGCGTTACTTTCTCCAACTCGAAAAATATATATTATTGTTATAATCTTTTTATAAATAATGGTCATCAATACGTAATAATGAAGACCTTTAATATTTATGCTCAATGATTTTTCTATGACGTGCAACCAAAGAGAAAAGAGGAATTTCCTACTCGTTAGGTTACTAATGACGTTTTTTTTTACTTCTTTTAAATTCATATAAAAACCGAACATGTGTCCTTTGATATTCACCCAAATATTATGTCTGATACACAATAATTATTAAAAGTATTTTCAAATAAAAAAATTGTTATAATTGGTCATTTATACTTGCTTATTGTTATTCTTCACTATTTTTGTAGTTTTAAATTTAAATAATTTAGTTACGCTATTATGAAATGCGTTTTTCTTTAATTTAGACCATCGGTCGGCAAAGTAGTGTTCTGTGAGAAAATCCAAAACAAACTGACTCAGAAAAATAAGTGACTTACTCAGATGAACGATGATAATTGCATGAAAATAGTTCAATCCTGTAAATCGTAGAGCTATCCAGCAAAAAAATAGTGCTAGTTTAACCCTAAAAAATCCTATTATTTACTATAGTGATTCGTGAGTTCGTAAAATTTGCATAGACTTACCGAATAATTCTACGTTTTGGCTTTTACAGATCAAATAACAATACATTTTTTAACTGATATTTAACAATATTTTTGTTTAATTTGTCCTTCATTAAAATTTCAATAAATATATATGCAAAATATATTTTATAATTAAATTTTAATTTTTTTTTGCTTATTAAAATATTTGGCTAGCGCCGTCTTATTAAAGTAAATGTATTTGTAAATACAAGCTTAAGAAATGTTGACTATAAAGTAATTGCAACATATTGAATTTTTGTATACGTAATTATAATTAATAATAATAAAAAAAATATTTAATAAACAACGAATGACCCTGTCTTGTCTTATTTGTTTTTTTTTTTTAATGATTTTTTTATTATTATTTCATATTCTTATATCTTACAGTAATGAAGAGAAAAAAAATTGTCAATAATTATTATTTTGTGTAATAAATATTTTAATTGTATAAAGAAAAAATTTTAAAATATGTATAGGTCAATCTTTATTAACGGCTTTGCAATAACACTATATAGAAAATATTTATTTTAAATGAAGTTAATATACTTTGAAGATCTTTTGTGTGTTTCATTCATTTAATTGAATAGTTATAAAGTTTAATTATGCCAATTGAATTGTATAACCTGTATTTACTATATAAACACTTATTATGTTTGAGTTAACATTTTGAATAGTATTTTCTATCAATAACCACATAAATAATTTCCTGTCTATAGTTGATTGAATTGTAAAGTTCTAACTGTCGTACATATGTTAAAAATATTATAACTTATTAAAAATGCATTCATAATACATATAATTATTTAGTCGTATTGTTCTGTGGTTTTTTGCCCACCAATCAGTTTTCACTATATAGTATTAAATTTTTTATTAAATTATTTCAATTAATAATGATTGCTATCACAAAAAGTTCTTTCTTTTAGATATGTTTACAAAATTGTTTTTGATTGTTTCCTTTTTTTAAATGATTCAGTATATTTCCAATACCACATAAATTTTCTTTACAAATTTCTTATAATCAACGCGTTTTTTTTCTGCTTTGAATTAATCTTTTAATCTTTAATTAAAAACAGTTATTTTGTATAGCCGAATATTATTAAATATTTTGCACCGTATCAAAGGTTTAATTCTTGTAGCTAAAAACGATGCCGGAGAAACTCTTAAATATTATAATAATTTCTGTTTGTTGCAATTTCTTTACAAAATATAAATAAAAATTTCATTAAGCATAATAAAAGTAAACATCGAAAGTAAGTTTGTCACAAGTTTTTTGTTTCTTTTCTTATGATAAAAAATATTAACTTTACGTGCTGAGAAAAAAAAATGCAAAAAACAATATAAAAAATAAATGAAATTATATGAGAATTTGTTATTTATTATTAAAAAGTTTTCTAATTTTATTTTTTTTATTATTATTATTATTAATATTTAATTAAATTTATTTTTCGTCATCTCATGTTTACGTTTTGTTTTATTTTTTTAATAAATAAATTAGCACAAATTAAAAATATATGTATAAATAAATAATAGAAAAAAAAAAACAAATCACAAATAAAAAATGCTAATGAAGTCTCTAGTGAGAGTAATAAAAAAAATACAGAAAAACGCGATTTATAAAAAATAAAAAAAAAATATTTTCACTCAGTCAACAAAACTCGCATAAAATATTAAAAATTATTGTTGTAGGTCAGTTTAAGTTTATTTTTTATTATTTTTATTACAAACATAATACTAATAAAAATAATAATAATAATAATAATTAATATTATAAGCATTTTAGTTTTATTTGCTTATATTTTATCAGAATAAAAAACTGCATAAATAAAAGCACAACAATAATAACTTTATCATGGATAAAAAAATTGTTTTTTTTTTCTTTATAAAATTACACAAAAAATCAAATTTTAATTATTTAAAATTAAAAATATTAATAATAACATTAAAAATACAAAAAATCAGCCAAATGACCTGGTTTAAATTTTCTATTAGTTTCAATAAATTCGGTAAACAGAGAAATAAATTAAAAATCAAAATAAAAAATATTTTTAATCAAAAATAAAATAAATTAAAAAATTATTAATTTAAATTTTCATTATTTATAATTGATTAATTTTTATTTTATTTAATAATAATTTTTGAGGTAAAGTATAAAATTCATTCTTAATATTGAGCGCTCAAGTGGAAAGTATTTTTATTATTAATGATTTTATTGAAAGACTTTACTTGACCTTATGCTGCCTATTATTGTTTTTTTATTTTTTGTTTGCAATTTTTATTGATTTTGTATTTATTTATTTCCTTTTATTATTAGTATTATTATTATTATTTGTTTTCTTCTTCAAAATATAAAATATTTCTTAGATTTATTTGTATTGTTGTTCGTGTTGCCATCAGCTGTAATAATAATTTTAATTTATTTTTATTTATTAAAAGTGAAATTATTTTTATTTAATTTTATTTTTTTTTTTTGCTTCGGTTTAATGTTTTTATTCTTTTTTAACGTGATGTTTTCTTAAATATGACATTTAAGCTTGAAAGATTATATTTTTCTTATTGTCAGTTATTGATTTTTTATTATTAATTTTTGATGATTTTAAAAATGAAAGTTTACTGTCTAATTAAAAATAAAATATGATGATGTACGAATAGTAATTTCTTGAAAAGTGTTTTATTATTTTGATTGAAAAATGATAAGATAATGGTAAGTATGACTTAATCATAATGAAAATAATAATTGCATGCTAAAGTAAAGGTCGAAATAATATAATCAATAATAATTTACGTAATAAAAATATTTATGTTATGTTTTTTATCTAAGGTATTTTATTTATTAATAATAATTTATTTTATTTTCAGAGTCAATACAGGAATATGTAATAAAAAAGGCCAAACTCAAAATAATAATAATAATAATAATTCAGGTTTTGAACGATGTTACAATGATGATAATAAATCAGTTCGTGGACGTACCGATGTTGTTGGAGTCTCATCATCACATTATTCAACGGAAAAGAGTGGTTCGTCCGGGTATTACAGTTCTAATTTGTATTCTGCTGCATGTTCAGTTGATGAACATATTTATAGTGAACCGGCTATTGAAAATAATACAGCAAATAAGGATCAAACTGGTTATCAGCAAAAACATAATAAACAACAATCACGTTCACAATTAATGCAGCCGCATAGACCGCAACATAATCAAAACAATTTAATTGTTGAAAACAATAAACAAGCAAATGATTTACAAACGAATATTAAATTATTAGAAAATCGTTTAAAGCCATTTCGACCATTATTAGAAAAAGCCAATACAAACGATATTGATATATTAGACGATGAGAATTGTGCAAACTATCAGGACAATGATATCTATGGAAAGAGGAAAAGTGAAAAATTGCCAACAATTATGGAAGGTAGTGATGGCACGATTCCTCGGCCTATATGGCCAAATGATGTCGACGATTCATTAATCGATATTAATTTTGATGCATTTTTACTCTCTCGTGACATCAAAGATAATAACAAAAAAGTAAAAAGTACTTGCAATGACAATTTATATAATTATAAATGCACTGAATATGTGAATTCATGTCCAGAGAATCCATATCATATAGTGAGTCCCATTAAAGAACAACCCGTAAACGGTACAGACGCTGAACAAAAAGATAATTCATTAACAAATTATATAAACAAATTTGAAAACAATGCGAATATACAAAACGCAAAAGGTATTTTAGAAGAGATACGTGAAAAATTAATTGCTTTGTTAGAAGAAAATCAATCTAATGTGCCAAAGGAGGAACCAACAGCGATTGTAAATCCTGATGAGGAAACAAAGAATGTGAAAAAAACCGAACTGAAAGAAAACATCAAAAATTTGAAAACCGATGTCGATGAATATTTAAAACAAATAAATTATGAATCGGAAAAGGAAATACGTCAACTGTATACTGGTTTATCGCAGAATAGAAAATTGGTAACTATGCGTAAGGCATTCGCTAGTCGAGGTAATACATTGAATAAATATGATAATTCTAATGAAGTGTATTACCAAACCGTTAGTAATGTATATGAGAATATGCGACCAATTCAAAGAAGTATGTCAATGTCAAATTATGCAGAAGTGGGAAAACCATCTTCTTTTGGTACAGTTTATGTTCAAGATGGTTTAAATTACGGTTTTGGTAAACCAAAAAACGAAAGTGAACATAGGAAAAGTAATTCATTTAGGGATGATTGGTATTCAGTTACATATAGTGATAAAAATTTTCAAATGAAACGTAAAAATTTTGTTGAACAAAATTATAATTTAATGATGACAAGTACAGACGTTCATTGTGATAATAATAATAATAATATTAATAGTAATAATAATAAGCATAACAAAAATATTCTAACAAATAGTGAAACAAATTCTAGTTTACAAAATTCCTCTTTAACATCATCAATAAGTGATAATCGAAACGGTGATAAGCAACAATTGAAACAGAATTTAGCAAATCATCGTCCGCCAAATTTAATCGATACGCTCGGTAAGTCGATTAATGGTGACAAGGATATGATCTTAGAGTGGCATAAAAATAAACCGAGCATATGGGAATTATATTATGGGACGAATCGTCCGAACCAGACTATTGTTAAAAAAATAAAACACGGGCGAAAAGGTGGTACTTCAATTGTCTCATACGTAAGTAGAAATTTTTTTTCTATTTTATATTTTCAAACACCATTTATTATGACGTCAATTAAGATTAATAATTCAGCAAGTTATTTTTCACATTTCTTTTCTTTTATATTTTATTTATGGCAAAAATATTAAAACACGTTTTTTTATTCTTTAGATTTCTCTTCATTTATCTACTTTGGCCTAATTATTTTGCCTTTATTTAATAATAAATAATTGCATACCAAATACTTATATTACATTAATAGATTCAATTAATTTTCGTTACATAACACTTGTTTTGAAGAAATGAACAAAAAAAAAAATAACCAACAGTGTTTATTTAGTTTTAATCCAATTTTAATTATATCATCGATCAATATAGACTTTTATTTTTTTATTGCGTCTAGTACTTTAAAGGCAGACAGATTATGCAAAATAATATTATTATATTTATTATTAATACTAAATACAATAATTTATATTAAATTAGTTTAAATGAATTTTTACTTTCATTTAAATATTTTATTATTTTATTTAGTTTAAATAACTTTTGCGTTTTTCGTTGAATATCAAGAAAATTTAATTACTTTCAAATATATTTGCCGTTTTTATATACAACTTTTTTTAAACATTTATTGTACATAGTGGATTTTTATAAGAATAATTTTGTTCACTTTTTATTCTCTCTGTCAATATAAACTTTTAAAAAATTTAAAATATAGAAAAGTTTTTTTAAATTGAAGCAAACCAAATATTATATAAATTTTGTAGAAAAACACAAAATCCATAATTAATAGATTTATATGTGATTCTATCCAAGGCATGTATGTCTACATATAACATGACTATCGCCCACTATGGATAAATTTAAGTGAATTAATAGCCGAATAATACTTTTATCAAAGAAAATAAAAAAAAAAAGACGTGACTAGTAGATTTATTTAAAAAAAAAGGTTAGTAAATTGATTCCTTTTCGCTTACCCTAAAACATGTTTTGGGATTTCTATTTTCCGACATACAGCGTTGTGTGTTAATGGTTAACATGATCGCACTCTATTTTTAAGGAACCAATTCAATAAATTAGATTTATAATTTTTAACATATTTTATTTATTTCTTATAAAAAACTTTAATTATTTTTGCTTAAATATTTATTTGTAATAAATAAAAAATATTTTGTGTCTTCTTATCTACTCATAATTACACTGCGTTGTGTTTTTAATTTATTCTTGAAACATAAAATTAAATTTAATTAAATCATTTAAAATAATTATTAAATGTTTTTCTGGTTTATCATATAAAATGAATGAATAAAACTACGTTTTATTGAAATTATACAAATTCAGGTTAAATAAATTTTAAATCGAATTTTTAAAATATTAGTGTGTTGAAAGTGTTTAATTTTTGATTTATTTTTTTTAATTAAATATAAATGAAAACAATGATTTGGCCGATTTTTTTTTGCTTTTAAATTATATTTTCTTAATTATTAGAAATTAAAAATGCTAAATGTTTATTATTGTTTATTATTAATTTCTTGTTGGTAGAAATGTTTTGGTATTTAATGTTTTTCAACTAGCTGTATTACCTTATTATTCCTTAAAATATAATTTACAACTATGTATGTCACCTAGTTTAAAAATAATATAAACTTTTATTAAACATTACTTTATAATTGTTTAATTATTTAAATATATATAGTTTATTGTGTCTTATCATACTGCAGTTGAACAGTGGCTTAATAACATGAAATTGTTATATTGAAAGATATAAAATTTTATCGAAATTATATCGAATTCATGTCGAAATAATGTTTAACATTAAAACGGCAATGATTTATGGTTAAATATCCGAATGCAAATAAAACGTCAATCAGTAACTGTTCCAGCTTTTAACAAGTTTATTTGCCAATAAATTGTTAATCCAATATAACAGGTTTTAAGTTTATTGTTATTTACAGGTCATCAAGCTATATTTTTTTTGTAAATTCTGACGTTTTTTCAATATTGTATAAGGTTATTTGGCTGGATTTTTTTTTACTTTCAATATAATTAATTGGTAACAATATAGGTTGACAATCACTGTGCACATTCTAAATTAGATTTTCTTTTATATGTTGTAATAATGTTGTAATTTTTTTTTATGTAAAACACATGTCATTTGAAAACAATTTTTTTTTATTTATTTTATTGATTTTTTTTTATTTTCTTGTTTTTTCTATTTATATTTATTTATTTATTGATTTTTCACATAAATAATTGTTGTTTAATTGAATTTTTTTCTATAAATTTATTTCTAAATAAATTGAATTTAAGGTCATTTAAAGAAACTCATCTTAATTATTAGAAGAATAAGTAGAAGAAAAAAACACTGAGCATCGGTACAATATTAATGTATTAATTTTAATGTAATAAAAAAAAAATTATGGAATTTAATGCAAATAAAAATTTAAAGAAAAAAAAATAAATCTATTTTTTTTTCTGTTTAATGAACAACAATCACTTTAAAGATTTGAATGTAAATGAAAAAAAAATATTTTTATAAACATAAAAATGTTTGGCATACATTTTCTTAACTTAAATTAAGTGAAGAAAAAAAAAATGAATAATAAAAACAAATTAAATTTTTAATAGAAGTTTAATAAAGTTAAATCGCTAAAAACTTGTTTTTTATTTACACATTTTTGGTTTCACCTGAAACAATAAAAAAAAAAAAAAATTCAAGTAACGACAATAACCATGAATGACAAAAATAAACAAAACTGTACAAAATTTCACAGTAATTTCACTTTTAATTTCGGTGTTGTTAGTTTTTAATTGTCTTTAATAATTGAGAAAATGTATATACAAGAAAAGCATTAGATTAGCTAAAATTGTTATAGCACGAGACTTATAATTGAAACATATATAAACGTGATATGAACTTCTGATGCTTAATAATGATGATGATGATGCTGTTGACAATGCTTTGCTTTTTGCCATTTACATCAACGAAAAGAAAAGAAAATTTGTTAATTTTTTCGGGTAATAAAACTTTTTCACACATTTAATTCTCCTTTTATTTTATTATGTGATTTTGGTTTATTCTTTAACTTTTTGTATCACTTTGTTTTTATTTCTAACTCAATCTAACTGAGAAATAAATATTTTTTATTACACACACATAAGAAGTGAAGAAAATTATTTCTAACAAACAGAGCAAAAACAAAAAAAAAAAAACCAAAACTCATGTAGTTGCGGGAGGATGTTTGATTAAATCGTTATTAAATTAATTAAAAATTAACTAATTTTTAATGTTTCTCTTTATTTATCTAATTGAATCTTATAATTTAATTAAAATTAAGCAAATTAAGTAACATCCGGATATTTTATTTATTTATTTTCATTTCAACTTATTCTTTGTTGTAAAGTTTTCATTGTTTTGCTGTTTTGTGTACTTTTTGTTTACATGAATTTTTTTGCAGAAGAGTTTTTAGTATTTCTTTCCCAATATTTAGTCACTCGCTTAGAAAGTTCTAAAAGTTGTTTAACAAAATTAGTTTTCAATAATTATTTTTAATTGTAAATGTTATTATAAATTAACGGTTGAAAAAATTTCGGTTTAAGTAAATTGGTAACGTTTTTTTTTTTTTTTTTTTTGGAAATATTTGATCAAAATTCGCCTTTTTTCTGTATATTTCTTTTCTTGTTTAAATGAAAGGATTTTGTTGGTTTGCTTAACAATTATTACTAAGTAAATTAATTTGTAAAGTAATTGTAAATAATATTTCATAAAAATGCGAATTTTGTTTGCGATTACAAAATATTAAAAAATAATAATAACGCCAACAACATAAATCTGATGAAATTGTTCATTACCTGGTAGTTAACTACTAAGTCTTTATATTAAAAAAAATGTTTTCATTTTTTCTAGAAAAACATAGGTATTTTATGCTATTATTAAAAATTGCGTAAAAATACAGTTTTTTACTTTAATAAAATATTATAAAAATAATAGTAATCGTTAATATTATTTTAATAATAATATTTAATATATAATTATAAAAGATTATAATTATTAAAGATGTGATTTGGTTTTTTTTTCTTTCTTTCTTTTAAAGCTTTTTTGTATTATAATTATTAATATTTTTTTTTGTTATTAAACAATTAACATTTGCAAGATGAATTGTAATTAAATTTTTATTTTGTTTTGTGAAATTTGTTTGTTGTTCTTGTTGTATTATGTTAACTGTTTGCATGTCATCATGATTATTTCTTTTATTTATATTAATGTAAAAAAAATAATACAAATAATAATACTAATAATAATGATGATGATGAATAACGATTATTATAATTTAAGGATTGCATAAACAATTTATAATTTTAAATAGTTATTTTTTTTTCTTTATTGCTTAATCAATCGATTGTAATTTATAAATATATTCGATGATTTAAAAATTTTGTTGATCTTTTTTTACTTTGTTTTATTTTTTTTTTTTAAATAAATTTAAATGAAGAAATTATTTAATTATTTAATTATTTGTTTTTATTATTATAATTTTGCATTATTGTTGTGCTTATATGTATATAAAGTATGTCATTCATTATATATTATTTATTTATCTTAATTATATACATAATGTAATGAGTGAAAATTATTATTATTATTATTAGTAATATTTTTGCTATTAATCACTTTCTAAATTATATTTGCATTTATTAATTATTTATTTACGTCTAATATTATAATAATAATAATAATCATAATCAAATCATGATATTTTGCATTGATTTGTTCTATTTTCTTTTTTAATTTATAAAGTATTTCATGTCTCGGAATACTATTATACATATTATTAATAAATATATTCACAAAATTTGTTAAAGTCATAATTAAAAACAATATCAATAGAAATAATGACTAAATTCATGTTATGATGTGAAACTTAATAAATATTCCGTGACTGCAACTGAAACCTAGATAAATATTTTGAATTTTAACATACAAAAAAAAAATATATAAATATGTATGTAAATTAATTTACTAATTTTAAATAAATAAATAAATGCCTTTATACAAAACAAATATTATATGTGATTTAAGCAAAACATTTGATAATTTGTACAATGGAAAATTATTAAGTCCATCATAGCAAATAAAATTATATAATTTAAAACAATAATTTATAATTAATTAAATTTCATTGTTTTTATTTTATTTTTGATTTATTATTTCTATAAATAAATTATTTAATAATTTTTTTTTTATAAATTTAAACACACACTGCATAACATACAACTATTACATGATATGTGACTTTAAATTGAATGAATATACAATATGTAATAAATATATAAATATACGCGTTTTTAAAAACAATATTGCTTTTAAGTGTTTGGACTCAACTCAACTAGAAAAATATATTTAATTATTATTTAACATTTATTTATTTATTATATAAAAAAAGAATATGTTGTTTGTTTAAAGGAAAAATTGTTCCATTGAAAGAATGTTTATAATTTTTAATCTTATAATTATTTAATTCAATTTAATCGTTTTATTTTCGTTAAAGATGCTAATATTATTAAATCTTCTATTTTTCACAGCGTAATACAAAATTACTTCTACCGTGTTCTTAATATTTTATGCTAAATTACACACAACACTACCGTCATATTAATTACATCAATTTAATTCTGCTACGAAATGGAGAATTAACGAAAACTCACTTGCGCTGTCTGGTGTGACGATAGCGATGTCATGGTAATATTATCCATCGCAAGTAATTCGTATACTATTTGAGACTTCAGAAATCAATTGCTATTTTTGATATTTTTGAAGACTCTTGTATTACTTATAACAGTTCTTTGGTATCAAGTATCTATTATTTAACTGAATAACAAAAAAATGTAGCTAATATTCCGCAATAATCGAAAATGCATTAAATGCTAAATTCCTACATTCGATAATAAAAATAAAATACTTTTAACTGTCAATCAACATTTCAAGTGCAAAATCATGTTATGAAACAAAAATACAATAAAATATATTGATTTTTATTTTTCATTTTATCTTTTATTATTAATAAAAATAATAATAATTTTTATGAATAAATTATGTAATAATTATAACAGAAAAAAATTAAAATTTTTGCGTTGATTTTTTTAATCAGCAATTTAATCACACAAAGAGATTATTGCATAACTTATAAACATTTACCTTACTGCAAATTAACAGGATTTTATATAAAAATAGAAATAACATTTTCTATCTTTGTTTAATTTTCCATATTTGGGATTAATTATTATTTAACAAATATATGATTAGCGATAATTTTAATTGTAATTAAATGAAAAAAAAATGTAAGCACGAAATTATAACAAAAAAGTAATAATTGTGTCAACCAATTAGGTAAAAATTCACTTATGTATTTCATTTTTAAAACATTAAATTGTTAAATGTGGTAATAAAACAGAAAAGTGTATTAAATTTTATTTACGTAATAATATTTTTTTTCCTCTATTTATATGTTAATGTTTTTTGATCATCTTTTTGTTGTTAAAATAATATTATTAATATTAATAATAAAAGAAATGAAAAATAAAAACAAACATTATTTTTGGCTATTTATTTATTTTTAATATCTTTATAATGTTATATTCTTTAAAAACATTAACATAATATTAACTGTATAATTGTACTTTGACTGTATGTTAATTATGCAAAAATTTAATATAATTACATAAACGTGTTATATAGCACGTATAATTCACATATGTATGTTTAAAATTAATAATAAACTAAGCATGAAAATTGTCAATTTTATATTCAAAAGAATCATTCATTATGTATATAACATATATTCCCGGTTAACCATTGTTTTTCCATTATACTTTTGTTTTATACAAAGTTATGAAATACCAACATATTTAATAATAGACAAATTGCTACGTTTAGTATTTGTGCTTTTCCTTTACTTTTATATAAAAATTTAATTTTTATAAATTGTATTTCTGTTCGGAAATTTATAGTTTAAGGTGAGACGTTGTACGAGAAATAGATAAAAGTTTTTATGTTTATTGTATTGCAATAAGTGCTTTTGTTAATTATAATTTAAGTACTTTTGCAAAGTAAATAGTGTTATTTGTTGCTAAATTAGAGAAATAAGAAAACTTACAGTCAATGCTCGATTTAATATACTTTGATGTAATCAAGATAATCCAATGATTATAACATTTCCAGATTGTGGTACTTACTAAAAGTTGCTTATTGAAATATTGAAAGGTTTATTTGTTAAGAAGTTTTAAGTATATTTTTGTCTACCAAAGTGTTTCAATATTAGAAATTCATAGAGTGTTTATGCTACATTTCGTAATAATAAATCTATTATACTCAGGTTTTAGTTCACTTTTTCCCCTTTGACAACTTAAAATTATGAAAAAAAAAAATATATACATAATAACTACCAACAAGTAAGACGCTTCTCAATATATATTATGGTTTTATGTTTTATTATCGTTAGAATAAATTATTTATTTTTATCCATTAGTTCCCTAACTGTTGATTACGTTTTTATATGTCTAGACGGATTAGAATTTAATCACTATTCCTTATCACTTTAATTCTAGGATTTAAAATGTTAAAAAATAATTCGCATTATTATAATGTCAAACATAAACATAATAAAGAGCAAAAATAGAAAAGATTTAAAATTTTATAGTATTTGGTAATTTCAATTTTAATTTTAGATAAATAAATTATTGTTAGACTTTACATAAATTGGTGTTCCATTGGGATAATAACATTAAAGTAAATTATAAATTTATTTCTCATAACAAATGCACTAGTAATGCTTTTTATTACATAAAATAAAATAAAACTTTTATCGCAATTAGCTTAAATATAAAATTCTTTTTACTTATATATGTATATTTCGAAATAGACAAATGATTTTATTTTTACGTTGGAGACACGATCAAAGTCAAAGAAAGGTTATAACGAAATTAGAGCGAATTATTCTTATCTTGTAAAGTCATAAAATTGATGCAGTATTATATAGAAATTAGTGAATCATTAGTGATTTTTTATTTAAGTTAAAATCAATAAAAAAAGTTTACACCTAAATATAAGTAAAATAATCTTTCAAAAGGAAAGTTTGTCACTTATAATATATAAATTTTGGTCGTTATTTCCATTTATTTTTATACATATGTTCATTTAATAAAAGACATGTGCCTGCCTGTCTGTTTATTATTTTTTATTATTACATTTTTTGTTGTTTTGTTTTGTATTATTGTAATGAGAAATAATTAAATAATAATGGTGATTACTTAACATAAACGTTGCGTTTTGAATTATTATGTAATAAAGTGTTGGTTGTTCTAGTTTTTGCTAATATTAAAATATATTTCGTAACAAAATAGTGTTATTTATCTTTCTTTCCAGTGATATTTATGCTGGTTGGTAAATGAGGTAATATTTAGGAAGAAAAAAAAATGTAATATAATAAAACACATCAGGATAAAACTTTTAATTTCATTTTGTTCCTTTATTAATATCGTTTTTTTTTTGTCTTTTTTGTTCGTCACTTTTTTATACAATTATTTTTTATTAAAGATCCGTATCTATCCATAAATGATATTTTAATGTTAAACTTTTTCAATAATATAGAAAATAAAAAATTAAAAAAATTTCCTTCGTTATAATCAAAATAAAAGTCACCGAGCCTATTGGTGGTACACAAGTATATAGTAGTCAAAGTTTAACAACAAAAACCGCATGCAACAAAAACAATTTGATCTAATTTTAAGAAGTTACTTTTACTTTTCTTTTTACCAACAGTGAGTTCTTACGCTGTGGGGTAAATAACAAAATAAGAAGAGGGTCTTCGTTGATTGTTTATTGATTTAATTTTTGTGTTTTAATGTATTGTCCTCTGATAAATTTTCGATTTACATGATATACCTACTCTTATCCGTTTTAGATCAATCATTAAAAAGCTATAAAGAAAATCAAAGGTCGTTGGTTCAAGTCCAATGTCTATGACATAAGATAAGCATTAAGGTCGCATCTTGTAATGACAATAAACTTGATATATAATAATTGTATATATATTTTTTGATTGACATTTTAATTTTTTTATATACGGTTAGTCTTTTGCTTCATCTTAAACGAAATTTTAATCAACAAAAATCAAACAAAATTATGATTTTTTTTTTTGTGTATTTGGTATCGATTTAATTGAATGTTTTTTTATTGTTTGGTGTAATAAGTATAGTTTATAATTAAATATAATTTTATTTATTTATATTTAAACCTTTTAAATATAAATATATAATTTGAAAGTAAATTATTTAAAAAAAAAAGAAAAAATTGAATTATATGCTTAAACATGAAAATATTAATCAATATTTTCCAACGTGTAAGTCAAGGCCATGGTTACCAACAATTAATGAATATATAAATATTAAAAATAATTAACAAAAAATTGTGACTTAAAAATTTCTCTTCCTATTTCTTTCATGTTTCTTTAATCTTATCTCTTTTAAGCTGCTTTTTTTTTTGTTGTATGTATTTTATTTTTAACGCATAGAAAAATATTTATTTCTTTATTAATTAATATTATAAATCAGTATAATAAACCGTTCCAAAAAAAAAAAAATAATAATAATATTTTTTTCTTTTATCTAGCCATCATCACGTCCTGAATCGGATTTCACATTGGACCTTCCACGTGCCGAGCAGTTACGTATCAAGTTGGAAAAAGAGAAACAATTTCGACAGCGTTGCCGCTTGCTGACAACATTTTTTAGTTTTGTATTTTTTTTATTGACTGTTATGATTGTTAGTTTAATTTTAACACGGGGTAAACGTATGTTTGGCAGCATGCTGTAATTTTTAATAATTCAATTTTAATTAAAATTGTGTTTTTATATATTTGATAAAAAAAAATTAATAAAATAAATTACACAAACAATTAAAATTGATTTAAATGTGTATGCATCCAAACAACAGATGGTGTAATATATCTATATTAATTAAGTAAACTAATTTAAATAATTAAAAAAAATAGTAAGAAAAACAAATCCCTGGACACAATCCAAATAACTTTTAATTCTTTTAATATAATAATAAAAATAAATATCAAGCTTATTAAAGTTAAAATGCATCACTAAAGTAAGATAATTTATTAAAAATAAAAACAAGTACAATAAAAACATATATGTGCCTTACACTTTTAATTAAATAAATAAATTAAAGATACTAATAGCAACAAGAAAAAAAACTTAATTAAATTGTTTTTAAACTTTAATTACTACATTTAGTTTAATTAATTCATTATAATAATAGTAATAATAATAAAGAAAAAAGTTACCAACTACCAGTATTTTTTTTTTTTTTTTGTAAATCTATAAAACCCTCAGCAAATATTTTTGTATTTTATCTTTTCATTTTTTTTATTGTGATTTTATTATTATGTATAAAAAAAGAGTATAAAAAGTAATAAAAAAAAGCCTTATTTGCTAAATAAAAATAAAATTTTTAAAGTGTTTTTGTTCGTCATTTAATAAAGAAATTAAAAAAATAGGTATAAAAACTACACACAAACTGCTACTACTATTAATCAGCTATAAAATAAAATGTTGAAAATTTTAACTCAGTCATCCGTCACAACTAAATCTAAAGGATAATCATGTGTATCTAATGGTAATTGACAGTCGTCAACAATCTGTTCTCTAAATGCCAAACCAATCAATATTGTTTTTTTTTCATTTAGTTTTTCACCAATATTCTCTTTTATTTTTTGATCACCGGTTGAAAATTTATTAAAAAGATTATGTAAATATTTGTCATAATATCCTTTGCCATGTCCTAAGCGACCACCGCTATATGTAAAACCAACGCCAGGCATAATAATTAAATCGAGACCTACATTAAAGACGTAAAAAATTATTTTCGATTTAATAGTATTATTAAAAGGTAAGCTTTAAAAATTATAATAAAATGAAGAAAAGGAAAAGAAAGGAAAATCAAAGAAAATAATAAAGAAAGAAAGATTATAACATTTTTTCGGCAATAATCACGTTTGATAAATAAATCATATAATTTCATTTCATTTTAATAATTTATTTTATTATCAACTTAGTGAAGTGTGAATAATTTAGAAAATCTTTCAAATTTAAAAACAGTAAAAGAAGTTAAAGCAAATAAATAAAAAAATACTAATTTTGATAACACAAAAACAAAAAGAAAATATTCCGAATGCTTTTATTATTATAATAGGAGGAAGAATGAAAAATAAAAATACATTAAACAATTATAAACGTAGATTTACCTTTTTCCATGGCATTTTCACGTTGTTCGTTTATATTTGGTTGTTTTATATTCCATTTGGTAACCGGCAAATTTTCATAATCATTTATATCATTTATTTTCACCATTTCCATTCTATCATTATTATATGTTGGAATGAAAACCTTTGTTAAAGAAAATGATAAAATATATAAAGTATATAAGAGTATAAATGATAAAATTACACATAAATAAAAATTATTATTTTTTGTCTTCTTTAAATAATGCATATTTATCTCAATTAAACATACATATGTTACATTAAATTTAGTTTTTTTTTTTTATAAACATTCTATCTACACAAAACATTTTATTTTATTAAATCTTAAAAATAAACTAATTATGTTAAAATGTTAAAAAGTTATAAATCAGTAAAATTAAAAATGTTGGAAATAATTTGACTGACCGTAAAAAACCAGAAACAACCGTAACGATTAAACGCAATGAAAAATGAAAAAATTTATGATCACTTTCATCGTCACGTACGTTCATAATTCAAGTGTCACATAGAACAATGACAATAAATAAATATAAACGATTTATGATGAATTTATTATTGAAATACTTTTAAAATAAATAAAAATTGGACAAAAAAAAAATTTTAATTAATTTATCTGAAATAATTTTATGCTGAATTTATAGCAAAAATAATAGAACGTAACTGATTAATTGTGTCTAGGCTCGCGTTCCAGTTATCGCTAATATGCAAATCAATATGCTTTAAAAATTTACAATTACTAATGAAATTGTTTAAAATGATAACTCTATGAAAATTTGCGAAATAAATTTAAAGTTTTGAAAAAGCACTAATTAAAAGTTAAGAAATTAAAATAAAATATTTAAATAACAATAGAAGTTTCTTGAAATTGGATGCTTTTTACAATTTTTCCTTTAATACGATAAATTAATTATAAAAGCACACAAATGAGCATAAATGACATAAAAGAATAATTAAATAGACAAAATGACTAATTAAAAACATTTTCAAATATTTCAAAAGGGAATAAAAGTGAAAAATTACATAAAAAAAACACTGTGGAAAAGGCAAACTAATGTCTATAATTAAATTTTTAATTAATTTTTATTAATAAAGTGATTTTTTTCTATTGTATTAATATATTATTTATAATTTATTTGATGAAAAACAGAATTTATACTGCATTAAAAAAAGACATTAAAGTTTACTAAAAAAATAATAAATATAATTTCATTAATACTTTGAACACTAATTCCTTTTACTTTACAATAAACGTGTTATCTTAAGTTATTATTATTTATTATTATTATTTTTAGTATTTAAAGGTGATTATTTCTATAGCTTCTTAAGATTTCTATTTTTGTTTTCTACTCATTTTTGGGTAAAATTTTAATTAAAATAAATATGTTTTTTTCCTTTGCCATGGAATATACTTTAATGTTAAATTTTTATAAAAGAAAGTATCGTGTACAATGTTATATATAGCATTATCATTTAATTTATGTAACAACGAAGTTTAGTTAAAGAAAATTATTATTTTTATTAATACATAATAAGACGAATAAAGTAGGGGCATAAAGAAACCAATTTCCCTTTCAATATAATGAAAAAAGAATAATTATAAAATAATGATTACCTGTTTTTCTTGATTAAACATTTCGCACAATAAATCAATTGTATTTACTTCATATTCTGTACTTAAATAAATGCTTACACGATTTGCATTTTTAAATAAAGGCATAGAAATTATCTAAAATTATAACAAAATTGAAAATTAGAACAATAATAATAATAAGAAATGATAGAAATTACTTTTTTTGTTATATTTAACGATTGTAATTGCCTTTTATCTCTTGGCATTGCCTTAATAATGTCTTTAATTTTAAGTCTTAAAGCTACTTTTACAGGATTTTGTATATTCATTTTTATTTTTTATAAAATCTAGTTATTACAAACGGTCACTCTTTAAAAAATATAATAATAATTTAATAACTATTTATTTCTAATTATATTATTTAAAGTAATCTTTAAAAAAAATACAACTGTTTGGGAATACATAAAACAACACTTTGAAAACACGAAACACACTTAATAACAATTAATTATTAGACACGAATGCTCACATAACGTATTTTAGAATTAAATTTTATAAATAAACAATTCTAAAATTGAGAATCCTTATCATTTTTATCTACACACAGTACAGAAATAGGTTATAAAGTCAAAATATATTTAGATTAAATCAATATTTTTTAGTTATGTTTTCGAAAATATGTTTTTAGCGTGTAATTAGCATTTGATTAAACTTAAAATTTATTTCAAATATTCCCTACAATGTTTGACATATGACAATAAATTTTTTAAGTCAACTATAAAAGAAAGAGTCAAATATAGAGTATAGTTTTGACAAAATACTATACACTTTCACACATATGCTAATTAAAATTATTTTCTACAAACATAGTACATTTGTTTATTCGAATAAAATATTTATATATGACGCCGTCATATTATATAAATATAATTTCACATTTATACATTTTTCCTTTTTTATGCATAAAACAACTTTAATTATGATATATTATTTAAAATTTAACTTAAGCTGATACCTTTAAAATCACTTCAAAATTTATTGTTTTGTTTTCTATAAATAGGAATTTGGGTACTTTAAAAAAAAATCGCCGAAATGTATACAGCACATTTTACACGCTATAAAAATTCATTATTTTTGTTTAAGACAATTCTTATTTATAAGAAAAATGATTACAAATAGAATTTTAAAATGGTTGTAAAGTCTCTTTAAGGCGTAAACATACTTTAACCGTTTATTAATAAAATATTAATTAATATTATAACAAATATTTATTTACATTTAATAATTAAGAAATGGTTTTTTCACTCATCAGCAATGTACCATAAAATGATACAATATACAAATAAAAAACAAGGAAGAAATAAAACTTCGTTATTCCTTAATAAAAGTAATAAAACAAGATAAATGTATTTGCTGGTATTTTCACTCACTATCATTAAAGGTTTGTTTATAAAAATTACTCTAAAAATATATATATATATATTCACCCATAAAATACTAAATTCTTACGATCAACAGTCTTCTGTGTATATTTCACAAGTTATTAGTAAAAGTTTTGCAAGAGCAGCCAATAGTCAGAAAGCAGCTGATCCCTGGATTACAAAAATTCCCTTCTTGCTTCTTTAATCCTAATCATAATCCAAATACACTTAGAAAATTTGTATCTGTAGTTTCTTATATATATGAAGCAGTATATACATATAAATATTGTTTTTTAGATAAAATCTTGCTCACAGTAGAGAAAATACTAATAACATAACACATAAGTGATATTTTGTTGTGTTCGCATCGATGAAGAAAAAATAAGAAGAAGAAGAAGAGGAAGAGTAATTTATAGGAATTCACGTATTCCTTTTCAATATAAATTGTCAAAAGTAAGCAATAAATTAATAAAATATAGTATTTTTTTAAATTCAATTAGCTCGCTGTGTACCAGTTTCTTAATAATTTAATAATATCCTGTTGTAATTTTTAATTAAATGCGAAACAGGATTTAAAAAAGTACTTACGCTATGGAACTAACAACAGAACTTAATCCTACGCAATTTAACACTAACAAAAAACAACATCAAAAGCTTTGCGAAAGAAAAGTAGAAAAGCATCAGTACAAAACAAATAATAATAGCATAAAAAAAATATCAAAAAACTATAAGTTTTCCTTTAAGTAATCCCATTCAACCTTAACTAAAGTAATTTTCCCTTTTTTTGCGTTTTTATTTTACTTTGATTCCGTTTTTTATGAGGATTTTTTTTTATTATTTGCCAATGGAACGGAAAATTGAACATTTTTTTTTACATCAAACAATATTACTAAGCCTTTCAAGAATTTTTTTATTATTAACTTTTTCTTGTGAAAATAAATATAAAAAAATTGATTTATTTGTACAGGAATTGAAGAAAGAATAATGATTATTTTTTATTATTATATCTAAATGTATATATTTTTAATAAGTAAACCTAATAAGAATCTTACGAATTGAAAAGATTTTTCTTTAAGCAATTTTTAATTGTTTATTGCAATCTTTTTTCTTCTTATTTTTATGAAAATATTATGAATGAATTATTTGTATTATATAAAAATGAAAGTTTAAGAAATTTAATGGCTTTAAAAAATTGAAATGTGTAAAGCATTGTTTTAAGGAAAAATTACATCAAGAGGAAATATTTTATTCCTTGAAATTCAATAAAGTAAAGAATATTATGTTTTGTTCTTTGTGCGGTCTCTAATATTTTTATTAAATTAATATTTGTAAAAGAAAATCAAGAAATCGGAAATGAAATAAATACAGAAAAATTCCAGTCATTAATGAAAGGTAAAACCAATATAATTATTTTAAGTAAATATCTTGAAAGTAGAAGAGCATACAAAAATCATAAATGAAACGTTATTTAATAATTAACTTGAGAATAAAAACTTTCAGTATGGAAATGCATATTGAAAAATAATCGCACAGTTATTTCTCTGTTGTTTTGTTTACGAGGTTTTATTGGTTAAGTGGCCTTGCTTTGATAATTATGCAATGAAATGCAATATACTCTATATTCTATCGTGTACATGCATACTAAAATAATTCTTTAAGTAAATAGCAAATATTTTAATTAAATTTTGCAATTAGTGCACGTTAAAATAATTTGTTTTATTTTTAATCGTTTGATAGAATTTCCACTGTAAAACTTTTTGATTTGATTTTATTCATTATTTTACTGCTAAGTACATAATATTAAAAATAAATATACTGATTTGCTCATTTGTTATTTTAAAATAAAGTGAAGAGAATATAGGCATTTGTACCAAGAAAATTATGCACGAAATTATTTAAAACGATTAATAAAATATAAAAACAAATTGATTTATTAATTCATCACTGAGCCGATCCATTGAGCTGAATAATCACATAATTATAATTATTATTATTATTATTTCTTTATTTCCATTAAAATTATAGAATTATAGCAATATTCTTACATTCTATATTGCATGCACAATTTATCCTACAAACAATACATATTTGAAAAAATAAATTGTGCAATTTTGTATGCTCTTTTGGTATTTTTATGGATTTTTTATTACTGTTAAGATATGAAATTAATAAAAGAATTTCTTGATTAAAATAACATACAGAAAAATAAAAATTGGCTTTAAAATTTAAAAGCGAAATTAAAATGTTGAAAAATAATTATTTAGCCCTTTAACCCAGCCAGTCAGTTATGCTTTATGCATATTTGAATTGTGCTGTAGTTGTGTTTATGTTTCTCATATTGCATGCGCATCTTGTTTCATCTATGCATACTCAACAAAGATCAATTGCGCATATTTGACACAATTTCGAATACTATGTTGGAGAAAACGATAATAACAAAACGCCACTGGTTTTATTAAAAAGAGCAGAGAGATAATAGCATGTCTTAATTAAGAGAATATACTTTTTGCATATACGAGAGAAAATAAGCGCTAAGCTGGGTTTTTAGCTAAACGTCAAATTTAGTTCTTCGATACCGCCGGTAGGTGTCGGTTGTCACACTTTGTTAGAAATATTTCGTGAACAAAATTCATTCAGACAAAATAAAAATATATTTTCGTGGACCAATAAACTAGATTTTTGTGTAAATTAAATAAGTTATTATTCATTTTCATATTATAATTAACTAATTATTAGTATTATATTAATAAAAAAAAGTGTTTTTTTTTTCACCATCAAAATTATTGTGAATAAAATAAAATTAATTAACCTTAAAATTAAACAATAAAAAAAATATTTCGTCTCATTTTTTTTTAAATTTATTAAAAATAGTATTTTAAAGGTGATAAATTGTTTCGTATCAAAGTTAATAACATTGTGATTACAGAAAAAAAAATTATTTATTTAAATCAATGTGAAAAATTGCGTGCTTTTAAAAATGAAAATAAATAAATAAAAATTAAAAAATTTGAATGTCATTTTGACATTTTTCTGTGATTTAAGCTTCGTTGATTGTAGAAAATAAAAGGAAAAAAAAATTGTTAATAAAACTTAATCATAACATCGCTTCTGTTTTTATTATATTTGTTTCTAAATAACATTTCCAGTGCAAATTTTTATTTATTTGATATTTATAATTTTTTTTTCTTGTTAATTTGTATTATTAAATATAACATTTTTCAATAAATGTTTGCCGATTTTAGAATTCAGACAATTCAATTTACGATGTTTTTGCTTAACGATATTCTTAGACTTTTTAAAGTTATTATTAATATTATTGGCAGCGTGACAACATTTTTGCCGGTAGTTTTTTTCTTTCTTGTTTTCTTTATCCCATTTGAGAATTGTTTTATTTTCGATGCTTTAAGTTTTATATTTTCATGGAAAATATTGATCCCTTTAACAACAAAAATATATAAAAAAAATATTATCATGAATTATCAGCAGGAGTAAAATTTTTCGACGTTTGTAAAGTATTTGGTTTTTTTTCTGTAATAATTTCTCATTCTATAGGCGATAGATTTTAAGTTGCCTACAATAAAATTACAAAGTTTATTGTTATTTTTCTATTTTTAATTTTTGATAACAAAAGAATATTTTTTTTTGAAATAATAAATTTCATTGATTTTCGTAAATGGAAAAAATAATTTTTTTTTTTGTAAAATTATTTATCATATTTATGTTAATTATAATAATTTTTTTTTTCAAATCGCTGTTGCTGTTGTTGTTGTGGTTTTGACATGAACATATTATTTAGATCATTAATAAATAATTTTTTTTTGTTATTTATAGTATGGAAATGACATTGTTAATTTATTAAATATTTAAAAGTTTATTTTTATAGAATATTAACTGTAAAACAGTGTTGAAAAAGTGCAAACATAAATTTAATGAAGACTTTATTATTACATACTATAATATAAACTATTAGAGAATTCTTTGCCAAAGGGAGAGAATTTACGATATTTAACCGAAACAAATTCATTTCTATACTAAGCAAAATATTTTAAACTTTACAAAGTTTTTATTTTTCATGTTTATATATTGGAAGTTTTAAATGTATCTATTATTTAGCTATTGTCAAAAGTTTTATATCCTCAAAGATAACATATAAAAATGCCTTAACATATTTTATAAATATTAAATTTTTTAAGTTCTTACTCCTGTCATTCATTAAATTGATTTTCAATAAAAATACTTTAACATATATGTATAAAGTCCCTTATCTACTTATCTTTAATATATCTCCTAGATTATTATTTGTATTTTTATTATGAAAGGTATAGGAATAGAAAAACTGTAGATTTTGGTCAAAACAATTTCATTATTTTCATCTTAAAAAATAAAAATGTAATAAAAGGTCTACCTGAATAAAGTGTGCAATTTAAATAATATAATTTAAATAAATAAAACGTTTTTTTTTTCTATTAAAAATATCTTTTATTAATATTATAAAATAAAAAAAAAAAATTATACATGTTTTACCTTACTGTAAATGTAATTGACAAGATATTTAGCAAAATAAACAACCGAAGCAGTAAACTTATTTATTTATATTTCTTAATTTATTAAAAATGATAAAAATATATTCAATATTTGTTCAATGAGACAAAAAAAGAAAATTAAAAATTGTTTAAATTTTAAAGTAGAAGAAATAAAAAATACTGTCAGTGCGTAATAAAAACGCAAGCAAATAAGACACGATAAACGAAGAAAAAAAAATTTAAATTAAAAAAACACAAAAGTAAAATAGATTATTAACTTTCAATTATACTTGAAGTTTTGCCTGTTATCTAAAATTAAAAAAAAAAAAGTAAAAACATTTGATTAAATTTCAGTATTTGCTTAAACGTTTCATAAAGTCATTACGAAATACATTTGTATAGTTTTTTTTTTTATTCTTTTAAAAATTTAATTTAATTTCAAGTTCAGTAAACAAGATCAGTAATAATAACATATTTTTTTTCTTCCGTTTCAAAAGATTAACAAATATATATATTTTTTATACATATACAAATAGAAAAAACATAAATTTCAACATCTTCAACAAAGGAAAGAACACACACACAATACACAAATTTCGCTTAAAAATAAAAGAAAACAAAGATCAAAACCAGACATAAATGAAAATCGAGAAAAATGCAATAATAAAAATTGATTTATCAAAGCATATATTTTTACTATTTTGTAAATAGTATTTCATTTTTACTTTTTAAATTAGTTTTTCTAGTCTCGGCTGATATTACATACATATCATTGAATGAAAAAAATCATGTAATTTTATAAAATAAACGAAAAAAAAAGTACATCGGTAAATGCTAGTATGAGCTTTATTTATATGGTTTTGTATATGGTAAGCTTGCAAGTACGTATATATCCATTCCTTTTCGGTTAAATATATAAAATTAAAGTAAATCTAATAAAAAAAAAAAAAATATGTTGCTAAAAACCATAATAAAAACTCTATGGCTTGAAAAGGAATTTTTCTTCTTTATTTTTGTTTTTTCATTTTTTCTTGAAAAATCTGTAAAAAGGAAACAAACACAAAAACAAATAAATAAATAAAATTTTCTGCATTTAATTTATGGTTTCCAACTCTGCTACTATTCAATAATAAAAATGTAAATAATGAAAAAAAAAAAAAATGTAAAATTTGTATAAATAAATAATTTTAACATGTAATTATTAATTTAAATAATCATGAATAAGTCTTTTATTAAAATTAAAATCTAAACATAAAAATGTGTTTATTTATTTAAATTAAAAAAAAAAATAATAATGAAGAAGAAATACCATTAATTTGTTTTTTCAGTTTTTCTACAAACCAACATTGAACATTTTAATATAAATTTACTCCGATTGAGATTTTCATAATTAATACTACGAAGAAAAAAAAAAAATTAACATGAAAATCAGTTATTAAGAAACAATTAATTAATTTTTATGTAAATCCAAGGAAATACAGTAATTAATATTTATTAAAAAGTATCTAACGTATTAACGTTTAATTATTTTTCTTTCCTAATAATATCAATCAATAGTGAATTTGATAAGTAATCAGAAAATATTTTGCCGATAAGAATATTAATTTCAAAAATGAATTTATCAACACTTAGTCTTCCCTTTTTTGTAATAAAAAATTCACACAATATTCATTGATAGACTAAATTTAGTAAGCAAAGTTAATTTTTTTTTTAAGAAGATTTAATTTATTTTATTTAAGAAAAAAGCTTTCATTTTTGTATGTTCACTTATTATCTAGAAAATATAAATGTAAAGAAAATTACAATTTCTAATATGTGTAAATAAGTACGAATTTGATAAAGAAGAGATTTTTTTTTCTGTTTTTTAATTTATTTAATTGTATTCAAATGTTGAATCAAACAGAATGGATTGGAAAAAAGTGTATAAATAAAATGAATATTAAAAAAAAAATATATATATGTTAAAAACGAGTAGATACTTAAAATAAATAACAATTGTATGGAAAATATATGTAACAGCAAGAAAATTATCTTTCGTTTTTTTCTACTGTATATTTAAGCTAAGGAAAATATAAAATAAAAATAAATTTGTTAAAATGTAAATGAAAAAAGAGAACCATCACCACCACCCTTAATTTTATTATTTTCATTTTTATTTTAGTGTGTCTCCTGCGTGTAAAATTGATTTAATGTGTTGTGTGCGTTTTAACGTATTTTTATTGTGTGAAAGTAATGAATAAATAAGTAAAAAGCTTCGATAACAACTATCATACTCCTGTATCGTTTACAAACTTATTGTTATTGTTATTTTATCTAGTTACTTCACTTGTTGTTGTTTATAACAAATATGTAACAGAAATCTGTTATTATATTTCTTACGTATTATTATCATCATCGTATCACAAATTTATTTTATTAATCTTTTTTTTTTCGCTCTGTGATTAATTTACATAATTTTCCATATTATTAAGCAAAAAAAAAAAAAAATATTAATATTTTATGAATAAATGTGATTTTCAACATTAACTACATACTTAATACGTATAAATAAATAATATTAAATTGTTATTTCTAATAGAATTTCTTGTTTATTGTCTATAATAAAATTTAAATTATTTACAAAATAACCAACGAAGAAAAATTATTGTTGGCATAAAATTTACTCATCCGTTTTATTTTGAATTTTTTGACAATTTTCTTTGGTTTTATTTTTCATCACTTTTTTTTTGTTGTTATTATACTTTTAGATTATTATACATAAAATGCATTTTATTGACATTTATTATTTTTATGGTATATATTTTGTTCTCGACGTTGGTTGCTGTCAACTCTTAAGAGTAGTAGTAGTAGTATATAGGATTGTCGGAAATTTAAATAACTCAATTTTTCTGATCCTTTTTTCCGGTGATCCGGAAAGATGTATTTTTTTTTTTGTTAACGATAACAAAAGGGGTTTTTGATTATTTTTTTTCAACTATTACTATAAAAATTATTTCGCGTAGGTTTACTATTTATAGAAATAAATAAAACAATTCACCTTGTACTGTTTTCAAGAGGAGAATGGTCATCATTTTTGTTATTTTATTTTTATTTCGAAAACAAAAAGTATAATATAACTATTATTTTTTTTTAAATATTTAAAAACTAATAAATAATACAAAATGTTTGTTATTAATTTTTGTCCATTAAATAATATATAATGAGAAATAAATAAAATAAAATCGATTGATTTATTAAATAAATATTTAACTTTTTTTTTTCGGTTATAAAATTATTTTGAAAAAATAGAAAAATAATAACTTGAGGAAATTATGTGTCATATAGTATTTATTTATTTATTTTTTTTAACAATTTCACATATTAATGATAAACATTATTTTTTATAACATTTATCCATCAAAGAAATTATTATCATGATTATGAGAAATATTTCAATTTTTTAGTTTCTCTATATAAAATATTTTGGTTCGTTTTAAGGCTAACGATGTTTAATGTGTTTTTTTTTTTTGCTTAATTTATTTTTATAATTATATATTTTAAATTTTAATTATGTTTATATAATAATATATTTTTCTCTTTATTTTTTATTTTTATACAAAATACAGAAGATTTATTGAACATGAAATTAAAAAACAAACGTAATAAAGGAGTAAATATTTTAATTAATAAAAAAATAAAAAATAGATAAACAAACGTAGTGATAAATAATTATTTTTTTTAAATTTTATTTCAATAATATAATAATAATAATAATAATTATATAAATATAATAAGAATAAGTTAATAAAAAACATGTGATCATTTATCGTGTAAAAAAAATTATAAATAAATATAAAATTAAATGAAAAACCAGAAATAAATCTTAAGAAAAATCATTTAAAGTAAAAAAAAAAGTGTAAAAAAGTGAATTAAATTAAATGAATTAATTAGAATAATTTTTGTTAAAAAATACTGTTGTGTGATATAAATGTTAAATTAAAGGAAAGAAAATAATAATAAAATGACATAAAATAAATGTTGACTTGCTTGTTTTGAGTAATTTTATATGCATACATTTATAAAAATATAAATGAATGTATATAATAGTAGTAAAAAAGGACAAGTTTTTTTTTTACTATAATGAACTCATGTTACATCATTACTTATGAGCATTTGCAACGTTTAGCTGATTAAAACTATACATATATAAAAACTAACCCAACTAAACAGCATACAATAATTACAAAAGGAATAAAGAAATTATCTTAATAAAACAATTAAACAGAAAAGGAAATTCAATAAAAACATAATTGAAAATTGTTAAAGAAAATTAATATAAGGATTTTGTTTATTATATAAATATACATTTTATTTTTACAATATAATTTTTTTTTCTTTTTGCAATAAAATGCTCAAACAGAAACGTAATGCTAAACCGGTAAGTATTTTTTTAAAATCATTTTACTATAAAATCGTATCCATAATTAGCATAAAATGTATTTGTTTGTATTTTTAGTAGGTAATTTACTATTTGCTGATTATTTCCCAGATTTTTTTTTTCACTTTTATTTTATTGTTTTTATTTATTTTTATTCAACAGTTAATTTTTATTGCAATTTAATTATGTATTATTGTTTATTTTTGAATATTTAGTTCCCTTTTAATAATTTTTTTTCTATTACTTTTTGGTTTTCTTTTTATTGATTTATTTAAATATGTGTTTCGTTTTAATTATTATTTACATTTTGCTTAAATATGTACAATAAATGTAATAATAAAATTATTTGTTACATATTTTATACGAGTGTAATATTCTCTGTAAATATCTAATAGATAAAGAATTACATAATTTTTATAAATATGATAAATAATCTTGAAAAACCTATAAAACACTACAAATGTAAATATTTTACATAATATTTGAATTAATCACAGGTGATTTTTTATAAAATTTTTATTATTATAAGTATCATTTAATTAAAATATGTAATAATACTAATAATAATAAAAATAAATACAAATATTATTATTATTATTCTCTTGATTATTCTTTATTCAATGTAAATAAATATTTATTTATATGAAATATTTTCTATATAGTTATGTTATAATTGATATACATAAATAAACAATATATATGTATATAATCAGCAACTAAATATTTTCAATAAACAATATAATTAATATTTTTACATGAGTTAACAATTTAATAAAGAAAATTCATATAAAACATTATTATGATTATTATTGAATGTATATAAGAAATTTTCTTCATTATATATAAGCAGTGCAAAATACAAAGGAAGCAAAAATAAAAAATTGAAAAACTTTTATGAATAATTAATAAAATTTTTATTTTTACTTTTAATTAGAATGTTAAATAAATAATTTATAGCATGTTTTTGATTGTTTATTTATTAGAAACGATATAGAATTTCTAAGTAGAAAAGTTTTTTTATAATTGATTTAATCAATTTATAATCTTATTTTTTTTTAGTACTACGGACTGAGTTTTAATTATTGTTTATTCATTCCTCCCAACATCATAAATTGACTTAAATATGAATTATATTAACAGATATTTATTAATTAATATTTAATATTCTTATTAAAAATTCTATTGTTGAAAAAAATGTATTACAATTTTTGAAAAAAAAAATAATATAATAAATAAATTGAAATTGTTTATAAAGTTTCAATTTTATCTTTATCTACTGATTAAATAAAAACGAAAATAATAATAAAAGCTACAAATTTGATTATAATTTTTCACATTTTAATTAATTTTATTTCTATAAAATTGTGTATATTCATTAATCGTTTGTTTGTTGAAAATGCTTACATTAAATATAGAAAATTAAAAATAAAACATTTAATTTTTTGTTATTTAAAAGTCATAAAATCAGATTAATTGGAAAATCATAAATAAAAAATCTAATAAAGAAATAAGCAACATTTGATGTTTGATGTTATTAGTGTTAATTTTATTTAAGAAAATTCAGTCCTAGTTATTATTTTATTGTATTTTGGTTATTAAATATTATGCAGTGTGTTTTTATAGTGTTTGTATTTTATTTATTTTTATTTTGAGCGCAATATACTGTATAGTAGATTTTTATACAAAAAAAAAAAACATTTTTTATGAATAAATTTTGCACTAGAAAACACATTAAATTATCAATTAATACACTTTATTTTATTAATATTATTTCTTATTTAGAAAATATATAACTTTTTACTATTAATAAATTGATTAAATAATTTATTTGTGTTGTCTTTTTGTGAAATTTATTTATTTATTATTGTGTATTTTATTTATTTCTGTTGTATAGTTATTAATTTCATATTTTATATTGTAAATGTTTTATTGATGATGTATTTTATGGTTGCTTTAATGTGTCATAGTCTTGCGGGTAGATATATATTGGTGATATTATTAATGATATATATCCTGCACGTTACGAATTAATTGAACAGAAAAAAGTAAAATATTTGCATAATATGTGATAATTTTTTTTCTATTCGGTACTTTTTATTTTAAAAAACGAAAAAAAACGATCAGAATTAGATTTTCTTTAATATAAGTGTCAAACCTGTTTGTAGAAAACAGAACATTTTTAATTACAGAAAGATAAAGATAAACACTTTTAAATTAAATAATTTCCATCATCAATAAAATGACAAATATTCGCTAAATTTTTAAAAAATTTTATATTATTTAAATTTAATTACATAAATATTTACCTAACGTTCTTTATTTTTTTCTTTTCTTTTTTATGTGTTTGATATGTTATATATAAACTATCTATATATTGTTAACGTTAAAAACAAAATAAAAATATATTCGCGAATATCTTGAACAATTAAAAAACAAAACAATAATTTAAATAAAATGCACAAAATTTTATATAACCACAAAAAAAAAAAATAATAATATAATTAATGGAATAATTAAGGTACGATGGGGACTGAAAAAAATCTGTTGGGGACTTATTAATATAACTGTTCCTCGGGTAAGAGAAAAATATTTTTTTTTTTTAAATTTAATTTCTAGTTTATTATTCTTTTCTTTATTATTAACCAAAAATAAAATGGTTTTATTAATAAAAAAAGCGATAAGTTTTACTAAAAGTAAAATAGATGCAATCTTAAAAGTAAAAAAGATTATAAAAAAAATAATAAATAACACAATGCTTTTATCTTCTATATAAAATCTATCCCTATCCCAAAGATCCTATTATTAAACATTTAACTATCTTAAAATTAATTAAAAGTAATAATATGAATAAATCAAGATCAAGAAACCCCTTTAAAAACGCTTTATATAATAGACTTGATTAGATAAATAAGTTATAAACGCTTTGCTTTTGTTGTTTGTTAGCCTTACATAAATATTTAAGCTGATGCTGAGTTTAAAATATGTTTTTATTTTTTTTTTGTTATAAACATTTTTTTAATTTCATCAAACACAATATTTGCTTGTTTCAACAAAATTATCATTCTGTTTTCATTTTTTGTTATTTAATGTTTACATTTTAATAATAATAAAATTATTACATTTATTTTAATTGTAATAATTAGTATTTATACTGTTTAACCTTTTTAATAATAATAATAATTAATTAATTATTATTATAATTAAATTTGACTTTATATTTATTAACTAGATCAATGATCCTAGTGTTTTTGTTTTATATAAAATAACATTTAAATATAATGAATATGAGCTTTAATCAATATTTAATTACACTTTAATATTTGTATTTTATTTTAATAATTACTTTGACGCCTTTCAAAATATTATTTTGTTTATTTATTTTGTTTTGATTAAAATGATTATGAATAATTATATTTAATATTTACCTTTAAAACAATACTATTTATTGTTTACAGACTCTATTCCCTATTAATGAAGAAATATTTATTTGTATAAAAAATTATTACTATTAAAAAAATAGAAAAAATAACTAAAATTAATTTAATAATTATAAAGATATATTATATAGAGAAATTAAAAAAAAAAAATTTAATCATAAATATAATGCTAATTAAAACACTTTTAAAATGACATCATTCATTTATTGTTATTCTTAAATTAACAATCACAAGACTTCAAAAAAAAATTACATTTTTGTTTGCTGTATAAATATATATATATATATATATATATATATATATATATATATATATATATATATATATATATATATATACATATATACATATATATAAAAGATACAAAATACAAAATTATAATCATAAGCCAAAATAATGTTAGGAAAAAATACAAAAGAAAAATATTTATTAATAAAACAGAATTATTAATTTTTGTTTTTAATAAATATTTACAATTTGATTCCATAATTTTATTTGGTTATTATGATAAGACAACTTACTAAAAAAGCTTAAGAAGTACACAGATAATTATTTATAATTGTTGTTTGTATGCAGAAACAAATTTAATCTAAAAACAATATTAGGAATTTTTGTTTTTATGTTGCTTCAAATACCAAATACATATTAAATTGTGTTTTTCATGGTATAACAAGTTTTGCATTTTTAGTGTTTCGAGTATTAACGTAGCTAATAAAAATTAAAGTATAAATTACTTACTCATAAATTTCAGATACTAAAATGCATCGAAGTTATAAAGTTCTACATAAATACCAAATAACATTACGCTAAAACCTATTCACTAAGTTCGTTTCACAAAACTACTCAAATTATACATCTCTTCTTTTTTTTGTCAAACAATTGTTATTATTCAAATGATAATTAGTAGAAAACATTATTTTTGTGATAATACGACGAAAATACCAATAGTACGTACGTATTTATGGTTTTAACTAAATTTCTAACAGATTATTACACCTTTGTCCATTTTTGACAAAACGATGCATAAAAAAGGTATTATTATAAAATAAAATGAATAGTTATCATTGTTTTCAAGACAACAGGATAGCTATAATAACTAAATAAAAGCAATGTTTATTTAAAAAAAGTAAAAGCTTTGCACAATGCATTGCAATGTTTAATTTCTAGTCAAAAAATGATTAAAGACTTAAAAAACACATTTTATAATATTAAAATTAAAATCGAAACCGTGTTTTACAACGTTTGTGTCTTTTTACATAAAATAATGCTTTGAGAAGATATAATAAATGTATTTAATTAAATAAGCTTACACTAACAAAATCATTTTAAATCTAATTTTTAGGTTAAAAAACTAATTTAAATTTACTATGCGACAATTTTATAATGCAAATATTTTTATATAAGAAATAAATGAAACATTTTTAATAAATTCTTTAATAATATACTCACGGTTTCAAAACCTAAGCTATTTTTTGATCCTGATATAAGAAACTTGTAACTATACAAATAAACTTCTTGCTAAATAAAAGTAAAAAAGCATAAAATATGTCATCAAATAAATTTTCTTTTACTTTATAAATAAAAGTTATTAAATTTTTTTACGTAATTTGAATATTTCTGAATCTTGAAACTCTGCACTTAAATATTGGGTTAATCGTTAAACAACTTTGATAGAGAGATTAAATAATTGAAAACAAAATTTAATCTAATTTATTATAATTTGCTTTTAATTTTTGTTTTTTATTTTCAAATATTTTCTTCTTTATTTTTTTGTAATTAATTATGTTCAATCAAAATTAAAAAGATTGAAAAAGAGCCATCGTTTAAGCATCGTTCTAATAGAAGAAATCATAAATTAAATATTTATGATAATATCTTATTTATTTATAGTTAATTAGTTTAAATATTTATGCTTTTGAATTATATCAATGACTTAAGACAACTTAAATTATTTTCAAATATACAATGCAAATATCTTAATAAATAAGTAGATCTTATTATTTAATTATGAATTTATGTAGTTTCTCAGTCTGGTAGACTCCCAAGATAGTATCAACTCTTCAATTCTTTTCATACTCTTATAATTATTTCTTTAATTAATTTATCCACAATAATTTGTGTTGAATAACAACAATAGATAGCATAGATAAATATAATAGAGAATAAAATTTATTTAGTTTTTCAATTTTATAATTTTTTATTATTATTAATAATAGTAAATAGCAAATGAGATATTATCTAACAATTTGATTATTATAAATAAGTTTTTTTTGTTTCGATTTAAACTTTTCCTAAGACTTTTTTCATTGTTACTTAACTTTATATTCTTTTCTATTCATTATTTCACCCTTTAAATAAAAAACTCGGCTTTTTTCGAATACTTCCTTTTGTGTAATTTTATTTAATATTTTACATTTAAGCCACTACACAATAATACTTTAAAGTTTAATTAAATGTTAGCGGTAATAAAAGAAATTTTTATATTTTATAATAATTTATGTTCAATTAAATTTGATACATAAGGAAAATGAAATGTAATATGATTATTTTTATTTATTTTTGATTGTATTACTTAATCATTAAATACGGTATCTACAGTTCACAAAATTTAAAGTTACTAATCGCGAGGGTGGATTCATTTTTAGGGTTAGTTTTTAATATTTGGTAGCTTTCCTATGTATGTTACCGTGCATAGATATTTAGTTCCTTTTTCATTATGTTAAAACATTTGAATAGAAAAACAATATGCTAATAGAAAAAATGTCTGAAATTTGATTTTAAAATTTCAATTTTTTCTTGTGAAAACTTTTTCCATAAAGTTTTTTTAATTTAAAAAAATATATATATATTATCCCAAAAAATAGTTTTTATCATTACAAAAAAGCAATAACGCTATTTTTTTCTAGATGCGATGACGATGAAAAATTAATAAAAATATTTCTTCAATAAATAAATTGTCACTGGAAAGAATTTTTGCAAAGTTTTTTCTAAGAAAGTTTCTGTATACATATTTGCAATAAAAAAAAGAAACATTATGCTCCATGAATATGGGTAATAATGAAAACGATTCTTGTCTATTATTTAAATTTTCTTTACCGTAAAGCATTATTATAAAGGAAAATAAATGTATAAATAAAAAAAAAATTGGCTTAAAAAAAAATTTTTTTTTGACTACAAAGCAAAATTTAGCCGCCGGCTTGGCTCAATTGGTTAACATTCATTGTTGTTAAATCAATGGGCGTGGATACAAGTATTTACTATTTAATAACCCAAATTATCAACAAAATGCAAGAAATTTAAATTTTTTAAGGAAATGTAAATAAATATATACATTTTTTTTCTGTTATTCTTTACTCATTACAAAGCAACTAAAGATAAACCGAAGTAAAGCTAACAAAGCGAAAAATAATTTATGAATTTATGCAAAATGATTTTGATTCCGATTATATATATATATATATATATATATATATATATATATATATATATATATATAGGTTTAAGATAAATAAATATTCAATCCTAATAATAAAGAAAGTGAAAAATATAAAATACCGAAAATAAAAAAAAAATTGGAAGTGAAATATAAATATTAAAGGAAAGCAAGAGTGATTTTATTTTTATGATTGTTAGGTTTTACAAAAGATTATATCACGTTTGTCGTTTTCTCAATAAGAGAAGTTATAACGCAAAGCCAAGAATTTAAGAGGTAACCTAGGTAATTTTTTATTACTTTTCATTTAATATAATAATAAAAGCGATTGATATAAATCAAAATTTGATACATTTTTGTATAACACCAAAGTGTCAGAGGGATTACGATTACATAAAATGTATATTTATTTTTATTGAAATGTGTGTTCGCCATTCGATAAGGTGAATAATAATAATAATAATACTATTTCTTTCTTATCTTAATTCTTAATTCAAATAATAAATATACGACTAAAGATAAGAGTAATTCAAGATCTTTTTTTTAGTTATTATATTTTAATAATTTTAAATAATTATTATTAATTCATATTTGTTTATATCTGTAGAGAAACAATAGAAAAAACACTTTATTTAAAAGAAGAAATAAGCTATAAGCTATTAAAACAATTATAATCATTACACGGATTAATAATTTGTGTTCAAAATATAAGTTTTATATACAATGAAAGCTTAAACAATCAAATATTAGAGAAATACTCAGTGGAATTTACTCCTTTCTGTTGTAAAGTAACAAAAGTTTGAATACAAGGAAAATACCCTTGATGTTAATAAGCCGATTTTAAGCCAGTTAACATGTTAACTACTTTTCCAAACTTATATGCAGTTAAATAGTTAAACCTATTTATTAATTAGCAAAGTATTATCTTATACTATCATTATCTATTATACATTGTTTAAACTTTAATAATAAAATAGAGTTTCTACTGTATTTACTGCAATAAATTTAAATATATTTTTTAATTTATTTTTACATTTTTATTTATCTTTTAAAATTTTCAACATTTTCATCTCTCATTACGTTTTATATTTTTATTTCTAAGTGAAAACATGTTCTATTTTAACTAAAGGTATCAAGTTGTAGATATATATATATATTATTAATTCAGTTTATTTAAATTTGATTGTCTGCAAAGTTTAAGAATAAAGTGAATAAAAAAAGTTTTGGCATTTATGTTGAATTATTATCAAAGTTAAAAAAGAATAATAAAAAGTAGCGAAAAAGGAAGACAAATCCTATAAAAATATCTCATTTACTGTAATTGATATTATATATATATAATTTAAAAAAATAATTTAATTTTAATGACAAATCGATTAGCAACATGAATAGGATGAAGAAGGATTATTATAAATTTGAATAATTTTTTTTTCTGATAATATTTGAAAATAAAGGAACAAAAACAACGATTCAATAAATTTATTTTTAATTATTTAATTTAACATTAATTTTTGTTTTTATATTATTTGTGGTAAATCTAGCGCTTATTGATTTCAATTTAATAAAAAAAAATTAAATTCTGTCTGCGAGAAATTGAAAAAAAATGTCAATACAAACAACATCAAATTCAGTTATAAAGAAATTTTTGGATTTAAATGTAAAAAAGTGGTTAGCAATATATGAGGTAATTTTTAAAATCAATAAATTTTATTATATTAATGATAAGACAAAAAATAATGATAATTTATAATTGGTACCGTATATATGTATATAAATTTTGTATTTCATTATATTAATAATTAAAAGTTCTTCAGCAAAGGATAAGTTAAATAATAAATCATTAATTTCAATTAAACAATAGCTTGAGTTTGATGAACAGTGTAAAAAAAAAACTACCCAATTAATTTGAGAGATTCAATTAATAATTGTATTTTTTCGGAGTTTTTTTTTTATTTTATATAAAGGCAGTACCTTTTACCATTCTCAAATTTCTACCTTATTTCCATACTTTTTTTTATAAAATTACCGTAATGATCTTAAAAAATAATCTTTCGTTTTATTTAGATAAAATTATTACACATTCTATGCAAAAACATAAAACTACTTTACTTTTTGCTAGTTAAGTGTTATTCTATGACACTGAGAAATTGATAAAATGAAAATTTCACTTGATGCGATATAATTTTATATATGTATGTTACATATATGGTATTCACACTGAATGTGCTCAATAATACATTTTGATTTATTCTCTTAAAATTTAATAACGATAAATAGACATTACTTAAAGAAGGTTTTAAAATGCTTTTTACATCAATCGACATTATAATGATAAAAAATTGAGTTAGTTAACATTTTTACGAAGTATATAAAGAATAATAAAAAATTACTTCAATAAATTTTCTAGAATAACTTTAGTCTTGCTGACAAAAGTAAATTCAATCCACTTTTTTTTTCCTAGTAATTAATTAATTATTAGTTTCTAAGATTTTTTTTATAATTACTTTAATTATACTTAACAATTTTTAATTATCATTTTTTTTTTAATTTATTTTAACACAATTAATTCATTTATTCAGATGTATAATAAAAAAGAGACTAAATTAATTCTTATCCATTTCCATTTAGATTTTTTACATTTTATTCTAGAAATAAATGTCAGTCACTAAATAAAATTAAAAAAAATTCATAATAATAAAATATCTTTGTAATATTTTCATTTAATTTTCCCTTCTATAAAAAGATTAGTGTATAATGATAAAGGGGTGTATATAATAGAAACTTATTTATCTTCACCGGGTTATAAGAATAATAATAATACGAAAATAAATAAAGTGAAGATATGTCAAGTAAAAAAGCTTTAAGGTAAAATAAATTAAGGTAAAAATTATATACATTTATAAGAATATAATTTCATATTCAACTGTCTAAATCATATATACCGTATATAAGTAGCTTTTGGTATGTCTTTTTTTTTTTTGTTACTTTCTGTACTAAGAAAGAAAATATTTCTTTAGTTTTTTCTTATTATCTGTATTATACTTTTCGTCGTGAAATAAATTGAAGCAAAACTTTAATTGATTTTAAACGGTATATATACTTATATAAAGTAATAATATTGAATGAAAAATTGATTGAAATCTAAATTGCAAGTCTGTCAAAAATGGTTTAAAAGGTTTATTAAGGGAACAAAATATTATGTTCAGAAATTCGTCATCAATTTTTAACAAGAATTTTTTTATAAATTAACAAAATAATATTAAAATGAATTTTTATTCTTATTTGTTATAAATAAAAGAGACTTTTTTAAATTGTTTTCCACTAACTTTGGTTTTAAATATTTGTTTATTTATTAAATTTGTATTTCTTATCTCATTTTATTTGTAGGAAAAAGGTTTACAAAATTTTTAACATTTTATATAACACAAAGTTTTTTTTTTATTTCTTTTAAGTATTTTTTATTTGTTTGTTTACTCTTTGTCTAATTAATTGAAAATTAATTTGATGATTAAAATAAAATAACATCACAGCGTAAGTTTATCTAAAACAAGATGCTTATTTTTGTATTCTTTTATTTTTTTTTAACTTGTTTACGTGTTATTATTACTGTTTTAATATTTTTTGTATAAATTAAGTTAAATAATTTTACTTTAAAAATTTCTTTTATTTGTTTATATATGTGTGCATTTTTCCCTTTTCTTTATTAAATGTCACTTATTTGTTATTTAATTTAAACTTTTAATTACTAAAGTTTTGTTTTCTATTTGTTTCTTTCTTAAATAATTAATGATACAATAATTTATTCAAAAATATAATTATTATCATCACTGATGCAATAAAAATGTATTGAGAAATAGAAAAAATGTTTTAATAAACATAAAATATTTTATTGCACCGCAATGCACTGCATTAAAAGCGCACAGTTAAAAAAACAGTTTTTACTTAATTAATTGTGTAAAATAATTTATTTGTTTTTTTTTTTATGTATAAATTTCAATAATATTAAAATAACTTTTTTTCTTATCATGTTTGATTTTTTAATTAATTGAGAACATTTATTTATAGCATACAACTAGAAGTTGGATTGAAGCAAATTTTCAAAAACGAGAATGCATAAAATTTGTACCAAGTTTAAAGGAAGATGATAAGTAAGTTTATTTTTATTTAACTATAATAAAAAAAGTGTATCCGTATAAATATATTAATTAGTTAATTAAAATATTATTTTTCCTAATAAAGACAAAATATTAAAGCTTTTAATTACTATTTAAGCATTTATAAATAGCCACTTTTCTTAATTAATTTTAATTTCGACAAGAAAATATATTCTTATATTAAACCATAAATCGTGAACTTTGACCTTTTTACTAATTATGATTATATTAATATTTATAAGCATTAACAAATTATTAACTTTTAATTAGTTACATTTCGAGTTATTTTAAATTACTCACTCTTTTCGATACTGTTAATATATTATATTAATTACTTTAAATTATTTATTTACTCTATACTATCAATATCAAATTTCATAAATCGTTTAATAACTTTATGCATTCATTATATATAAACAGTTTATGTTTTTTAAATATAAAAGCAAATTAAAAAAAAAAAAGATTTAAACCACATAAAATTTTATTTATTTTTATTTATACAGTAGATTCCGTTTAATCGGGACACATTTATACTAGTCCAAATTGTCTCAATTAAGCGACTGTCCCAATTATCCGAAGTTCCACAAACCATACAGGATTGGTATTTTTTAACAAAAATAGAAAAAATTTACAAAGCTAAACATACCCATATATATGTACATACATAATAAAAAAGAATATATGCATATATATGTAAATAAAAATAAATATAAATAATATAATAATAATAATAATAATAATAATAATAATAATAATGATAGTAATAATAATATAATATAAATAGAAAAACTATAAATAATTGTACATACATATAATGAATATGTAATATGTACATTTATTAAATTCTATTCGATAATGCTTAAATAATGTTAAAATGATTAAACTTTAATGAAATTTGTTGCAAATATTCGTTCAAAGTGTTTTGCCTTTTGTTTTTAGTAGATTCTAGCTGAACTAAATCATTTTCGTCATCCAAGCTGTCCCGATTAAACGAAATATTGTCCCGAGAAAGCGAAGTAAATTTGTATTGTTTCCTTGGTTATATTTTTATTCTTTAGTATTTATCCCAATTAAGCGGCTGTCCCGAATAACCGGTATCCCGATTAACGGGTGTCCCGATTAAGCGGAATCTACTGTATTATATTATATTTTTCTTATGCATGTAATCATAAATAGTATTCTTTTTAATTTTAAGTACTCTTAACTTTAGCTGTATTTAAACTTTATTATAATTAGCATAGTTATTAAAAAAAATACATTTAATAAAGATGCAAAACATGAAACTTAGTAATTTTATATATTTCATAATTAAAAATAACTTTTACACAAGATATTAATTTTTTTTTTTTTAGTTAACGTAATTAAGTACAATTTAGGATTCATTTTTGTTTAATTTGTTTGTGCTTATTACAAAGTATAATCTAATAAGAAATATAACTCGTTTATTTTTATTGTATATGATTAAAGCAAGGACAAATTACAATTATTATTTATTTAAAATAAATGTTTATATTATAAATCACATTTATGGCATGTATAGCATATATAATAAATTATGATTATGAAACACGCGTTTAAATTTTATATTTGTATTTACCCTAAATCAAACAGCAATAAAAAAAATTATTCATTAGGCATATAATATAAATGTATCAAAATTATCTAAGTACAAATTGATTAAGTAGATACAGATAAATAAGACAATTGAGATAAATGTCTACAACTATATTCATTTGGGAATATTAAAGAATCTAATGCATTGAATCCTTTGAGTTTTCATATTCAATTAATTCACTAATTTGATAAATAAGTCTTATTAAATAAAGATTATTGAATTCTCAAATTTTATTCAATTTAAGGAAGATACAACTAACAGTTTCGTATTCAGTTAAAATTACTATTATCGTTTTACTAAAAAAAAATTAATTTGAATTTCATAGATCTTTAAGAAGATTATATTAAGTTTTATTTCATTTAGTAATTTGATTCAAAATATTTAGTATATTTATATGATAAGATCAATTTTGTAAAGTTTTAATAACAATTCCTTAAAGCAAGGAATGATAATTTATTTGTTACTATTTCCAAATTGCATTTACAATTATTTGTTGTTTTTTTTGTAAGAGATTAATATGATATTATAAAATAGTTTTCATGGATAAAGTTTTAAAAAATATATATTATAGAAATACAAAATTTCTATAATCAAATAATAATAACTTTTACAGATGTTGCTGTGGACAAGATCGTATTACGCATCCTGTTGTACAGGGTATAGATATTGGTGTAATAGGAGATGTCTGGTTACCAAATAAACATACACGATCTCATCCCACTGATGCATACGGTACAATTGAATTTCAAGGTGGACCCCATCCAACTAAAGCGCAGGTATTGAAATATAATTTGTTCTATTTTTATATACATTGAAAACGATTGTATTTAAAAAGGGATCTCATTAATTTTTAATTACAGTACGTAAGATTATCATATGATACACGACCCGAATTACTGGTTCAATTATTTACTAAAGAATGGAATTTAGAATTACCAAAGCTATTAATTACTGTACAAGGTGGCAAGGCAAATTTTGAATTACAACCCAAGTTAAAGAAAGTAAGTAAATATAAATAGCATGTATTTAGTAAACGCACTAACCACAAAAATAAATTTAAACCATTAATTATATACATACATTAGCTTTGTTACGATTATTTAAATATGTATTCTATATGTTGTATGTGGCATTTAGTTTGATTGATTAATCAATAATAATTAAAATTCTAAAATTGTAAATATACTTTTAATTATAATCTTTTATTATTTTTGTAAATTAACAAAATTAAACGTAATAAATTACCATCTTACTCATCGTCATTATTTTTTTTTTTTATATTCATTTTTATTAATAATAATAACTTATTTTGGTTTATTTGCATTTGCATCTGTTATTATTTACATAGGAAATTAGAAAAGGTTTATTGAAAGCAGCAAAAACAACAGGAGCATGGATTTTTACAGGCGGCACAAACACAGGTAGATTTACAAAAATAACGACAATTTATCAAAATTTTATTTTTAAAATAAATAATAAATCAAATGTATTTTTTGTATTTTAATTAATTTGTTTTTTACATCAGGTGTTACCAGGCAGGTAGGCGATGCACTTTTATTAGAAGGGCAACAAAAATCTGGGCGAGTCGTTAGCATTGGTATAGCACCATGGGGAATCGTTGAAAGAAATCATGAACTTTTAGGTCATAACAGAGATGTACCATGTCACAGCATTAGTTCACCAAGGTAATAAATAATTGAGAAATTTCAATAAATAAATACAAATGTTTAACTTTGATTATTATTTCAAATATTTTATCAGGTCTAAATTGGCAGTTTTAAATAATCGTCACGCATATTTTTTATTAGTTGATAATGGTACCCAAGCGAAATATGGAGCCGAATTAATTTTAAGAAGAAAATTGGAAAAATATATATCCAATTTAAAATTACACCCATGTAAGTGTTTTTTTTTTATATTTTTCAATTGCTTATTACATAATAAAATCAAAGCTAAATCGATTTTAAATTAATAATAATTCAGTATAAATATTTTATATTACATATAGTTTTGTGAGTAACAAAAGTATTATATTTATTATTTATTTTATTGTTAGTAAAATGTTTTATATGCAAACCATATTATATGAGTTTTAACGAAAACATAAATTTAATAGCTATTATGTACAATACAATTTACTAAGTTCCTTAACGACTTTACACAATATATATTTTCCCTTAACTTTGTGTTTTTTTTATAAAAAAACTTTAAATTAAAAAATCAATACTGAATAACTTAATGTAAATTATTTTTCTTTTTCACTATTACATTTTTAGTTACCCACTCAAGTACACCTGTAGTTTGCTTAGTTATTGAAGGTGGAACAAATACAATTAGAGCGGTACTTGAATATGTTACAGATACACCTCCTGTTCCCGTTGTTGTTTGCGATGGTTCTGGTCGTGCAGCTGACTTAATTGCTTTTGTTCATAAGTATGCTCAAAAGATTTCTTTTTACTATAGTTTAGTAAACTAATATTTACACGAATAAAAATATATTAAAAATCATTAAAGATATGCATCGGATACGGATGAACAAACTGTACTTGAATCTATGCGAGAGTATTTAGTAAATATGATAAGTAAAACTTTTGAAGTCGGACCAGAACAAGCTGAATGCCTTTATCACGAGTTATTGCAATGTACTAAAAATAAAAATTTGGTAAAATAATTCATAAATAATATTATAAAGCGCAACGACTTTAATAAATTTTTATATTTGCAGATAACTGTTTTTCGAATTCAAGAATGTCCTGAGGGTGAAGCTCAAGAATTGGATCAAACCATTTTAACGGCTTTATTTAAATCGCAACATTTAAGTCCCACAGAACAATTAAGTTTAGCATTAACGTGGAATCGTGTTGATATAGCGAAATCTGAGATTTTCGTTTATGGTCAGGAATGGCCCCCAGGTAATATTAATTTCTATAATTAAAACCCAAGTAATACGTTGCTCTCGTTTAACATTAACATTTTTTTTTATTTTAATTTTAGGCGCTTTAGATGAGGCAATGATGCAAGCGCTAGAACATGATCGGATTGATTTTGTTAAATTACTTTTGGAAAATGGTGTATCGATGAAAAAATTTTTAACCATACCACGTTTAGAGGAATTGTATAATACTAAATATGGTCCAGCAAACACACTTGGGTAAAATAAATTTAACTTTTTACATAAAATATAAATAAAATAAATGAAAAAAATTATAATAATAAAAAAAAGCCAACACTTAAATAATAATAACAACCAATATTTAATTTTTTTTATTAACCATTAATAAAATATTCTTTTTATTTAGTTATATATTACGTGATGTTCGTCCACACATCCCTAAAGGATATATTTATACATTACATGATATCGGTTTAGTTATTAATAAATTAATGGGTGGTGCATATAGGTATCAATTAATTTTTCGGCTTTTATTTAATTAAATTATATAATAATAATATATTTTTCAAATATTATATTAATAGATCGTATTATACACGTCGAAAATTTCGTCCAATTTATGCGAAAGTTATGAATAGTTATGTAAATACACATAGAAAACCGTCAACATTTCAAAGACATACTGGTGCTAATTCATTAAGCTTAGTAACTGGACTCTTACCGTTTACAACTGATATGGCACTTTTTGATTTTCCATTTAATGAACTATTGGTAAATATATTGATAAGTGTTTTGATTAAAACACGTAGCTTATATTTGACAATTTAATAAGCAATAAATCCTTTCATAGACATGGGCTGTATTAACAAAACGTCAACAAATGGCTATATTAATGTGGACACATGGTGAGGAGGCTTTAGCTAAATCGCTTGTGGCTTGTAAGTTATATAAAGCAATGGCACATGAAGCTGCCGATGATGATTTAGATACAGAAATCTACGATGAATTACGTAACTATGCTAAAGAATTTGAAAATCGAGGTTAGCTTACGTTATTTACTTTTTACTTCAAATCATTAAAAATTCTTTTTATGTCAAAATCTATTATTAATAACTTATGTTTTCATGTTTACAGGTTTGAAATTACTCGATTTTTGTTACCGTCAAGATGCAGAACGTGCACAACGTTTATTAACATGTGAATTACAATCGTGGTCTAGTCAAAGTTGTTTATCATTAGCTGTTGCAGCGAATCATCGTGCATTATTAGCGCATCCATGTAGTCAAGTGATTTTAGCTGATCTTTGGATGGGTGGCTTAAGAACAAGAAAAAATACAAATCTTAAGGTAAATAAAAAATTATTTTATAATAATTTGCAAAAAAAAATTTTTTTTTGATTATTTTAATCCTTCAATTTCATCCCTTATCAATTTTTTATAAGCATGATTAATTGTTTTTAAGTTATATAAAAAAAAATCAATACAATTTTAGTTAGTAAATGTTTCAAATTTTATTTGCAGTATTTTATTTAAATGTTTCAATATTTGTCTTTATAATTTTTCTGTCATTTTACTAAATGGCAATTAAAATTCTAATTTAACGAAAATAAATATATTTATTTTTATTATTTATTTTGCTGACTTTGTATTAATTTTTTTTGGTTAATTGAATGAGAAATGGTTGTTTGTTGCGAATTTTATTTACAAATTATAAGAATTTACTTTTAATTAGAGCATTTAAATAGAAAAAAAAGAAGAAGATGATTACGGAAATAATTCATTTTATCTTGTTTTTAATTAAATGAATTTTATTATTTCATAGAAAGCAATTAAGTCGTCAATTTTCTATACAAATATATAATTGGCAATAATTTAAACAGAAGAAATAATCAATAAAATGTATCCGTTTTATAAAAGAAAATTGTTGATTGTTTAACACAATTTATTTGATGAAATGATTTATTTAGGTAATGTAATGGAGAACCAGTTCATTGTTATAATATTAAATAAATATTTATTTATTATTTCAAATTATTTATGTATTATTTCATAATTTAAAAAAAAAAGAAGGTAAATAGTGAACAGGACAGTAAATATGTAAGAGCAAATATAATATTGAAGTATTTAAATTTATTTTTAACCGAAATAAAATAAACTAAGATATAAAAATCTGCAGTACAGTGTACAGACAGTACCTTGTAAATAAAAATCAATGGCCATTGATTTTAATCATCAATAAACACGCACTTACTAATTATTTATTATTTGATTTAGTTAATATATTACCTGGCGATGCTGTGACATTTCTTTTTTCTAATAAACAAAACATAACATTTTATTTTATTTATTCTTTTATATTGAAAATATTTTTATTTTATTGAACATTTTAATTTTACATAACAAAAACACAAAGAAAAATTGCTTTTTTTTCGTTTAATTTTTATTTGGTATGTAGGTGATTTTAGGTTTATTGTGCCCGCCATTCATTAAAAAATTAGATTTTAAATCAAAAGAGGAATTACAATCGATGCCACAAACTGAGGAGGAACATCTGGAAAATCAATATCTGGATTATGAAGATCATGAACGTACGCACACAGATGCTGAGGTGAGTTTTTAAATTTAAAACTATTTTTTTTTTCTAATGTTTTATTATTAAAAAACTGTTTATATTTTGTTGAATAATTTCTTAAAAAATTTAAGTAATTATATAATGACTGAGTTTAAGATTCATTAGTTATTTATTTAAAAATAATCAAAGAAAAAAAAACCTTTATGTTTTTATTCTATTTATTATATATTATTATTAATTTTACTTAAATTTTTAGATAATTTATAATTACTAATAATGAATTAAATTAAGTTTTCATTTTCTTAATTATTTTTTTACATTAACAATGTTTGTTTAATGCAGAAATTTTGATACATTGATGCATGCTCTATCGATTAATTTTGTTTATGATTTTTGATTTATAAAAAAAAAAACTATTAATAAAATAATAATAATAATAAACAATAAAAAAAACAAATAAAATAAAACATTAACAAGTTTCAATTGGTATTAAAAAAATAAAAATAATAGAAATACATGTATTATAATTATACTATTATTTTAAATGAAAAGAAAACACAATTAAGCTACAGAAGAAAATTTTTAAAAAAATATCGTTTTTTATTATGTTTTTATTTTAAATAAATTTTAAAAATGCTGATGGCAATTTTTTAGAATCCAACAAAGAGGCGACGTTCTATTTCACTAAAATATAAAATTGGAAATCAATCATGTTCTCAGGTAGTTTTTGATTTTTTTTTTTTTTTTTTTTTTTTTTGTAATTTTTAACGAGAAAAATCAAATTAATTAATAACTTTGAGTGTGGATTAACAAGTGTATAAATAATTCAAATAATAATATAAATATAAATCATAAAATATATATAAATGTTTTCATTTTTTATAATTATTAAAGAACTTTTCATCACTAATAATTCGTAATGTGGCATCATTAAAATATTTTTAATTTCTAGCACAAATTTTTTTTATGTCCATACTATTTATGTTTTTTTTTTGCGAATTTAATTAATTTAATACGTGCTTTATTTGTTTATTTATATAAATTCTTTTTATAACATTTATTTATTTATATATACATATGTATATATGTATACACATTATTTGTAATTGTTTAAATTGTATATATATTATTGGTGTTTTTGACATAAAGCTTTTATTGAATAGCTTTTATTGTTTTATGACATTATAAAAAAAAAAATTAAAATTATAACAATTGCTATTTATTTCATGCAAAATATAAATATAGAAATAATAAAAAATTAACTTCAACCATCTAAAAATAATAATAATAATATAAAAAAGAAATTTACAATATTTAACATTTTGTTTAATTAAACTTTTGATTAATTACAATTAAAAAAAAAAGAAGAAATTTATTACAATTTGTTATGTACCCGAAGGTGGGCTTTTTTTTGTTTTAATTTAACTTTATTATTTATGATTCAATCAATTTTCAACTTTCGAGCATATTTTGTATTTTTATACAATTTCTAACACCTTTGTGTTTTTATTTTTATTATTTCAGTTTTTTTTGCCTTTTTTACGGCGTTATTGTTATTATTGAAAACAAATAAAGTGGAGAAGAATGCAAGAATAAAAAAAATGTATATTAACATTATGGGCTTTTATATTGTTAATAACCGAGAACTAAGAAATTGTATCAGAAACGTTGTATTTTATGTAGAATTTTTTTCAGAAAAAGTTAAATAATTAAAAAGTTTTGTGTTTTTTTTTTGTTACACAAACAATGGCTTTTTGACAAATTGTAATTTTATGCTGAAAATTTAAATAACATAATTAAAGAATTTATTTAATTGATATTTTAATGATAATAATTAAAACATATCTAGTGTTTCTTCTAAGTATTATTGTTAATTACATTATTCTATAAATAAGAATTTTATTTAAGATTTAAAAGCCCAAAAATAAACAAAAAGTAAAAGCCAGATCTTAATAACGGACTAAGGATTTTCTCAGAGATTTGTATTTAATAAACTAAAAAGCTAACTTTTTGCACCATACTCGAATTAATTCTAATTTATTTATATCCTTTTATTGCCCAAATGCCTTAGATGTAGATAAAATTAACTTAAATATTTAATAGAAAAATAAAGGAAACTTTGATTACATTTGATATAAGAAAGTTTAATATATATTTTTGAGTCATTTTAATCAAACTAAATTAATTGAATAATAATATTTATAATTTTTTATTAATTTAATTTAATTTTTTTATCATCATATTTACACAATGATATTATATATACACATGTTACATGTTACAAAATCATTAATTCATTATCTAATAAAATGCACGCTAAAACACTGTATAAATTTCATTTACATAATACAATAACTATATAATACACACATACATATGTTTTTTAATTTTGTTATTAATAAAAATCAAATCAAAAAATAAATAAATCAAAATAAATTTTTTAGTCTCTAATTGCTTGTTTGTTTGTGTTATTTTTGTAGGCTCTTTTAACTGATACATATTCAATGAGAGACACCAAAGTACAAGAAAATGGAAAAGTATGTTGTTTAATTAAAAGAAAAAAAAAATAAAATAAAATAAAAAAATTAACCAATATAGAAAAACCAATATTAAATCAATTTTAAATATTTTGAACAAAAAATGATGAAATGAATTAAGAAAGAAAAAAACACTTTAATGAAAATCACGAGATATAAGCTCATTGACGTTCATTTACTGATTGTTAATTAATTTTTATATATTCTTCTATGTGACAAAACTATTTAAATCGCGATTTAATTAATATAATAATTATGCAAAAAAAAAGTAAAAATGAAGATTTTAAATGTTTTTTTTTTTTTGTATAATTTGGTTTTTATTTTCTTTTGTTTATCCGTTTTTTTAAAGCTTTTTACGAATAAAAACTATGCTTTTTATATATTTTTTGTATTGTAATTTATTTGATTGCATTAAAGTATACTAAAATTAAGTGATAAATTAAACATTTATATTGAGAAACCAAAAAAAAAGAAAAAAAAAATGTTTAAAATAAAAAAAATTAATTTAATTTTGTTGTCTAATGCATTTTGTTATTTTATTTAGCATCAACCGCATGAAATTATTTCCTGTTATTAATAACAAATAAATAATTAAATAATTTTTTTTTTTATTTTTTAGTTATTTATTAATTCTTTTTGTTTGTCTAAAAATAATTTAACTGGGCACATTCAGCTGACTGAGTAATATTCTGTACACCGGAAATCTATGGTTTTATCAACACAATAACTTCAGTATAGCTGAATAAGAAGAACAATATTGTTTTTTAGAATCAAAATTCTCATTAATATCATAATAAATGCATAAAGTTACAAAAGAATATATGTTTTTGGTGGTTGCTATTCACAATTTAAATATTTACTATACGCGAAAATTCAGTTCAGAATTCTGTATGTGTCTTGTTGATAAACGATTATCCTTCTATTTAAAATCTTTGTAAATACATTTTTATTTCATGTATATTTTCCTTTTAACTAATGACAGATTTCTTCCAAAATGATGATTAAATTAAAAGTTAAAAAAATACTCATAAATCACTTTAACATTATATATAGTTAAATGTCTGATAAAAATTATTTATTAAAAATCTATTGAAAAAATATGTCTTTGCTAAGGTTTAATATTAAAAAAAAAAATGAAAATATATTTAAAAAAGTTACGAGACTGTAACGATACCACCCTAACTTCTTATTATCTTTATATAGCGACAGAACATTTAATAATTTACATTAATTTTTTTTTTTTTTGAATAAAAGAGACAAAAATATTCACTAATCTGTCTGTTAATTATATAATTTAATTTTTATTAACATTCTTTCATTTATTATTTTAAATTTATTTTAATTTTTAGTTAAAAAAATAAATCTTGCACAAACATAGATAATAATTGTGTTTTTTTATTTTACTTTAAATAATATTATATGTTTAAAGTTATTCAATTTATATAATCTACTTTACTTTCGTTTCTGCTTTATTTTTTTAATTAAAGGTATCACTAACTGACTCGGATATTGGACAAGCTAAAGAATATATGCAATTGTCTTATGATAACGAGGTTAAACAGCATAGGCCGCTTAGATTAAAAAAGAAAATCTACGAATTTTATACAGCGCCGATAACGAAATTTTGGGCTGACTCAGTATGTGCTAAATGAGCTATTTTTTATTAGTTTTGCTAATTTTTTTTTTTAAATAATGAATCTTTTACTTTTTTTCTATTTTGTCTACAGTTGGCTTATGTTTTTTTCCTAGTAATGTTTACTCACACTGTCCTGGTTAAAATGGAAATGACGCCAAGCTGGCAAGAAGTCTATTCGATAACCTATATAACAACATTGGGTTGTGAAAAAATACGTGAAATTATATCATCTGAACCGGTTGCAGTAACGTTAGTGGTTTTTATTTTATTATAAAGAAAAAAAATTAAATTTAATTAAGAAAAATGTAATGAATTTTTATTATTTATAGGCATAAATTTGCTGTATGGGCATGGAACATGTGGAATCCATGCGATGCAGCTGCTATTATATTATTTTTTATCGGATTAGCTTTACGATTCCGAACAAATACAATGGACATTGGTCGTGTAATTTATTGTGTCGATAGTATATATTGGTATTTACGAATCCTAAATATACTTGGCGTTAATAAATATTTAGGTAATTTGCAGACTTTTAATTAAAACTAATCTGTTTCACATTTACGTATAATTAAACCAAAAAATATTATTTCACAGGTCCTTTAGTAACAATGATGGGGAAAATGGTTAAGAATATGATTTATTTTGTTGTTTTGTTATTAGTTGTATTAATGAGTTTTGGTGTCAGTCGACAAGCAATATTATTTCCAAATAATGACGCAAGTTGGAGATTGGTTAGAGATGTAATTTTTTTTTTTTGGTACCAAAAGTTTTTCGATGGTTTTAAAACATATTTAAATAATTTTTCAGGTATATTTTCAACCATATTTTATGTTGTACGGTGAGGTATTCGCCGATGACATTGACCCACCGTGTGGAGAGGATCCGTCGCAAAATCCATGTGTTACTGGCCATTGGGTAACACCAATAACAATGTCGATGTACTTGTTAATAGCAAATATATTGTTAATTAATTTATTGATAGCCGTATTTAATAATATTTTCATTGAAGTAAACGCTGTTTCGCATCAGGTATGACATATAATTTGTTTAATACTGGTTTATTTATATTATTTTTTTAATTCAATAACAAAAATTTAATAAATAAATTCAATTTAAGGTTTGGATGTTTCAAAGATTTACTGTCGTTATGGAGTATCAACAGAAACCCGTACTACCACCACCAATTATAGCATTTTGTCATATTTATTCATTAATGAAATATTTTATACGAAAAGCTAAAGGTATATTTTTTTAAAAAGAAAAAATGAATTTAATTTAAGCATAATTAAATTTACATTTTATTTTATTTTATTTTTTACAAAAATAGGTTTAGAGGGGCCACGCGATAATGGATTAAAATTATTTTTAGAAAGAGATGATTTAGAACGTTTATACGATTTTGAAGAAGAATGTGTTGAGGGTTACTTCAGGGAGCAGGTAAAGTAGCTTCTGTTTATATTAAAGAATTTGTTCAAGTAAATAAGTATTAAATAATTTAATAAAAATCAAATAATAATAGGAAATTGCATTAAATCAATCTACTGAGGAACGTATTAAAAATACAACAGAACGTGTAGAAAATATGACACAGAAAATTGAAGATATAAATCAAAAGGAAAATTTACAATCCGCTACAGTGCAGGTAAAACATTCATTTTTATATCGTGAAAAAGTAAGAGCTAATAAATATTTTGTTTAAATGGCAGTGCATTGAATTACGTTTACGCAAGGTGGAAGAATCTGCTGAGCAAATTTTATCGCACTTGGCTGTAATTCACCGTTTTATGTCAACACATACATCGCTACAAGAAAATATTCATGGTTCGATTAGTAATGTAAGCCATGAGTTAAGATTACGTACAGCCTCAGAAACTGATAGTGGTAATACTTTACAGGTAATTTAATTCAATTTTATATACTTATTGGGGTAATACAGCAGTTTTCTTTACGATTATGCGACTGCTGGTGAAGAATTTATCACCACGATTTATTTTTTTAAATTTGTTATCTTAGGTTCATCCTCGACGTAAATTTAATAGATCATTAACAGAAGTGAGACCAGATGCTTACATTTTTGATGATGGCTTACATTTTGAGGTTCGAACTGTGCCAGAAGAGACTGAAATTATTCGCTCAAGAGAAACTTTAATTGAGGTTCGGAAATATTCTTATCGAAAATCATATAAAATAACATTGACAACTTTTATTTTTTACTTTGATATTGTATTTTGTTTTTTAAGCAGCAAATAACAGGAAGCAATAGGAAATCATCAATAAGGTCGGAAGAGTCTGAATTAATTCCAGTCATAACCATGCAAGAAGAAAATACACAAGAACAGCCAAATCAGCAGCAAACACAGCAACAACAACCATCTCAACAAATGATTACACCTCAAATTTCAATAGTTGAAACTTCTCCAAGAAAACCATCCTTCATTAGTATGCGCCAAGGGACAACAAGCACAGAAAGCCGAGATACAATAACACCAATGGATTCAAGTGATCACACATTAGTTGGCGATGATGGGTCATCAGAGAATATTGTTGATTTAAATTATGAAGGTATTTAAATATATTCGTTATTCTAAATAAATAAAGCCAAAAGGGAATAAAATTTATTTGAATGTTTAGGAGCGCGCCAGAGAGCTGTACGTCGCAGAAACTCATCAATGTGTCGTCGAAGTTCTGAAAGCTGCTCAGCATACGATATAAATAAATCACAGACAAGCTTAAACCAAGCCAGTGGACCGAAGCGACAATTAAGTTTAACACATTCGGAACCAGATAGCGGCAATGAACCAAGTAATTCTTAGCAAATACAATTAAATATGACTTTTCTCTAATCTCATTAATTTATAAAATAAAAGCTTCGTCAGGTGCTGGCACAAAAACAGCATATCCTATTAAATCTGGTAGAAATTTATTATTAGCAATACATACTGAATACACTTCTATCACAGATGAATTGGAAAGTGTTTGTACTATGATTGCATCTCCTACTCAATCTATCAAAGGTGTTATTTAGGATTATTATTAAAATTGAAAAAATTTATTAGATTTATTTTATTTTTTAAATAAAGATAAAACATCAAAGGGAAAAAATGAGCTTACAAATCCGGAATTTGCGGCTTTAATGGAAAAACAGCATTTAAAGGAGTGTGAAGAGCATGATTATGTCATGTTAGAACGATTATTTCAAGCGAGATGTTCAGTTGATGAAACAGACGATTCTTTTGAGGTAAAGTTAAATTTACAAATGTCATTTGGTGGACGTATCAAATTGAATTGAATTTTGTTTATGTAGAATGTATCAATTGATTTTGCACATCGTGGTACATTAAGGCGTGAAACAGCCGTTGAATTACCAGTTACCCCATCAAAATCGAATAATATGTCACTGGGAACGGGTGATGAAAGTTTCCGCAATAGTTTGGATTTCGGAACACGTAATGAGCGTTCGGAGAGTTTCAGTCGAAATGTATCATTTGATCGGCAATGTTCACCACAAAATGTAAACCGTAGTGGTGACTTTTTAAATCCGATGACTGGTGTTAGCGAGCATCATCGTTTATTTAAGAAGTCAAGTGAAAGTCTACAAAAAAATTCAAGTACAGACACCGAATATTCATTGCAACCGTATAAAGTAATTAAACAGAGCTCAAACGAAACAAATACATCGATGAATAGTTCATTTAATGTTGACAATGCTTCGTTCACAAATGATTTATCAATGGATGGTGAGGCCAGTCAAAGTATTAATACGACTGTTATCGAAAATATTGCAAATGACGACAAATATCCGCCCCGTCGTTTGCATTCAATGAGTAGTGTTGACACGACACACAATACGGGAGAAGTAAATCGAAGTGGTTTCTTGCGAAAACAATTTAGTATGGGCCAAGGGCAAAAATATGATGAAACAATCGATTCAAATATACAACCTAAAAGTGTGTTGGGTTTAAATGATAGCATTACAAAGATACCAGAAGTAACGACCAATTCACCTTTAATTTATTCAAATGAAACTAGCCTAAGCATTGAAGAGAATAAAAATGAACGAAGCATTCCCACAATAAGTACAAATGCAGTACAAGATGAAATTGTTAAATTATCATCACATATAAAAACAAGCACAGACGATGAAAAAGATCCACCATTCAATGAAACAATGTGCTGATTTTGTTGATTAGATGGTTTATTTTTAAAATTAAAGTTTAATGCTACTTGGTGTCGATTACGAGGAAATTTTCTTGAAAACATCATTTGTTAAACAATCAGATTAAATATCAACCATAGCATTTCCAAAGCGATATTAAATTTTATTACATTAAACAATTATTATTATTCATTTTTGGTGTTTCTCATATATGCATCATTTAAAGAAACTCCATCAATAGCATTACAAAATATAATATAAAATTGACGTCGAAATTAGACTATTTTATCTTAATAATAAATTTACTTAATTTTTTATAATGAAATTTAAAATATACAAAACATACCCATTTATTATATTATGGAAACAAATTTTTCACTTAAAACATTTTATTACAAATTATTAAAGTTCATTTTAGTTTTAGTCTAATTAAAATATTGATTTAGAGAGTAATATTTTTATTAAATTGTTATAAACCCATATAAAGACTCTACTCAAAGATTCCAAGATAGAATCAACAATGAGTATAAAATAATTAAAAAATTAAAATGAAAAAAATTACATAAAATTAAAAATAACAAAGACCTCAAATCAAAAAAAAAAAAGTTTACTTAATTATAAATCAAAAAAATGTAGTGATACTTTAGCCCATATCAGACGTTTTTATTACGCAAAATAGCACAAACATATTTCAGGTGTAAATGGGTTATTGTGTCAAAATAAGCATTAAAAAAAAACTTAATGCACCGATAACTTATTAATATCGGCATAAAAATCGAATATTATAGTAAATTAAATAACAGAAAAAAACAAAAATGAAACATAATGGACAATATTGATTAAATTTTATTTTATTTATATAATTATAATTAAAAAATATATAAATATTTACCCACTTAAATATTTACCCCATTGTGTTTAATTAAAATTAAATAATATAATAATTATAAGAATATAAATAATAAAAATTTTGAATCGAACAGTAAGTAAATTTTACATTAAATAAAAAAAAAAATTGATAGAAAGACAATACGAAAATAATTTTTTATTATATAAAATTTAAAAAAAAAACCATTTTTTTAATTTTTTTATTTTTAAATAATTATTATTAATAATTATTTTCTTTAATTAATTAATTATTGAATAGAAAAAAAAAACATTAATAAATTAAAGAATTTTTTTTAAAAGTAAAACCCCTTATCTGTGATCAGTAATTAAACAAAAAATAAATAAAAATTATTATCCACGATTAAGAATAAATTCAATTTTTAATTTGTAAATATTATAATTAAAAACATTATATGATTAGATATACATATTGTTAATTTGTTTTATTCTATTTTTTTTTTTTTATAAGATAAATAATTTTATTCCAAGAAAGAAATCAAAATAGGAGGAAATATGTAACAAAACCTACGGATATTTAATGTTTTTAATTTTCTCCTTTTTTAAAAGCTAATTTTGTTTTATTTCTTTGAATATAAAAAATAATCAATTTTAAGTATTCATACATATCCAATAAAAGTCTTTTTAAACCTTAATTACCATATCTAAAAGCCTTTTTACACGAATCTCTTAATGGGAATTTCAAGTATTGACACTGAGTGTTTTTATTCAGAATACAAATCACTTTTTTTTTGGGTTTAACATTATGATTAGAGAGTTAAAGTGTTTTTGTATAAGAATCCGAATAGCTGTCGTATTTAACATACACACAGAAGAAACATTCTCAGTAATTGTTGTCCCAAGAAAAAAGCAATTATTTATAATTAAACGTGTCATCTTAGTTAATCGTGTAAAAAGCACTAATTAGCTTAAATAATTTTATAAGTCTATATGAATAAATTATACAAAAATTTAAATATCAATCATTCGCTTCATTTTCTCAAATGATTTTATTAAAATAAAAATATTTTTCACATTTATTACTCTATAACGATACAAAAATAAAACTAGCGTTAAATTATTTTGTAATTTTATATAAATAATATTTTTAATTAACACAATTTTAATAGATCCATTCTAAAACAACAACAATAATAAGAAAAAATATTTTTTACTGTTTTTTTTTTTTTTTTTAATTTGTATTAAATAATTCATAAGAAATCGAACCCACTGAATTAACATAAAACAAAATAATTTTCTTAATAAATTACTGTGTCTAAAATAAACAAATAAAATTGCATAAATAATTGATGTTGGGTTTTTGTTTTTGTAAAAATTAAATTAATTTTTAAATTTTCTTGTTTTATAATAAATATTTTTTATTTTGAACAATTAAATGCACAAAGTAAATAAATTGAAATTTATTTAAAAAAAAAAGAAAAAAACTTAGTTAATTTGTTAAATAAAATAATTAATTGTAATATTTTAAATAATTTTTTTTTTAAATACATATATATTTAAAATTGAATTGTTTTTTAATTTTTATATATTTTTTTTTTTTCTTTTATTAATTTTATATCAACCCTGTGTTATGACAATTATTTACAATAAGAATTGCAATTTGTACATACATTCTGTCGAAATATATCAAAATCTTGTTATTTGAGTAAAGTATCTATGATAATATAAAATTTAAAATAGATTATTGTTCTTACCAATTCAGCATAATTGCAATCCAATAATTTGTTTATAGCATTCAACTAACATTTAACAAGAGTAAAAAAGAAAAAAGCATTTAATGTGCTGATAAAATATACATTTATGTAATTAATTATTTGCAATGGAAGCAAAAAGAAAAGAAGTTAAACACATATTTTATATAATCAATGCAGAGTGTGAGCATAGCCATAACAAAGTGTACAATTATTATAAGAACAATGTATTAATTATATAAATTTTAAAGACTATAAAAAAATTTAAAGTTTTCTTATAATAATAGTAACAACTACAGAGAATCACAAATGTTTGAGTTTTAAAGTGAAACACAACATGCAGTTCTGATCAAATAAAGAAAAATTACGAAATTTAATTTATTAAATGCTTTGCGTTGTTTATAGAATCACTAATCAGCATATCAGTGCAAATTAATCAATAAATTCAATAAATATAATTCTGTTTTAACAATAAATTAAAAATTATTATTATAGACGAGACATATAGACTTTAACTTGTTTTAATAAAGTGAATTAATAGTGCATTAAGTACTGCAGAATTTCTTACTGCATAAATAATAAATTTACCTTTTTGGCAAGTAATTATTATTTGCTATAGCTGAGTTAAAACTTTAACGCTGTGAAAACGATAAAGTAGAATAAAAAACAAACAGGTGTTTGGAATTTAAAAATTTTGTTAATCAATAAAAATGTCAAATTTCAAAGAATTAATAACTTCGCAAATGAAATTAGGAAAGACAATTGAGGATGCAATTAACAATGCTGCTAAAAATAAAGTTTCAAACATAAATAGTTTATTTTTAACATTTACCGACTCTCATAAACAGTTAAATAAGTTTAAAAACATACAATCTAATCATCTTTATTTTGTAAATAACTACTTTGAAGAAGTGCAAACAAAATACAATAATTGTAAAGTAATCAAGGAAAATCAATTGCAAGACAGTGAAAAAGGTGATAGTGAACCAACCAATAATGTGCACAATTTGGTTTTTAATAGTGATACCATGTCTTTCGTTTCTGAGAATGATACGCTTCGACAAAAAGTGCAAAATCAGGATAATATGATAAAATCAATTAATCATATTATTAACCAAATTCGCATGACTTCAATCGAACAATTTTCAATAGAATATTGTGAAATAAAATTAAATAAAATCAATAAATATTGGAGTGATATTCACGATAATGATAAACAAATATGGAGTCTCGCATATAAAAATGAAAAACCTCACGGATATACCAAACAAACATATTATAAAGTAGAACAAGATATCGTGGAGATCCGAGCATTATTAACAGCAAAAATAAAATCAGCATCACCTACAAAGCAAGCTAAACTCTCTAAAGAAACAATGCCTGTGTTTGATGGTAGTTACGTAAATTGGAAATGTTTCCGTGGCATATATATGGAAATGGTACACGAGACAAAAATGCCAGACGAAGAAAAGATGCAACACTTAATAAACAGTTTAAGTGGTCCGGCGAAATATTTAGTTCAAAATATGCAAAGATCTAAAAAAAATTACGCCCAATGTTGGAACTTACTGGAAAATCAATATAACAATGTACGATTATCAACATTATACCTTACACGTACTTTAACACTTCAACCTAAAATTACTCATCCGAACTCAAAAAGCATACGCGAGCTACAAAATGTCACCTTACAATGCGTAGAAGCTCTAAAACCGATGAATGTTGGAGTAGAAAAATGGGATACGTTAATAATAACACTGCTAATGGATAAATTAGATAGTACAACACTTCGTCAGTATGAGGAATCAATAAAACATCCAGAGAAGAATGAAACACTACAAGACTTTATTACATTCCTGAATACTAAAGCTATTTCATTAGAGGCTGCAGAAAATACACCAAAACCAAAAAACATATATAATCGTCAAATTATTCCATTTCGTCAAAAATCAACATTCATTATTAGCCGTGAACAACCAAAATGCGGTGTCTGCAATAAAAATCATCGTCTGTTCAAATGTGACGTATTCCGCCACATGTCCTATTTCAACAGATTATTGAAAGTAAGAGAACTTCACTGTTGCACCAATTGTTTGGAACCAGGCCACACGAATGTATCCTGTACATTTGGGCAATGTCACATATGTGGAAGAAAACATAACAGTTTATTACACAATGATCTGGATGTAAAAGGTTCCACATCATCAATAATCCAACCAAAGGAACAACGAAAACCAAGGATATTCATAGCAAAAAACTTATCTAAAATTTAATAAATTTTGTTTTGCATTCACCATGTTCATTTATTACATATTATTAAAATCTTAACAAAGTATAATAAAATAAAGAATAATCTTTTACATTTTATCAAATGTATTAAAAAAATTTTTGTGTTCTAATTAATAATAACTATTCACTATTTTCTGAACCTATTTTCTTTAAGTATCCACAAGAGTGATAACAGCTGCATTTTTAAAATATGCAGGCTATGCAAGATGATATAAAGTAAATATATATAAATATCAGCAAGATAAATAAATTAAATAATAATTTTCTTGAAATCAATAAACGGAGCACAAATAACAAAACCTGCGACTTGATAATTAGAAAATTTCATTTCAGTAAAAGAATTATTGTTTATAGATAGCACATGCTATCATTGTAATAATTTAAGTGGATAATATTTTTTATAAAAATCCTTTAAAATCACGTTTTCATCATTTATATCAGCATGTAATATCGTAAGTCTTTTGCTTTAATTAGTTTTATCGCAATTTCTTTTTATTTATAACGACTTCTCTTGTAATACAATATACTATAATTTGTTAAATATTAAAATAGTTTAATTTTAAATAATTGAAAAGTTTTGACTAACAAATAAATAAAAATCACTAATCAAAGAAAATTTCATTGTGTAATTACTAACAAAAAAATTATTTCAGACAAAAAGAGTACAATTGTGTAAGTTTTAAGTGTTTTAGTTAAACAACAAATAAATTATATACTTAATTTACAATTGAGAAAAATATATACATATGTAAATTTATATACATATGTAATTATCTATATTATTTTAGTATTTTAATTGTTTCATCTCAGAAAGTGATTAAATATATTAAATATCAAATATATATTTTTTTTTTGCAATTTTATTAAAACAAATCACACAACATTATAAATGATAAAATTTAAATGAATAAATAAAATAGTTTAAATTAAGCTGCTTCTATATATATATATATACATGCAATAATGATTATTATTTTCATTTTGTTAACTTATTATATTATCAAATGTTGTTACAACTGAATTCACATCATAAGGAACATTATTTAAAATTTCAAGGATTCCTTTAATATTGGGATAATTTTTTTATTTAAAAATATAAATTTATCTAAAACTAATAAAACAAAATTGAAACAGTGATACTAACTGGTTGTTGAATAAATTCGACCATTTTGTAGCTTAACTTTTCCGGTTGTATTATTTGTTATAAAAGCAATCAATTGTTTGTATGTTAATGTACCGACATATGCAATTGATGGATTTTTTGGTTTAAACTTTTTCTCTAAAAATTAAAAAATTCATTTAATATTATATACAATATTACCATTTTTAACAATACACAGTATTTCTGTCATACTTTTTATTCTTAAATTGATAAATTTTTGGCTTCCTAATATTTCAAAAAATTTAACGGACTTTAATTTTGTTTCATATAAACGTAAATGATTTAAAAATGCCAAACGTCTTAATACTCTTATAATAACACTAGAATTAATCGATGGTGTGTGACCATTCCCAGTACATTTTGTTAATGACAATATTGTTACGTTATGGTTATGCTTAGCAACCTAAAAATAAAAGGAGTTTTAAATATAATGGTAAATTGTGTTCTTATTTTCTGTTCTTTGTTTTTAGACCTCATTTAATATCACATTTGTATCGCCACGTTCTTGTATATGTATCTCTTTTGCCATTTTCGAGGAATATTTTAACAGATTTATTGCATCTTCTTGTTTTTCAGAGTTCGACTACAATTAAAAATTTGATAAGTTTAATTAATAAAAAAAATTAGATAAATTATACAAACAATTGTGATAACTCGCCAAAATGATGGATGCAGTATAATACGACGAAATCTCAGTGATACATTATAAATTGTTAAATATAGTTCTTTTGCTGATAAATGTGAAAATATTAAATATAATATATCGTCTGGTAAATTATTTATGTCAGTGGAGAATTTAATTTTTTTATTTCCATTAAAATTTATATCAACATTGCAAAATGATAATTTTCTTTTATTAATAGAATTCATACTAATCATAAAAATAAAAAATTACGTAAATTTCTTTTCAATCAAAATTTATTATTTTTAATTAAAAATCTAAAATTAAAAACTTATAAAGTTAAATTACAAAAAACTAATAAAAATTATACGATAATTATCGCAAATAATATTTCTGTTAAACTTCAATTGTCACTAGGCAACAAAAATGTGATTCCTTTTTGAAAAATTTTGAATATAAAAGAATTTATGTAATTAAACACTTTTTTTAGCATTTACAGCATACTGATCAGCAAAGAGATAATTTATGCATATTCATATGTATATTTATTGTTATCTATATGCAATCTAGACTATCAATATATTAATAATTACTAGTGCATTATTATATTTATCGAAATAGTATTTTTCTCAGAAAAAAAATAAAATTGCAACAATATGCACAATGATTTAATCATATAAACATAATAAAGCTTTAAAATATGCTTTTCTTTTGTAATAACGTAAAACATTTGTATGGTTTTAAGAGTATAGCAACAGTAATGTTATGTTCCGTATAATATAGTACTTCTATTTATTTGAAAATCAATTTATATTTTTGCTGTCCAAAATTTCTACTGTACATATTTTAATTATTTTAAAATTTATAAATAAAATCTATCTTCGATTAAAACTAAATAATTTAATGCCTAGACCATATAAATATATGGACTGCTAGCGTAAATTTCAAACGCGCGCAAACATCACCGCACACTTTCCCGAAGTAGCAAATTTTGTAACAGAACGTTGACATTTTGTATAAAATTCTAATATTGATGATGTTTGTGCGTATTTATAAAAGCAGTAATATTGAAATGACATACATACATTATATGGTCTAGGATTTAATGTTATAACATAGTGAGAAGCAGTACAGGTATTCCTCGACTTACGACCGAGATAGGTTCCTGGCCATCGGTCGTAAGTCGACTAAGTTGTAAGTCGAATCTCATATAAAAAAAATTTAAGAAAAAAATTAAATACTGTACTAACTTTGAGGGTCATTTTCTATGAAAAAAATTGGAAAAAAAAATGGTCGTGAGACGGGGACTACCTGTATAATGGGTTGTCTTACTGTTGTTGTATCACTTTACAAGTCGTATTATACCAAAATTTATATCCTGGACACCTTATACGTTGCTCCGAAATCTTTAGGATTCAAAATATTGTTTAAAATCTCTAAAAGCGGAATAAAAATATAGTTCTTATCTTTCAGATGGCAAAAGCTTATAAACCATAGATAAGAAAACTACATAAAATAAAAACTATGGTAAATGTACACGATAATTGGTGAGTTCACCAACGTTGTACCTTGCTTAATTTTTATATCGTATTGTACTGAGACAAAAACCAAATTTAAATGCGTCCATGAAATCAAAGATTAATAAATGATTAAAGTTAATGATTTATTTTCTTAAAAGAAATTTAACTAAATAAGTTTATTTAAGAAAAACTAGTGATTTATACACTGTATAGTTTAATTTAAAAGTCAAAATAAATGTAAACATAGTACAAACATTAAACATATTTTATTAAAAATTTAAAATAAAAAAAACATCATGATATAAAAAACATTAAAATTATATTATAATTATATAAAAAATAGCACAATTATAATAGAAATGGCCAAATAAAAAAAAAATATTATTAGTATAAATTTAATAGAAAAATTATTTCAAAATTAATATAACAATACCTAAAGCATAAATATGCATAAAACATTTATATATTTTATTTATTTTTTTATAAATTAAAAAAAATATATATTAATTACTTTAAATAAATTTTTGATTTTGTTTTGATTCTGCTTTTAAGCTCATTAAGGCATGATTATACACATATTTTTCGTTTATTAATAATTGCACTTTGTTAATTTTTTTTTCATTTAATTTGCCTTTTAGTAAATACTCAAGATGAAAGCAAATTCAATAATTTTCTTACTTTTTTTTTTTTTTTTTTTTTTTGATATTTGTCATTCTTATTTTAAATGAAGCAATGCGACTCATTACTCCTAATGACACTTATTATTAAACAATAAAAAAAATTTCTTTTATCTATTAACCCTCCTTTGTTGGCTTATTTTTTTATTACAAACAATATATTTGTAGATATATTTTCAAAAATCGTGCATGTAAGTACAAGTACGATACATAAAATGAAACGCAGCTGTACTCCAGCGGTATCTCAAAATAATTTAAAAATAATAATTTGTTGGTTATTCCACATTAGAACCACTAGACTTATACATATAAGGTTAACTATTTTTTAACCTATTTAATGGTTTGCAAAATTCCATGCATAAATTATAATTACAGTTTAATATAAGAGAAAAATTTATTTATTATTCTTTCGATTCTCTTCAGCATCCTGTCGTGTACGATTAAATGCTTCTGTTTTAAGAAAATCAACAGTTTTATAAACAACACCACGATCATTTACTGGACGTAATGCACTATTATTATTTCCATTATTAGCAATAACATTATTTAATGTAACGTTATTATTATTATTGTTATTAATAATATTATTATTTATTAATCCAGGCCCAGATGTTACAATATTTTGTTTATTTAATGCAGTTAGTTTTTGCGGACTACTTGTTGTATGATCTAAATCACAATATTGTAATTTATCGTCACTTTTACTTGGCGTAGTTGGTGATATGCCGGTTGACATCGTACCAAATTTATTATTTTGTTCATAGATAGAGATCTAATAAAAAAGGACAAACAGTATACATATAGACACAATAAATTTAATTAATTAACTAATGCAAACATTTTTTTTTACCTGTGAATCATCTACAAAAGTACCATAAAATTCTTCGCCGCCGTCAATTGATGATGAAAATGATGTAATCGGCCCGCCTTTTCGTCGCAATGAATTTGTATCAAACTAAAATAGATAATAAAAATATAATAATAAACAAACAATAAACACTAATAAAATATTAAATTACTCGTGGTGTTGTTGGTTTTGGCTTTCTATCTAGAGGTGGTGGTTGTAGCTTAGTTAAAATTGGTGATTTTTGTACACTTCCATTTGTTAATAATTGCTTATTTGAGTATTCTACAAAATTTGATGGGTGCTGATCACTAGCTATAGGTTTGCCATCTAATACAATTTTTGGTTTTAATGTTCTATCAACAATTGGCGCTGGAGCCTGTGATGTCTATAATGAAATATAATTTAAAAAAAAGCAAATATTTAATTTAAAGCAAAAAAATAAATTTACTTGTTCCATAAAATCGTAACGAAAGACATTTCTCTCAATTTTTGAAGGGGCAGCATTTGTATAAAAATGATTACGCTGTAATGTGCGACTCGATATGTTATCGTTTATAATTAAATTCGGGGTTGATGATGCAATTATATCATGCGTTGTAATCAATGTGGGTGATATAGAAGTATGACTGTTTATGTTGTTTGTACTAAAATATGGTGGTTGATGTGATCTTGGTATATCATAACTTTGTTCGACACTCTAAAATTTTAATAATAAAAACAAAAAAAGATTAATTACAAAGATATAAATAATGAATATAGTCATATACTAACCGAATTGACTTCTTTTGGTCCAATAGCTGGTGACGCATTTTCAGTATCTGATTGTGTATCTTTATTTCTATATTCGATACCATCTAGAACAAGACCACTTATACGTTTTGGTGGACGTGGTGGTGCTGTTATATTACTAACTATGTTTTTCTGTTTTTGTGAGTTTAAAATTTCAGTCGGTATTTTAGAAAAACGTTGAGTATATAATACTAATCCAATTGAATCATTTTCAACAGAACTATCTGACGGACGCAAATTTCGATCTAAACAGTATTTAAAATATTATTAAATTACTATTATTACTAAACATTGAATTAATTTAATAAATTAAGCATTACAGCCAATCTTGTTATTACCTAAGGTATTTGTACCCATAGACATAGGATGAGTCCACTCATCGTCAGTAAAAACACTTTCAGAATCTGTTGGACTCGATCTGCCACTTCTTGGTCTGGCTTGTTGCTACAAGTTAAGTAAGAAACAATTATTTGTCAATAATTTTACAATTAAAAGTTCTATTTACCTGACAATTATTTCGTTTTGGTGAATAAGGTTGATCTGTTAAATTTAAACCTATGTTTATATGACTTCTTGGTGTATCGTAAAATTTCGGATCAAGCGAATTCAATGGTGTGGTCGGACTATTGTTATTCTGTTTATAAAGTTAATATATTATCTAAAAATTATGGTACATCTACAAGATAATACATACATGATAAACCGGACTTCCTGAGTAGCATTCACTTATAGGTATATACGGTCCCGAACATGTACTTAAAGATGGTGACGGTTCACTATTTTCTTGTACAAAATTTGTACGATCAGTAAGCATTAAACTTTTTGGTATTTTCTTTACGGTTCCTGTCAAATTACCAACATCTTGTTTATTAATTGTTTTCGTTGTAAGTGACATTGTATCATTCTTACTTTCACTTAAAGATTGTGTTCTCGTATGACCAGTTATTTCATGTATTGGTCGCTGTATTCCTTGTGATCTTTCAATAGTATTATGCCGATTACTCATATTAAAATTAGTATAACCTTCACTATTTTGCAAAGTTGCTGCAAATGGATTTGTACCTTTTGGTTGTTGATGTTGCAATGTTACTTTACATAGTAATAGTTCTTTATTATAAAAATCATTATAACAACTACCTGGTGTTATTGATGATGCTGTTTTAGATGTTGTCTGTTGTGCAGTAGATAAATTTTTATTATTTACTGTATGATATGTAGATTTGTCTAATGACAGACTTGTCATCTCATTATTGATTGTCGAATTTAATTCAGTTATTTGAGTATCATTTGACCGATCAGGACTATACACTAAAGTCGTTTCATTTTGTATTGTACCAGGATTAATATTATAATCTGCAAACATAAAAAAAACATGTATATTTTTATTAGAAATAAATTATTAAACGTATAAATATTATATGTGTATTCATTTACTTACAGTTTTTATTTTCTGATTGTGATAAATCTTGCAAGGCACACACTTGACATATGCAGTTAACCCATTCTTTCATATCATTTTCAGAATCTGCAGCCAAATAATAAGTTCGTCGTGGTGTCTTTACATCGAACATATGTTGAAACTTTAATTTACCCTTTTCTAAATGTAAGCCCGCATCAACTTGTTCACACTGATCTAAATCGATTGTACCTTTTAATTTACGACAATTACGATCAGTATAATATTCCAAAAAAAACTGGCCAGGTAGCTCGCCTTGCTTTAATGTAAACCAACGACGTCTCCATCGCTAAAAATTAATTAATAAAATAACAATAAATGAGCAAATGTCTGTAAAGTTAATGACAAAAAAGTAACGAACTATTGTTAAATCAAATAATAATTATAATATCTTAATTTTAATAGTTTTATGATCATTAATTCATTTCCAACATTTAATGTCAAATGTTAATATATATGTATATATTAATATAATTCACCAGCAAATGGAAAAATTATAATTCACAAAAATTGAATCATATTCATCATTTATATAAATATATATTTATAATGTATTTATTTTGGTATTGTATTGAATTTATGTTTATTTCGCAAATTATTTTTTTTTTGTTATACATATAATCATAATATATAAAAAAGAGCAATTCACAAATAAATGTATATATTTGAGTCAGAAAATTTTTATAAATAAAATATTTTTTATTTAAAAATTTAGTCAACACAAGAAATATTTTTGCTAAGTATGATAAACTTATACTCAACGGTTGATAATTTTATTAGTTATTCTATGTTTAATATTTATATCTTTTAAATTATAAAAACACCTAAAATTTTGGTTTGCTATGAAACTAATGATAAAATCATCAAATCAAATTTTACAATTTAAACAAATTTTTGTAATTCAAAATATATATATATATAGGTAATGAAAAAAAAATTAATTCGTATTATTTATTTATATTTTTTTTATATAGTAAATATATAAAAAATAAAAAAGACGTAAATAAATTATTTTAATTAATTAAAAATATTATTAAATTAATATAAGATAATGAGATAGAATGGCGAAAGATAATTATTATAGAATAAATACCGCATGAATAAATATTATTATTTATTATTTTTAATGATTAAGACAATTAATTTTGAATGACTACAATCATTTCTAAGAAAATAATATTAGATAATAACAATAATAAAAATAATTCATAAATTTTGACACTGTTTTTTTCGGTATTTATTAAATTGTTGCTAGAAAAACGATTCTTCCTAATCGAATATAAATCTATTTCGAGTTGTCAATACAAAATTAATAATTAAGTAGAAAGTTAATATTGATTAAAAGCATATAAATTTACTAAATATAAAACAGCTGCTCTCAAGTGACTAGATAATAAACTCCCAAAATTGGTGTTTACATACCAAGCAACAAAATTATGTTTATAATCAATTTTACAGTAGGAAGAGACAAATAAATATTTATATAAATTCTATATTATTTATATGATATAATAATAGATATTTATAGCATTTATTTAGAATCTAATTACAATATTATTTTTATATAAAAAAATAAGTAAATACTAATAATAATAATAACATAACAGCTGATAAATAATTTTAGCTACTTTATTTAACAAACTTTTATCTATTTTTGGGCGTATCGTTGTATTCGTTGCATATTATTAATTCTTTAATCAAAAAAAAAAAACAAATATAACTTATGATAAATAAATTAATTAAAATAAAAGAGAGAAGAAAATACAAAATCACAAAACAAATTTATTACAGTTAAATTATTTAGCATAGAAATTAATTAAAATTTATTAAAACAAAAAAACAAACACAGTAAACAACTGGACTTTAGCATTTAAAAAATAAATAAATAAATAAAAATACATTTGAAAATAAATAAGAGAACAAAAAAATCATAAATGAAATATATAATGTTAATGTTAAATGTTGAAAAAAAAACTACATAAATGCACTTCCTGACATTAAAAATAATTATATTATTTGTCTTTTGTTTAACGTTTCATGGTATTCTTTTCTTGTCTGGAAAAGGAAAAAAAGTGAATATGAATGGATATATTTTAAAAAATATAAAAATAATTTTAGAATATACGTCGTCGTCAGCAAAACAATAATAAAAAGAATTAACTTCTTTTCTTTATTATTTTTGTTTTCTTGCGTTTTTTAACAAGTGAAGCAAGTAGATACTATACGACAAAATATAAATATTCATAAATAAACATAATCAAAAAATTTATGATTTCTATAAAAGCCAACACTGGAGAAATCTGACGCATTTATTCTAATGAAATAAAAAAAAAATGTAAAATTGCTACACAAAACCAAATTAATTTTGTTCACTTTTAACTTTTTCATTTAAAAAAAAAAAAATCGCTTTAATTAGCAAATTTAAATTAATTATTAATTTATGTAAAATATATATAATAAATAACAAATAAATGACTCACAGCTCCTCTCCATATTCTATTTGTTGGTGGAGATTTTGTCAGCCATCCTTCATGATAAATTTCTTTATTCATTTTTTGTTTTCTTTATTTTGTTTTCTTTTATTTAATTAATTTAATTTTGTGCTTTGTAGTTTCACTATCACATTTTTTTGTTACATTTTTTTTAATTATAATCAAATCACATCACAGTTCTATATAAATTCATATTATTTTAATCTTATTATTATACTTTTCGAAACTTAAGATCTAAATTGTGGGTTTTTTATTTCCTACTGTTATGTTTTTTTTTTGTTTGTTTGCTTGTCTTTTCGTTATTGTTAGATTCAATCCAGTTTCGGAATAGTTTATCCAAATTTTTTATTTCAAAAGCGTATCGATTTGATATGAACCGTACTGGTTGAATTTCAATTGATAAACTCAAAATATTTTATATAATAATAATAATAATTTACAAACAAAATATATAACAATATAATTAATATTATATTACTATTTCACAAAATAATAAGTTTTAAAGCTATAAATAATCAAATTGAGTATAATGCAAAGCATTATTTATTGTAATGGAACTGCACAATTTAACGTATACATAATTTCATGACATCCTTTTTGTACAAATAAACTGTAGCCCGTATTATTTAATTTAAATGCTTTACACTATACCCAATTTAAAAACTAATCTTTGTTTTATTTTTAATTTTATAATTTAATCTAATTACAATTAATAACAGAACTGATAATACGGACGGACAATATATATGTTAATATTAATTAAAATTCATTCTTTATTAAAATGTCAAAAAATGCGTCGCGAGTTGAAATAGCTCTTTGTTTCATTTTTCGCTTGTAAAACATTTATATTGTCTTTTTCACTTTCATTCAGTCTTTACTAAACACGTATTGAATAATATTCTCAAGTCAGAAAATTAGCATTTTAATCACAATCCACTGAACACTTGTCAAATTGAAATTAAGTCAAATGGATACACTGTAAAAAATATATATTTTGCTAAATAAAATACGTTATATTTTTTTTTTTCAATTTTCATTAATTTTATTTTACTAAAAACATTACAATTCAAATAATTAATTATATATTTAATTTAACACAAGACAGATAGTTTATTTATTTTTTTAAAATACATTTATAATAATTAATAAATAAAAATACAATATTTTTTATTATAATTGTTTTTATAAAATATAACTTAAATTTTATAACATTATTATTAATTTTGATTCACAATAAAAATGAATGAATTAAACCATTAATAATTTAAGTGTGATTATTTATAAGCGACTACACAATATTTTCTTAAGTAACATGTTATTTCTTAATCCACCTTAGAGTATAAAATCTCGAAAATTCTTTTCATATGGTGCGCTGTAAACAAATGAATGTTAAATTCTCCTTTTTATTAATGAGAAAATATAATAGTAATTAACTAAAAATAAAATTATATTAATAAAGTTAAACATAAAATACAATAATGAGATTAAAAAATAAGAAAAAAACCAAAAAAAAAGTAATTAAATAATGATGTATTTACAGAGCCGGTATTTACAAAATGAATACCCAAATAATAAAATGCTCAAAATGTACAGTAGTTTTTAGAAGCTTTGAGAAGGAATTTAGAATATTATTAAATCCAAACAAAATTTACCGGCTTTATACGTTTTTTTTTAATAACCTAAATTAGAATAGTAATTGGAATTTAAAATTATTATTCTTTATTTATTCTTAAGGAAATTTATTTTTGAAATTTTCATCATGTGAATACCAATCAAATTATTGTATTCAATAATGGATAAATAAATAAATTTAAAATAATAAACAACATAAAAAAGATTAAATAAATAAATAAATAAAAACAGTTGCATGAAAATGTAAATACAAAATAATATGTAATTAATAAACAATAAATCAGCGATAAAAATTTTTTAAACAAAGAATGTCTGGTGCAAAAATATAATTATACAAAATACTATTAATAATAAATATTTCTTATTTATTTTACTTTACTTTCTCATATTTAATAGAAATTAAATATAAATTAATATAAATTAAAAATGATTTATAAAAGAATAAGAGATTTAATAAAGCTACAATAATAATAATAATAATTATATATGTATTAGGAAAACAATTATTATTACATATTTAATGCGCAATGTAGCAACAATTTAAATACACAAAATTAATAATTTAAATATAATTTAACATTTTTCTTAAGTACAACATTTTCTTTTAATTAATAAATGCATATTCTCAAACATATAAAAAATTAAACAAATTTTTTTTTATAAATAAACCATAATAATGGCATGACAAGAGTTAAAATTGTCTCAACAATCATTATGGATATTTTTCCAGGTATATTTTAAGCATTAAATAAACTTGTCAAGTTCAAGCATCAACAAACTATGCAATTAATAAACATAAAAAAAGGAATACAACATAAGGTGCAAAAAGGCTAATTTAAATAAAGTTCTTATCAAAGTATTATTATTTTGTTATATTTTATTTGTGAATTTTTCTTAAGTTTAATATGATTTAATTTTCAATTATTTTTGAATGATTATTTAATATACATTTAAATATATTTTTGATCACATTATTAACTATTAATTATCTACCTTAATAATTATTTAAAAATTATATAATCTCTTTTATTTATTTGTAGTTACAATACATTTTATTGCCTGACTTAAATCAATTTAATAGCCAAAGAAATATTATTACCAATTTTATTTTTCACATTTTATATTTATGTTAGAATAATATATTAATTTTATGATTTCTAATAAATTTTTATATAACATTTAAGCTTTTTTTTTAAATTTATTTCATTGAAATAGTTCATAAATTTGAATAACGTAATAAAGCCGCTTTATAGTTACTTAAAGCTTAACAGAATCAATATTTTATGAAAATTAATTTCAAAAATAAATCAGAATTATTCTACAAATGAATGTTAAATAATTTTCTTAATTTTAACTACACTAAAAATATAATTATGAGCAATAAATTCTAAACAGTATTTAAATTTATACAATAAATAGATTGAAATGGACATGGAAAAAAATTTATAGTTATAAATAATAATACTAATATATTAAACAACATTATAATGTGTTTCGACTAATTTTTAAATTAAATTTATACCTAATAAGAAATAAATAATTAACAACAATAATTGCACAGATTTAAAAATAAAATAAAAAAACAGAAAACAGTAGAATTGTGTAGTTCTACCACAGTTTATTATGATAAAATTTTAAATCTAAGAATCCTTGCTCTGTTCTGCCTTCAGAATCGGTTGATATTGTTGAAGCACCATCAGTTAAATCACCATTGCCATGACCACCATTAATACCATTTATGCTGCCATTATTACCAACATTATGCTCATTTAAACCATTTATACTTGCACAACTATGTCGTGGACTTAATTTATTTGGTGATTTCATATATGGATGATGTAATTTGACAACACCAAATGATTCAGGTGTCTCCTGGTCAAATTCCATTTTATTACTTGGTGTAACAGCACTACCAACATTAAATGATAAATTTTTTAAGCCCGTATGTTGTTTTGTAAAATGAAAATTATTTAAATTTTTTGTCAATACTTTTGTATCATTTTGTATATTATTAATATTATTATTATTGTTATTATAATTAGTATTATGATTATTATTATTATTATTATTACTGTTAATATGATTTTGTGTAATATTTTGATTAATTTGTTGGTTATCAATATTATTATTATCAATATTATTGTTATTATTATTACTATTACTATTTTGTGTAATTATATGATTATTGTGATGGTTATTAAATATTGTACTCAAATTATCATCATCATCATTTGTAGGTGACACTATCATACCAATATTATATGATATATTTTTTAATCCTGTATGCTGTTTATTATAATGAAAATTTGGATTTTGATTACTCAATAATGAAAATGTTGAATCACGCCTATTCAAGTCATTATTATGATCATTTAGATGACTATTACTAAAATAATAGTTTTTATTCATTATATTTTCTTTTAGTTCAGGTACTTGGTCTACTGTAGAATTATGATTTTTAATTAACTCCTTATCTTTTTTAATATTTTCAATGTTAATATTAAATTCTTCAATAATATCAATGTCTATATCACCATTATTATTAACATCATTGCCATTATAATTGTTATTATTATTATCTTCATTTATTATATTTTCATCAGTATTATTTGTTGTTTCAGGATTATCATTGCTGTATGTACTGGAATGTTTTTAATATTTTTGGTATTTTTTTTTTTTGTATTTTTTTTTATTCTATTGTTTTTCTTCTTTTTATTTAAATCAATTAAATTTTATTATTTATAGTTTAGCAAATAAAAAACAAAGTAAATATTTTTATTTGTACAAAATATTTGCAAAATTACTTTTATTATTTTTTCATAAAAAAGAAAAACAAACTTAAAACTAAAGCTTTAAGTTACGACTACACATAGTTTTGGTAAATGTTTTTTTTTTTTAGTATTTATATATCTAATCTGGACGGGGAAGAGTTTTGATTCTCATAATCTTTAATGCTTGTATATAAATAAACTAAAAATATAATTAATTTAAAAAATGAAATCAATTAAATTAAACTAAATATGTAAAGCCCGGCAAGGTTTAGTCCAATTTCCAAAAATTTTATAAATAAAATAATTAAGAAATCAATAAAATAACACAAATTTGGATTAAATTAAAATATCAAAATAATTAATACTAATTTAAACAAATTTTATACACTTTTTTTCATTGTTTATATTTAAAAAATTAACATAACAAATACTCCAGTCTTAAACATAGTATTTAGCAGGTTATTCAAACGTTTTTGCTTTATTGATTAAAATAAAAAGTATTTTAAGGTTTTTGCCATAAAATTAAATAACCACAAAATATGTCGGTCAAAATAAATCACTAAAAGTCACATTAAAGAAAAAAATAAAAAACACACAAACAATTTTTAGTTCAATTTTACTTGTCGCTAATTAATTAATTAATAAATAAAAAGCTAATATAAACTGAAGCTTTATAAATTTCAATTACTATGTGTATTCGCAGCTTAATTTTTTAATAAATTACTTAACTACTAATAACAAATAAATGGAAAAAATTAATAAGTAATACATATATGTGCATTTAAAATAAAATTTACTATATAATAATAAACTCATAAGATATCATACATGTTCTTTTTTATAATTAAATAAATTATATTTTAATATCTACAAATAAATTAAACTAATAATTTAAAATAAAATTAAAAATTATGATAATTCTACAGAGGATTATATAATTAAAATTATTTTATAATAATAATTATGTGTGCACTTTTTTATTTAAATTTTGTCACCGCTATAATTCTCTGAAACATAAGAAATAAACAAAAGATAAATGGTGCAAATAAATAATAATAATAATAAATAAATAAGCAAATTTTAATTTATTTTCACAATTTAAATAAAACTTTTAAACAAATCACAAAAATCAGAAAATGAAGAACAAAAACATTGAAAAATTAACAAATCACAAACCCAAAATCAACTGTTTACCTGTTTGGTTCGCTATGAACTGGGCTAGGGCTGTTATGAATTATCTGAAATTAAATAATAACAAGAATAAAATACAAAACGAAACAAAAATGTTCATGTATAACAAAACAAAATAAAAAAACCAGAACACAGGTATAAATATATAAAATTAACAAAAAATGAATTTAAATAAAAAAAATTATAATGCAAAAATATATAACAAATAAAAACAGCCCGCATTCAACCCTCTTAAGCATTCTATACTACACATTTTTATTATTTTTTCTCCATAGTTCTCGCTTTCACATTTTATTGCAAAGACGAAGAGTTCACAATTTGATAGCAAAAGGAGGAGTAAAGCCAAATCGTCATTATTGCTAATACCTTTGAATTTCAATGTCAGTTATACTTACAAAGAAAAGTATTCTTATTGTTATTATTATATATTATTGTTACTATATTCTTGTTGGTATTATGATTCAAGTGGTTTTTATAAAGGGCTGTATTATATACTGTTAACCGTATTAAAATTATACAGCATGGCACAAAATATCTTATGTATTCAAATTTATACAATTGATTTCTAAAAATGTCACGAAATATTCTTTTTAATTTATTTGCTTATTGATTATTTTATTTTTACTAAAGTTAACAATATAAGTGCAAATTTATAACAAAAAAATAATTTTTTCGTTTTATTTTGATTATTGTATTTTTAGTACTTGAAATTCTTAATCATAGACGAAGTTCTGCCATAACATGTATAACAATAAATTGAATAAAATAACCACACTGTAGAAAGACAAGTGATTTGAATTTAAATGTTAAATTTTAAAACATAATTATTCTATAAAAATAACATTATCAGGTCAAGACGACTCAACAATAAGAATATGTACAAATATAACAATAAGAATATGTACAAATATAACAATAAAAATAATAAATTGTTTAAAAAAAAAGTAGTTACGTCACAAATTTGTTAGAAGAAAAAAAAGTAAAAAATAAAAAAAACAATCGTTTCTATGCAGAATTCTATGTTAAAAATTAATTAAATAATTAATAATTGTGTTAGTATTTTTTTTTTATATATTAATACCTCAGCCATACTGCATGTTGGACGACGTGCAGCATAACGTCCAACGGGTGATGACTGCATCATAGCTGGATGCATCACTGGCGTTTTAATACTACGACGTTTATATTCATCAGAAATAAAATTTGGACCAAATAGAGCAGTGTTAGGACTATAAATATTATTATTATTTAGTTTTAGATTAATTTTGTTAATAAAGAATATAATTTAATTTGAATTAATTAATTAGTTACCACAAGTATGATTAGAGACAATAAAAAATATTGAAAAAAAATTAATTGTATTTACCTAGATGTCAAATGCATTTGAATATTGTTATCCGAATGATCACCATTTTCATTATTTACTGCATTCTCAAAGAAACCATTATAAACAACAAAATTATTCATTTGAGGTATTGTTTCATTTAGATTATAATGTTTTTTCAAAAATCCAATTAATTTCTCTGACGGACGATCTATAGCCATCTTTTCTGGTTTATAATTCTCTGTTGCCAACATATTTTCATATAATTCTTTTCCTAAACCACTTCGTTGTCTTGATTCGTGTATATAAAAATCTAATACACATGGTGCATTTAACATTTTTGTTTCGCCATTTGAATCAAACACGTACAACGATTTTTCACCAATTTTTAATAATCCAGTTATGACACCACTAAAAACAGAGAAAAAAAACATATAATTATTTATTATTAACTATAATTACATTTTAGAAAAATAATAATAATAATAACAATAATGAAAATAATAGGCATATATGTTTATGGAATGTATATTATCATATATATTAAAATTGCTAAATCATTTAATATTTTTATTTATATTTTATTATAATTAAGATTGATTAAATATGTTGATTGTGATTTTAAGTGTGCGTTTCATTATTTTTCATAGAATTATTATATACATTTTAATTGACGTTGAATGATTTTCAGTCATTTCAGAAAATTAAAGTTAACATTTAATTTTTGTCATAAAGTATGTTATTTAAATCCAGAGTTTAATATACTTAATAATTACAGGATAGTAATTAAATAACTGCATGTATAAACATTCTTTTAAAAAACTATAAAATTCTACACTTAATATATGCAGAAACAAAATAGAACTAAGATAATCTCTGCTGCAGCAATAGAAACAAATGTTTATTCTATAAAAGCTTTAAAAAGCTCTAATACTGTTTAAAAATTAATTAAACTTATCTTCTTTTAATTTTAATAAAAATAATATATAGAAAAAAAAAACAGCAAAAGTATTTTACTTTAGAATTAATCCAATAATATTTCTGCAATTTAAGCTTAAATTTATAAACAAAAAAAAAACATTATACTTTGATGGAAAGCAATTACTTAGCATACATGCTGTAGCAATAGCTGCCATGTACAAGGAAAATGTCACGTAACTTACGTACAACTTACATTTTTCTCTTGATATAAAAAGAAAATTTCCTTCTCTATAGCAAAGTATAATAATAATAATAATAAAACAAAATTATTGTTGATAAAAATCTTTTGAATAAAATAAGAATAAAAACAATAAAACAAAAAAATTGTTCACTTCAAATAAACACGCAATACTGCGATTGCTTTATAATTATTTATTATTGTGACTAGAGAAATTATTTTATAAGGAATAAATGCTCAAGAAACTAATAAAAAAAACATATTTTGTTGTTTTTACAAAACATAAAGAAAATTATAAAATAAAATGAATTACTAAGAAAATTGTAATAAATAAAAAAAAATCTAAGAATAATTAATACATATAATATACGTTCATTGCCCTTTACATATTATTTTTGCCTTTTTCCCTATACTTATTATAATTTAAAGCTTTTCATTAACTTAAACTTGAAAAACAAAATACAAATCAATTCAAGTAGAAAAATGCTAATTTCTTTTATTATAATTATTATGTTATCTTAAAATTTATGATTGATTAATAAATGAAAATATATTGTTAAAATTTATATTATATGTTTTATCGCTAGGGTCTAGGTCAGAAGTTAGAGAAATAAAAAAGAATCATTTTGATTTATTATGTTATTTTTAAATTTAAATTAATTATATTGATTAAACATCATATTAACAATTTACAATTCTTATGATAAAAATAGTTTAAAAAGGACAATAATTATCTAAATTTAAAATGGATTATTGTGATCTTAAACGATCAATAGATATTAAATCAATTTTAAAGCTAAATAAAAAATTGAAAATATTTGTATTTTTATTTTGAATAAAAAAATATTGAAAATAATAAAATTTTATTGCAAAAATAAAATACATTTAACGGATCATTATGACATGGCTAGAATAAATTTTGGCGTATTTAAAATATTTAACGTCAAATAAATAAGTGTTTCCACCCCATTTAAAATTTAATTTTTATACAATTTTCGTTAATTACATTTGAATTAATATTTATTAAAATAATTTCATCAGTAATTTTTTACATTTTGTATACATAATTTACTCCTTTAATAATGAAATGAAATAATAATAACAACAAAAATAAGAATGCATGTAGAAAAACAGTATTGTTTAACTTCATTTATTTTACATTGCAAGTCGAATTATTGAGAAAAACTATTTTCTTTTAGTGATTAAATATGATATTAAAAATATTAATAGATAATGTAATTACTTAACAAAAAAGGACCTTGAAATTTAATTTGGTAATTAACATAAAAGATATTTTCGTGTCATGCTTTAACCAAACTTCCGTTTTAATAATAAGCATTTTTTATATTTCTTCTTCAAAACATAGTTCCTTGTAGATTAAATAATTAAGGTAGAAACTTAATAACAATAATAATAACCTTGAATAAAAGGTGTAAAAATTATTTATTTCACCATTTGTATTTACTAGAAATTGGATGTCATGGTTAATTAAATTTTGATAAGAAACAAATACTTAAATGTAAATAAAATAAAAATTTTCGAAGAAATTTAAATATGATTATTAAATAATCAGTAATGGATACAAACACTTAAAATTTAACTTACATATTTAATAATTAATTAAATATGCATAAAAATAATTCAACTTACTTTTTACCAACTGGTTCTGTTAAAAAATACACCGAATGATCCGAATTTCTTAATTTATTAGCTGTTGTGACTGGCTTATTAAGACCCTGTGCCTTAGCAGACAGTTCACCCATTTCATTAATAATTTCAGCAACTTTAGATGTTACATCTCTAATATAAAGTAAAAATTATTTATACATATATTTTGTACAATATTATAAAGATATATTAATTTTAGTTTTGAAACTTACAAAGCGGAACGTCTATCACCTTTAAAATTAATCGGCAATAAATTATGATTCACCTTAACAATTGGTGTTTTAAAAAAATCTTTGACATTAAATCTAAACTCCATGATTCTATATTTTTAATTTATTAATTTTCTTTTTTCTTTAGTTTTTGCACTTTTTCTTTTTATTAAATAATTTAAAAAAATAAACACAAAGATGAAAACAGATTAAAAAAAAATAATACAAATTCTATAAACAATTTCTATTATTATCTTCTTTTAATATTATTAATAATTATTGTCAGAGTGATTTAAATAAAAAAATGTATTATTTATTTACAATCGATGAAATAATAAAATTAAAATTTTCTTGTCAAAAAAAAAATAAAAACTAAAATAAATAAATTTTATATCAATAAATAAGATAAGTTTGACAGACAAGTTGATGTAATAATATATATTTGCTGGTTTATTTCAATTAAACCATCATCAAGTTACCTGGAAATTGAAAAAAAAATCATTAAAATTCACATAAAAATTTTAAATACTAAAAAACAAGCATTAAAAACTACTGTAAAAATATTCAATTGAATGGATTCGAGTCGAAACGAACCGTGAAGTTATTTTTTTACTCTGTTTTATTTTCTATGGTGTAATTCTATGATTCATTTTATTGTTGGTACTTTTATTTAAATTACATAAAAGAAAGTCTTAAGGTTTTATATCTTAAATTTATTATTTATTTGCTGGTTTTTTTTGAAATCGTAACACACAAAAGAAACTGTTTGTAATTGCAAATTTATTTGTGAATTTTTTCTTTTTCAAAGTAATTTAAAAATCTTTACAATTCTCAACTGTTGTTAATATTATTTAATATATTCTCCATATAAATTTATATGTAAAAAAATTTTATCGTGCCTATAATATTATCATTTGCACGTTTCAACTCATTTAGAACCAAAGTACTAATTAATTAATTAATTAAATTTTACAAATGACTGCTTTTATTCTATTTATTCAATTCTAAATCAAGTAAAATATGCTAGACTATCTGTCAAAAATAATTCGCCCCGTCTACACATGAAATGAGTTATTTAATATATGTAATTATTCCTGACATGCAATCTATAATTGCTGGACTTAAACGAATGCATTTTTAGCTATTTTTTTAACTCAATGAAAAAAATTTGTAAACAATTGGCACGTGGTATCCTGCCATTGTTAATTTTTTTTAAAAGAAATTAAAATTTCTCTTTTTTAGAAGAACAAAAAAAAAGCCTATAAATTCCAAGATACAAAAAGTTTTAAGTTTTTCATTGTTAATTGTTTTTAATATAAATTTTTTTTCCGTTTTAAATTTTTTAATCGGTAATGGAGCATCGCTAATAATTATGTTATTTCTATTTTGATGTTTTCTATGTTGTGAAATTACTTTAAAAATAGAAACTGGGTATTATTTATGGGCCAAACAGTAAAATTAATTAAATTTTTCAAGCTTATTTAATATAATTAAAAAAAAAATAAAATCAAAAATACAATTTTTCAATTAAATTTTATTAATGTTTTTATTTATTTATTTATTTTTTTTTTTTTGCTTAACACAAAGGTATTATTTTTTAATAATTAACTAAAAATAACGAACACGAACACATTAAAACTTAAATATATTTTATTCGTGGTTTATTAATATTAAAAATTTTTAGCCCTGAATATTTACAACCCTAACCCTGACTTTTTTATAGATCTTGAAATAGTTTTTTCACTTTAATTTTCTTCTTTTTTTTCTGTTTTTAAATAAATTATTTAAATTTTATTTTAATATTATTAGTTTTTTTTCTGCCCTAATCTATTTTATGAAAATAATATTACAGTACCTACTGCTATTGTATATATTATTTAGTAAATATATTATTAAATAAATAAATAAATAATAATAATAATGAAACTTTTTAAATCCTTCACCATGTCCTTAAACCTTTAATTATTTATATTAAAATTAATAATTTTATCGATTTAAAAAAAAAAAAACGAAACGAAATAAGTAATAAATAAATAAGTTGAGTTACTTAAATATTTAATATTTCTATTAAAAAGTATATGGTGGACTAATAAAATGAAAATTCTAAGACCATTTAAACCATTTATTACTATATATGTATGTACATATACCATTATGAGCTATTATATTGCCGGCAAACTGTTAAAATATACAATTTTCATGATAGACTAGGAGACAAACACCATGCAAATTCGCGTAAACACAATATAAATATTTTTATATTATTAAATCAACAATTGATGAATGACGATGACAGCAGTAAAACTAAAATATTATAAAAAAAAATTAATCGACCGAAACATCAAATGCAAACAAGTTGTTTGAGAATGTAAAGTGGAATGTTCGTATTTTCAAATACTATTATTTAAGATTTTTTTCTTGATTAAGAAATTATACACTTTTAACGATTTATTGACTATAAAACTTTTTTTTTACTTATATGTACTATTAGCGATAGATATTGTTTTTTAATATAGATATTCTGGTTTTTAACAAAGTATCTAACACTTAGCACTACACTTTACAATGTAATTTACGGATAGGATAATGGTTTTACTATATTTTCGATTGATTAATAATGTTTTGAATGAATAAAAATCATGAAGAATATAAATTAACATTAATTATTTCCATATCACAAAATCAAGCACACATGAAATCAAGGAAGGAAGGAAATAATAAAAATAATCAATTGAATAATTTAAATAAAAATAAAAGTATATTATAAATACAAAATAAACAACAAGAAAGTGGTTTATATATATATATATATATATATATGTATCCGCAATCCGCATCTGCATGTAAACTTTTTTAATTTTTCGATTAATTGTAAAGTGTCCGAAAAAAGCAAAAAACAAATATAGTGCTAATTAAATAAAAAAAAAAATATCTGCCTACATTTCCATTTAATCAAGGCTCTATAAGTGAATTTGGTAATAATTAAAACAAAACTGCGCCTTATTTTGGCCTTAACTTACGTTTTATAATAATTTGAATAATCAAACAATAAAAATAATGATTAATGAGTTTGTTCCTCTTAAAAAAAAAAATTGAAGCAAACTTTATTAGCATATTAAAAAAAGAAAACACACAGAAACGAAAAATAATAATCATGATAAGAATTTGTTCTTTTTCCTAAAATAAAAATAAAGAAAAACACAACATCGACATCAAGATAATGAGAAACGAATGGTAATGGTAATAAAAAGTAAAACTTTTAAAGGCTATAATGTATTGTAAACACCTAATATTAACATTAACACTTGTCGATAAAATCAACATTAATTAAATTTAATTGTAAATAATATTTTTTTGATTTGTTAAATGAAAATTTTGAAAAAAGAAAACACAACTATTTTTGGCGCAATGACATAATCACCTACCTAGCAATTAACGTAGACATCATTATATAGCAAAAATATCACTGTAAATAATAAATAATTGTAATAATAATAATAAAAAATGAACAACAACAATCAGTTTACTTAACGCTTATTAAATAAAAATCACTGTGCCATTAAGATGAGTGAAGAATAAAATAAATTAATTCAGCGCAAAGAATATTAAATAATTACATTTTGTTCTTTAAAAAAAAAATGTATAAAAATATTTTTTAATTATATTACTGTTTATTTACTGTTTCTTATGTTATATTTATTTACGTTTTTCTTTTTTTTATAAAGAAATTTTTATGTAGTTGTAGATTGTCAGTAAATAAATAAATCAATCTAATCTCTAAGATGAACTGTTTAAAATATTTTTTGTTATAAATTAATATAAAATATTTTATTATTACTTTAATTAAAAGTGTAATCTCCGTTTAAGTATTATAATTTATTTAAATATGCGCAGCTTGTAAAATCTGATTAATTTTCTATACGAAAGAATTATTTGATTAAAATTGTTTAATGTTTATTTTGTAAATAATCCATGGATAAAATCAAAATAATCTTATATCACAATTGTCCATTTATTGTTTTACAGTCATACTAAAACATGTATTTCTTGATAGTTTAATTATATTTATCTAATAATTACAATAACACAGCAGCCATCAATGATAGGTAATCAATAATCAAAATTAAATAGTTATAAACAAGGACAGTAAGTTTCTCTTTAATTAAATGACAAAATACACTAACAATTTCCAAATATGTTTTTATTTAAATTAATTTCAGTAATGGATTTAGAAGTAAAAAACACAAGCAAAAATGCTACTCTAAGGTATGTAATTTAAATATAATTTTAGCACGATGACTCAAACAAAATAAATAAAAAAAAACTACGATAAAAATATTTTTGAAATAAAAGAGGCAAAAGAAAAGGAAAATAACGAAGCTAGACAAAAAAAAAATGTTTTATTAAAATGTAAAAACTCTCGGTTTTGGAGGTAATTTACGCAAAGCTGTATAAATTTTAAATAAAATTTAGTAGTTACAAAAATAAAGTAAATAGTTTTTTACGTTTTACTTTAATTTTAGCACAATGTTAGTAACAATTTTAAAAAGAAAACTCTGCAATATTCATACTACACAAAAAATATTATTCATTTTAATGCTTTTACTTCTGATAGAGAAATTGTTTTTTATTTGAATTGAATTTTATTAAACATAAAAATATAACATCGATAGATAATTGGAATATAATTCACTAACATTACACAATAAGCAAGAATCTTAACAATAATATTTCATTAACAAAGAAGCATGATTAACCAGCACGATTTTTATTTTGTTCTTTATGAATCAGTTTAATTAAAACTCATTGTTATTTAAAGCGCGACAAAACAAATTATTTAATTAAAATAAAAAAATTAAACAACACAAAATTGAAAATAGACGAAATTATATGCACTGAATACTGGACACGATATATAATGTCATAGAGAAATAAAAATTTTATTCTATACTCATTTTCAGTTTTGTGTTATTTTTAACATTCAACATAAAAGCATAAATTTGTCATCACTTTGCCAAACATAAAAAAAATAAAAGTAAAATTAATTAGAAATAAACAAGAAGATGACAAAACATGTGTTCAGCATAGTATGAGTAAATTAATAAGATTTCTTTTAATAAGAAATCTGTGTGGCTTTAAATATCACAGGATGTGTCGTTAATGAAATGAAAATAAATAAATAAATTAAAATTTGAGACGGAATGTTTGTTGATTATGTTTTGAAAATAAATAAAAAATCGTTTTTATAGCCACCCGTTTTGTGTAGCGATTTGTCATGGATTTTGTTATTTTTTTAAACAAGAAGAAAAACCTTGCTAAAACGCCGCTGCAAGATAGCAACTGTCATTCACTAATCAGTTTTTGCAAATTTATCACTAAACAAACAAAATTTATAGGTAAAATTTTCTAAATACTAGGGATGACAATGTTTGATTAATTTATAAATTATTTATTATTATGTAGCACTTGCACTGATAAAAATTAAAGTACAATAACAGAACTGTGCACTTGACGTAGTTTTGTCTCGACAACAAAAAATTGTCAAATAAAATAAAATAAACAAAATAAAAGACTCACTTTATCGATTTTGATAAAAATAAAAACAAATTATTTAATCAAAAAAGCGACAAATTAAGTACTATATAAAATTGTATAGAAGCAAATAACATTTATTTTTTATGTTGATCCAAAGACAATTATATTTCATTAAAATATTTTCCAAAATAGGTAATTTGAAGGTCTACCAGTTTTTTTTTTAAATTTTGTTTTATACAAGAAAAAAATAAACATAAATAAAAGTATTACAAAATTGTTACAAGCAACAGCAATAAATAGTATTTAAAAATCAACGAAACACAAAATTAAATTAAAAATAAAATAGTTTTGCTATTTTTTTTTAATCACAAATCATTTTACTATATTTACTGAAGTTCAAACGTAATATAATACAATTATTTAATTAAATCACTTTATTTAAAAATAAAATAAAACTACACAAACCTAAGTATACTTTATGAAATTTAATTTATATTTTTTTTTTCTAAACTTGTTTTCGCCAATGTTTACTTGTTACTATTCGTCGGCAAGTGAACAATTTCATTTCAACAAGACAACACATTCTAATAAGAAAAAATTCGCTAAAATTGAGTTTACTCTCTGTACTCTTTTGCTACGGAATACTCTTTATGGATATACCCGCCATCTATTACATTGAATAAACACTAAAAATATATTATCTTATGTTTAAACCATTCTTTGCCAATAAATACCCACTAGTGAAAATTAATGAACAAAAAATATGCAATTTTTTTAATTTAAGATGTTATAAATTTATTTTTCATTTTTTAATATAATTACATTAAAAAAAATAATTATTCAGATTAATTACGTCTGTTAAAGTTTTGTGTTGACGGTTGTGTAAGTTGGAGACCACTAATGTTGTTGAAATCCAACATTTTCAACATCTCTTTAGTTTCTGGATCTACTTCAATTATATCTTGTTCCAAAGCAGACACTTCTGGAACGTAATTATCTCTACGTTCACGCTCCTCTTCTTGAAGTTTAATAGAAATACCACGAACTTGGGAATGACGAAGACGCTTCATTAAATGTGTAACAAATCTTAAAATATGTCAAAACAAAAAATACACCATTAGTTACAAATTCAAAAATTCACTTCAATTATGTTCACACATTTAAAAAAAGTCACTGATTTAATGTCATTTCTAAACAAAACTCACCCGGCAATCTTATTCCTAAGAGGTTTTGTTGGGATAATAGCAACTTCTTCACATATCCTTTTATTTGTGTGGAAATCCAATGTTAAACGAGTATAATATTTTTCAATAATGACCTTAGCGGCCTTTTTGATAGTCTTCGTCCTAACACGACCCTAAAATTGAAATAAAACCAAGACTTATTAAACATGTTGACATTACTATTTGTTTTTGGTTATGTATGATACAAAGCAATAAGCTTGTGTCAAATTTAATTTTTCACTAACAAAACATCAAATAATTATGAAAACTTTTTTAAAAAACATTATTTTATAATTATTATAATAACTTTTATGTAATTAAATTGTATTTTAAAAATATGATGACACAAATTAATTGAAATATTTATTAAAAATTATTATCGCGAAACTTACCATGATGAAAGCTAGAGCGGAAAAGACCAATGAAAGAATAATATAAAATGGATAAACAAGTGTAGTGAAGTTAGCTGCAATAATCGGTATAAATATACCAATAGGAAATTCATAAAAGTACCATTTAAAACGGTGCAACTAAAATTAAAATATACTTTTAATAATTTTTTTTCAATATTATTAATTATAAAATAATTTTTTTTTATTATACTCGAAAATAAAACAAAAATTACATTAATGTGTTATAAGCCATTATTTGAAACATAAAATGTATAAAAAAATTTAACAATTGGCTTCGTTTTATGTATACAGTATTGCATACTTTTAGGCATAGTTTTATAAATATTATAGTAGTTACCACTAGCTCGTTAACAAGTGATAAGAGTGATTTTTATTCAATAAATTTTCTTCAAATATAACACATAGTCCGTTACGAATTATTAATATTAATTTTATTAAAATATAGATATAATTAAAAAATATAAGGTTAATCGTAAAAAAATCAACAAAATGGGATAAGATTTTTTACAAATAATTTTTTTTCCAAATACTTATTTATTTACATATGGAAATAAATAAATAAATAGATAAAGAAAGTAATTTTACTTTGCTGTATATGTAATAATATATAAATATATATTGTCAAGTTCTTATCTACCAGTCAGTGTATCTATAAAAATTAAACGTCCCAGACCATTGAAAGAAAACAGCAAAAAATTGAAGAAATAAAATATTAATAAAGAATTAAATACTAAATCAAAATAATTGAATAAAAGAAGGAATGAGAGAATAAATACTATACTAAATGATAAATAAAAACAACACAGTAAAAATCAATTGATAAGAAATTCTATACTGAGATTCATATAATTATGTCCAGTTGATAATATTGTAATGAAATGAATATCAGTTATACAAAAGTGAGACATTGTCCCTTGTTCCAGTTTTCTCGGAGATTTCATCTGAGTCGGAATATATTATAAAAATAAAATTTTAATTATTTATTTTAAAAAAAATATTCATAATTTATAATGAATAGCTTAGCTTATCCAAACAGTGTGATTTATTAAGTGATTTAAAATTTTATTTTTTGAAAAATATACTTTACAAAGTGCATATTAATTTTAAGTAATTAATTAATAAAAAAAAATCCGACTACAAAAAAGAATGACAGAAATTAAACGAATAAATTCAACGGAAAATGTTCACATGATGGAAAATTATAATAACAGAAAATTTGATAATTGTAGAAAAAATGTAATAAATAAGAAAAGTGGTGCCTTAGATATAATTATGAAGTTTTTTGGTTTCGGTGAATCAGAGAGTAATAATGATGATCAAAATGCTAGCGCAACAAGAGCATGCTTTACGATTTTATGTAAGTTTTTCATTAAAATCTTTTTAATCTATTTGTTAGTGAACTCTTATTCTAATAGACAAATAACCATTACTGAAATTTTCTTATGTAATTTATTAGTAATGTTAAATAGTGATTAAATATTTCTTAAAAAAAAAAAAAAAGTTATATAAAACTATGTTTAATTATTACATAATTATTGTTATCATTATTTTGTTCTGAGAGTATTCTGTAATACGCGATTTAATTTTATATTCTTTTACTACGAAGTATCACATTTCCTGTGAACATGTGTGTTTAGCAGATATAAACAAAATTATAGTTGAATGCTTATCAATGTTATTTTAAGAATAAAATTATTATTATTATAATTTAAAACCTTTAAACGAATAATAAATTTAATATAATTAGACAAAGCATTAAGGTCTAAATGTTGGAGAAATTAAAATACTTGTTTCGAAATTAAATTTGCATCAAATAATTGAAAATGAATTAAATTATTAAAATTCATAGATTTTTTCGATGAAGAAATTTTTAGTTTATTAAGATCTTTTCTAAACATGAATGATTGACTGTGATATAAATTTACATACAGAACAGATCCTAAGACGATGATGACAAACCTATAACTTGAGGAGCAATGATTAGAATGTCAGATTATGTAGAAGTTTTAAATCGTAAATTATATATTTGTAGGAGATGAATTTTGTATGTGCCAGAAAAACAAAGTTTCCTATCACTAGATTGTGATTATTTTGTACAATTAATGAGTTTATAATTGCTCAAAACTTGACTATTAACAGACAAACAAGAGTTGCCACAAGTATGAATCAACAGAAACTATAACAAACTATTGTTTAATAAATATATCTAACAGCTGATATCTTACAGTTTTTAAAATTTCTTAAACAAAATAAAAAAAAATAAAAAATAGATTTCACCTTAACACTTGACGTATGAACGAGTCAGACTGATTAGGCTTTCGTTAATATTTTCTTATCAAAATAATTTTATCAATATAATCAATCTAGAATATTTTTAATATATTTTTTAAATTTTTATGCTTCTGCTTAATATAAAGATGATTTTAAATTATTCTTAATACAACAGCAGACAGTTAAAGAATAATAATAATAATAATAATATTTACATGCATTAATTACGTGTTAAATAAATATAATTGTATCAAGAACATAAAATTAAAGGATAAATATTAAGCGTAAATATTAATTAAAAAGAAATAATCAAATAAATAAACTGTACATTAATATTAACATGATAAGAGAGTAATAATTAATTGTCATCAACTTGTAGTGCCGAAGTTCGTTGTCCTATGAAATATAATGATAAATATGTTATTAAAAAAAAAAACTTTTATGTTTAAATATCAAGAAAACTATATCTTATAAATTTTAATTATTTTATGTTAATCCCGTTTATTCTTAAACGCAGTTTTAAAGCCAAAAAAGAAAAATGATTTTTATTTTATTGAATTTAATTATAATTTTCTTTATTAAAATTATGTTTAAAAAAAATTAAAAAGAAAACATTTTTCTACTTGTTTATCAATTTACCCTGAGACCTCAGTTATTTTTTTTTTTTTTTTACTTAACGGTTTTGAGGTCAATTTTTTAATTTTTATTTGTATTTAGCATGTCTCATTTTTCTTTATAATATATGATAAGGAGTTTTATATATATTTTTTAAATATTTAAACATATTTAATATTAAAATCATGTCTTGTGTTAATAACTTTATTTATTTTTTTATTATTTTGTTAATATTATTTTATCTGCGCTTTTTGCTAGCCTATTTACTTCCATCTTATCACTTTATTTTTCAAATTTTATTGAATGAGTTACTTACGTTAACTCTCCCTTTTTTAGATATTTGATTTATAATTTATTTTTTTCGCACTTTAAATGCCGCTTTATTAATTATTAAACTTACACAGAACGATTATTGATTATTTTTGTGATAATAAAATTAATCTATTTTTTTTTTATTTAAACATTTTTTATTCAATTTTTTAATCAATTTTTTTTTTAGAATTTTAAAAGGAAGTTATTTTTTATTATAAAAAAATGTAATTAAATTAAACACAAAAAAAATCGTTTTTTCAAATAAATGAGATTTAATAAATGAAAAATTAAGTAATTTTATTATATTAAAAATGAAAATAAAAAAATTAATTATAACAAGGTCATTGTCAATCTTTATAACCTAAAAACAAACAAATTATTAATAAAAATTTAATAAAAATTAAAAAGTTAATTTCAAGTTCGTTTGGTTCAGAAGATTTTTAATTAACTTTTTTTTTTTTCAAATAATAATTTGCTTTAGGCTGCAATCTTGTCATAATTTTATTTATTTGTTTTTAGTTTATTAATTATTTTGATTTCGAGATAAAATTTTAATTAAAGGTCGGTTCTTCAAATTAAGAAATTGTTTTAGAAAATTATTTTCGTTTTTCTACTTGTTGTGTTGACAGTGCACTGTTCATAAGTTTAGTGCTAGTTCTTGTGTTTCTAATATAATAAAATAATAGAAAATGTATTTTCTTCATTTGAAAATTAAATATAATTACCTTCTAAGTATGTATGAGTTATTTACTTGCTTATAAAATAATATTTGTCACAATATATATCTTGTGCCAAATTAATCTTTTAATATCATATTTAAACAGTAATAAAAATTAAAAATAATAATATAAAATTAATGTATATAATGCAATTTAATTGTTGATCATTAGTAAATTCTTAATATATGAAAACAATAATTAATAAATAAATATTAATTGATGAATAATCTTATCAAAAAATAAATAAATTCATTAATCATGATTTGTTGTTTCTATTATTATAATATATTTTTCTTTAATAATAATATTTATTTATTTCTTTTTCATTTTGTCTTGTCTTATTTTCAGTGCTTGGTTTATTATTTATAGTATTTACAATTAGTTGTACTGGTTTTGTTATAATGTGGTTTACGGAAATATATAACAATTCATTAATATCTGTAAGTAATTAAAATATTATATTATTTTTTGTTATTTTTTAATTATATATTAAGGCCCATTATTATGCCTGAAATACATACATTTGATGCGGCTTATTTTGCTATTGAATCATAATGATGTGTTTCGGGCAAAACGGATCTTAGTTGTTGACATGGAACGTTAACACATGATTGCATAAAAATTTATTTATTTTTGAATTAGAAATTAGTATTAGCCAATGATACGGTAGCTCTTAAATGGTGGCAGCATCCACCTATAAATACATATTTAAAAATTCATATATTCAATTATACAAATTGGGATCGGTATGCAGAAGGTATAGATAGTAAATTAGTGGTTGAAGATATTGGCCCATATACATATATTGAGCAATTAGAACGAGTTGATTTGAATTTTAGTGAACCAAATACAATAACATATAGAGTAAGTTTATTTACTTTGTTTTAAATTTTAAAATATTAGTTATAAACAAATATTTATAGGAACGAAAAACAAGTCATTTTACCCCAGATTTGTCAACCGGTTCACCTTTAGATGAAATTATTGTTCCAAATGTGCCAATGCTTACTGCAACGGCACTTGTAGAGGACTTTTTTATTTATAGATTCGCTCTAAATTCGATTTTTTCAGCAACATCATCAAAACCGTTTAAGGTATTTATTTTTTTTTATTTTACCATCTTATTGAAATATGTATAATTTTTTAATAATAGAAATTAACAGTTGATGGGTTCTTGTGGGGATATGATGACGAACTAATTGATTTGTCAAAAAAAAATTTTAAAAATGTTGATATTCCATATGAACGATTTGGTATGCTGGTTAATGTGCGTTTATTTAATTTATTCTTCACCCATTTTTAATTAGATAGATTTTAATTCGTTTGTTTTATTATAGCGTAATGGTACCAGTGCCGATAAATTTATGGTTAACACTGGCGAAAGTGATTTGGAGCAATTAGGGAAAATATTAAGAGTAAATGAAAATACAAAGTTGAATTTTTGGGCATCAGAGGAATGTAATCGTATTGATGGTACAGATGGATCACAATTTCCACCACATTTAATGAATAAAAAGGACATTCTCTATGTTTATATTAATACTTTTTGTCGAAAATTTCCCCTTGTTTATGAAAAAGAGGTAACTGATTGCTGTTTAATTATTTTTTTTAAATTGAAATATGTTCTTAAATATATAATTTGCGAATAAAATAAATTTAAGGTTAGTGTCTTTGATGGTATACCAGCATGGCGTTATATTTCACCAAGGAATGTTTTTGCTTCGCCATCTATAAATCCGGAAAATTATTGTTTTTGTAATTCTGGAAATTGTCCGCCCAGTGGCTTATTCAATATTTCCGCATGCTCACGGGATGCACCAATATTTGTTTCATTTCCACACTTTTTTAATGGTGATCCTGAGTTAATTAAAACAATTGACGGTTTAAAGCCAGAGGCGGAGAAACATAGAACATTTGCTGATATCCATCCACGATTGGCGTTCCCTATTGACGGAGCATCAAGATTTCAAATTAACATACAAGTAAAAAAGAAAGATATGCTAAAAGGTAATAGTCATTAATTTAAATATTTTTTTTATATTTTTTATGTAATTGCTATCAATAATAATCGCCGAAAGTCTCTTAAATTATTTAACCAAAAAAAAAAAAAAATTAATTACTTAGTAATAAATATTTATTAGTTAATTATTATTTTATTCAATCATTCTAAATATTTTCCATTACAAAGAAATGAAAATCAAAAACTAATTAATTACACACAATTTAATGGCGTCAATAGTGATAAAAAAATAAATTAAAATTATAATTATGAATTAATTATGTATTTATATAATTTTTTTTTTAATTGATTTATCAGTTATTTATTTTAATAAATAATTAATTAATTAATTTGTAAATTTTGTAATTGTGTGTGGATTTAAAATAAAAATAAAATTATCATATAATGCCAATGTCGTCCGTGAACCGTAAATCAATTATGTTTTAACGTGTTGTTTGAAAAATGCCCTCCAGATTCATTATAGTAAATATTTAATTTAAGCTCTTTAAGGTTTTAAGTTCTATAATAAATTAACTTTATGATCCATTGTTCTTTAATTTTAATAAAAATCCGGAAATAATATTAAAATTTTAAAATCTTGTTTCAGATACATTAACTGAGGGACAAATTTTGCCAATTTTATGGTTAGAAGTAACAGCGGGTGAAATAAATAATGAACTACGTGAAATGGTTTATCATAGTTCGTTTAGTGCAAATGCAATACAAATGGCATTACGCTATGGTACATTGCTAGTCACCGTTACAAGTATAGGATTGATTGTTGCAATTCTTTACTATAGAAGCAAACAGCGAGAGGAATTAATTAGATCAAATCTACAACTCTCGTCGGAGCCAATAAATTTTATCAATGATATTGATAAAGTTGCATCACCAGCAACCACTACCACTAAAGAGCTAACATTGACAATAAAGGAGCAGAAAAATTAAATATTAATAATTGTTGTTTTGTTTGTGTATATCGTTTAAATTCGTTTATCTTTAAGTTTGTTGATTTTTTAATATATATATATTTTATTTTTTTTTATTGCTTTTACTTAAATATAAGTTTTTTTTAATCTGTTTACTTGTTTATAAGTCGTTCTTATAAAATATTAAATAAAATATACTAATATATGAAGAAACTCATCGTTAAGTTGCGTTATATATAGATAAGTTCTCGAATAAAGACAATATTTTGTTATTATTATTATTATTTCACTTTGAATGAAAATTTAAATAGGAAATATATATATTGTTTATATTTAATAAAAAATAATATTATTATGAATTTAAAATAAATGTAAATATGAATAAAAAAAACAATGATTTTAAAATAAATAGAAGATAATGAATAAACTAAATCAATCTAGATTTAAGCAAATTTGAATTTAAATTAAACAAATTTGTATCTGTTACCTGTATTTAAATAATAAATTTTTAGATTTAATTAAATGACAAAAAAAAAAAGACCATTTATATGCTTTAAATATTAAATGAAAAGTACTGATCTAGAGGAAAATATATAATACGGATTAAATTTATTGCTAAATTAACACTTTATCATTAAATAAAATATTGCTTGTTTAGGGTTATCAAAGATCATATAATTTCTATGAACATTTTTCTTTCTGTATGATATATATATACAAATGCGTTTTAATGTATTGTGATGAACAAAATTTAATTAATTCTATATAATTTATAAAATGAATTAATTTTCTTTTTTCTTTTACAAAATCAATAAGTATGTAAACAATTTATAGAGATTTGATATTGATATTTTAATACAATTTCTTTAAATTATTAATTAACATAATTTTTTATTCTTTTAATTATAAGGAAAGATAAACTATTTTACTCTATGGGTCAGTTATTTTACGTTTTTCTTTTGTGATTAACTTTCTATTATTATTTTCAAATAAAATCAAAAGTCGTAAAAAAAAGGTTTAAATCAATTTTTTTAAAGCAAAGTAAAACGAATTAATATATATTTTTCAAATTAATATAAAAATATTTATAAATAAAAAATATATAATGTTTAAATAATTTTTCTTATTAAATAGTAGTTTTATCGAAAATCATGTTTTGATTATTATTCCGTGATATAGAAATAAATATAACCGATTAATATTGAAAAGTATTTATTTAGATTCTTAATTATATTTTTATAAAATTGAATTTAGAATTCAATAGAATGTAGTGAATTGAAGTAATTTCTCTTGCAATGGAAAATGAGATATTACTGTGAATGGGATATTTGTTTTTATAAAGAATTTACTGACTCACATCAAGGAATTAATAATTTGCTTAAATATTTATGCTTATTTATAATACAACAAACGTTTCTATACAATAAAACTAAGTACAGCATATTTTATAATTTTTTGCACAATAAAATTTTAATATTAATATTTTAATATTCTTGCTTATCAGGTGTGCATTAAACTATTAATTTTATAAGCTATTCAAACATAAAGCACATAATAACATGGTGCACAATACTACTAGTGATGTTAATAATGTCAGTGTCAATGCCAAATTGCAATGTAAAACGTTTTAATCGAATGTACAATATATGTATTATACATGAGTATATAACATCAACAAACTATTGCATTTGCAGATCATTTTCTATAACTTATAAAAACCACTTTGAAAACGTTGGAATATATTCTTAAGACATTTAAAATGTCAATGAATTTTAATTGAAAATCATAATAAATATTACAATACAAGGTAAATTATCAATATTATAGCTTTCATTTTACATAATTTTACAGATAACAGCGGCCGTTATTACAATAAAAGATTTCTTAACTAGTTCAAGATTTTTTTTATGAAATCATCATAAAGTTCCAGTTGTTGATTGAGTAAGTTCAATCATTTGTACGTGAGTCAATGAGATAAAAACTATTTTAGGTATTTTAAATCTTTAAAATAAATGAACATTATCAAATAAAACAATTAGAATAAAATAAAACAATTAAATTACGCATTAAAAACCAATAAAATCATTTTAACATAATTTCACATTAAAGTTTCAGCTATAAAACATTAACAACGATGTTAGTTAAATGTGCAATATTGAAAACAACTATTTACGTTGATATGCTGCTAAAACATACAAGTGAATTGTGTAAGGCATTCAATAATGGTTTGCTTTGTGCTAATTTATTGAAAAAGGTACACTTATTTAACGTTATATTAATTTATTAGACCTTATGTTTAGAGTTCCCATCTTATAATGTCGAAGGTAACGATTTGCATGATGATCAATGGTTGAGAATTATAATGAACTAGTTGGCTTACTTTTTACTGATAATTATATATTTTTGAACTTCAAAGGGTTTTTGTCAATCCTTTAACTGTAAATCAGTTTAAACAATTATTCCTTCAAAACACCTTAAACTTATTTATAATACAATAATAACCTCTAATTATAAATTATATATTAAACACAAATTATAATATTTAAGATAATAATTACTACATATCATTTATATTAATTAAAAAATAAAATTATGAATAATATTTCTTCTCCTTATTTAAATGTTAATGTAGTGAAACAAATGAATTGAAATAATAATTGCTAATGAAAATATTTTCTCAACAATTATTTTTACAAGGAGAAAAAGTACTTATCTAACATCAGACTTGTATTTAAATTATAATTTTATTATTAATTTTTTCTTTTGTTGATTGATTATTTTTCTAAAAGACAAAACGGTTATAAAAAAATACAATTTTTTTTTTGTTGTTAAAGTTAACTTGTTTATGCTTAAGAGAATGTAGTCGTAAGATTTTTTTTTAATTTATTTACTGAGTATAAAAATAATAATAATAAAATTTATTGGTGTTGTTTTATAAAATCGAATAGAAAAAAAATTATTTATTATTTTACTTAGTTTACATTTAAAAATGGACTTTATATGTTCGCCATTTCATTAACAAATTATGTATTTTAATGAAATTAAAATCGCTTTACGGATAATGGAATAAAATTTTAGTTTTGAAACACATGTAATTTTATTTAATAATATTAATAATAGTAAGTGGCGGGACAAAACTGTAATTAAATATAGACTTTTATTTACATTATTTTACCGATATTCTATGTCTTACATAAATAAAAAATTTTGTTCAGCTCATTGAACTTTTGTTTGCCAAATTTACAACTTAATATTTACCATTTTTGGTTTTAATTTGTTTAGTTAGAAAAGAAAAAAAAATTATATTTATAAAAAATAATTATTTTTGTCGAAATAAATTCTTTTTATAATAATTTGATAGACTCGCTCCCTATTTATTGTCATAAACTTAGTTTGTACTAAAAACTTTCGTAAGATTTTTTTAAATCCGTTTACTTGACGCTTGTGCTATAGACTAAAATAGTGCAACCTCACATATTAACCAATAATAAAAATAATATTAAGCTCATTATAACTTTGTTATTAACATAAAAATTATATACATTTTTTTTTCTAAATATATAATTATCTGCTCTAATTTATAACAATTTTATTCACTTGTTTTCTTATTTTCTTTCTATATTTTTCATTCTTAATTTTTCTTATTAATGTAGAATAATAACTAATTTAATAATATATTATTAAAAAAAAAATTATATTAAGAGCAAAAAAATAAGCATCAAGTATATAAATGAATATTATAAAAATTAAAATTGTGGCAAAGGTGAATGCAAGCCAGTTTTTTAATTGAGTTTTCAACTATGATTATGTGTAGCACAACGTTTGAAAAGTATGATATAAAATGTATTTATTTTTAATTATAAAAATTATGAATTTATTTTACATTTTATAAAGATTATGACACAACAAATCTCTTTCGAAAAAAAAAAAAAACAAAACGTACCGTTATTAAGCTTCGCACTAATGGTGAAAATTTGCAGGAATCTTTATTAAATTTAAAAAGCAAAGTTCTTTTAATAATACTTATTAATATTTAAAATATTATTTTTATTTTGAAAAGTAAACGTTTTTTTGATTTACATAAACTGAAAAAAATTGGTTTCGCACTTAAGATACTTGCGGAAAAATCACTCTGAACATCATTTCGTGATTCGTTGATACAGATGAAACACTTGTCGATTTTCAAATTAATAAATAATTTTTGTTTTTGTAAAGCTCTACAGTCTTCAATTTGCTCTGTCATGTTCAACTTCTAATGAATAAAAAAGAAGAATAAAAAATTATTTGCATTTGCGTAACATTTTAATAATCAATAATATATAATAAATGTTGTTTAAGTAATATGAATTTATGTATTACAAAGTTACTTAAATCTAAGAAATGTACGAAAAATAAACTGGAATTTAACATTTTATTTTTACAAAACATAATTTTTAACATGTTTCAATGTATTTATGCGATTGTTACCTTTATTATTTATAAATTTTTTTTGTATAACACAAAAAACTATTGAAAATAAATTAAATTTTATTTATATATTACATACATACATACATATGTAAAGCATTCAATACCGCAATTTCATTAAAAAAGTGATTTGTTTTTAAGACTATTGCACGACTCTCCACAGTGCTTTTTTTTTTTTCTTTAATTTTCGACATGAAAATTTTGCTGCTGCTTATATTTCTTCGCTTTTTTTATTTTTGTTTTTTCTTTATTTTTTTTTTTTTAGCAAAAGCAAATGTGGTTAAATGTTTAATAAAATAAAAAACTATATTATGATTTCAGTTTAGTGTGGTCAGTGATTTCGCATAGAACGTATAAAATAACAAATTGTATTTTTCGTTTCTTTTTTTTTCATTATTGTTCAGAGTTTTTAACTTTTGGTAGCGTTTATAGGTTTTTTGAGAGAAATATTATTATTATTATTATTTCTCTTGAACATATAATTGTTTATATTTTATATGTTTCTTTTAAATCAATTGCTGCATAACTAAAAAATAAAATAATTAATTTTTGAAATAATTATAATAATAAAATAAAAATTTCTTTTATTACATTTTATTTGATTTTATTAATATTAAGTAATTTCGTACAATAAAAACATTTTGTGATCTAATAAAAATTTAATTTATAAACATTAATATAAAGTGGTTTAGATTTGGTTTTTCAAGTGATTTCTTTTTAACATTTATTTATAAACACTTTTGTAAAAGTGAATTGTGTTTGTAAATTTGATCTTTTAGTTGGCTATTTTTTTTTTTTTATTAATAAAATATAAGAAGGAAATTAAACTCAACAGACATGAAACTAAATTTAAAAGGAATACCATTAAAATTATGTAAGTAAAGTATTTATAATTATTTATAATTAATAAAATAAACGAAATATGAAATAATTTTTTAATATTTTTATTTAAAAAAAAATTGTAAACTATAAACTGCATATCATAAAATACATATATATGTATTATTTCATTTGAACTTCACTTAATTATTGAAGTAAATTTACATTATATTTGATTAAAAATATGTTTAAATTAATAAAAGAGAAAAAAAAAGTAAAACTTATTTAAATAGTTTTCTATTTACTTTTTTTTTTCTTATTGATTGTTACAATAAGGTTAATTGGTTGTTTAAATTTTTTATTGATTATTAGTAAATAATTATTAAAAAAAAATTAATAAGACTTTCTTCATTGTTAATAAATTTATATTATTTTTTTTTGGTACCGAAAATATTTTTACGCATTTTTTTTTTATTTTACATTGAAGAAGGAAGAGGAAATAAATAATATTAATTTATTTTTTTAATATTATTAGTTGACTAACATAAAATAATTATTAAATAGTTTTATTTGACTAATATTGTTTGTTTATATTTTGCAAATAATTTAAACTAGTGTAATTAATATACCTAATAATATGAAAAAAATGGTAAAAAAAAGCAATTTTTTTTTATTACTAGTCACAGGTATTAAATAAGTTTTTAATTATAAAAAAAAATATATTCACGATTTTCTTTATTTTCTTATTTAATTTATATTAACGGATTTATTAGCAAAGTTTGTCTATTTTTGTTACGTTCGTGCTTATCACGAGAACGTGAAATCAATAAAAGAAATTGAATACGTATTTTGCATTTAATGACAAGTAAACAGTTTTCTGAAAAAATGCTGTTTAATCATTTTTAGTATAAAAATGCACAAATATTCAAGAAAAATCAATTGTTTGAATTATTTTTCTTATTAAAATAATTAAAACAAAATATTATAAGTAATGAAGAATACTTTAAATTAATTTAAATACAAATAAACCATTAAAAAAAAATGAAAATTGTCGTTAACTTTCACATTGTATACCGAAAAAATTAAACAAACCAACTAAAAAGAAAAAACTCCACCGTAATTAAATAATTCAATTTACCATGAATGAAAAAGATTTTAAATAATAAATCAGAATTGTAATTTATTTATTTATTTTTTTTTTTTGTAAATTAAATAAACAAAAACTAAATGATATATATTATGAATTACATCAACCGTAACAATATATATATATATATATATATATATATATATATATACATATATGATATTAATTGTTTAATTTTCTTACTCTAATTAATTCTTTATTTTTAATTATTGCTACTTTGCTACTTTTTCACTTTTATCTTGCATGTTAAACTCTTTATTAACTACAATTAGTCATTTAAACTTGGTTAATTATTTTATTGATATGAGACTGTACTGTATTTTATCGGGAAAACAAGCATTTATTTAGCAAAAATATATTTAATGATGAAAAAATAAATAATTTAGGAAGTTGATTAATTGTAATTAATTTTTGTTTACATAATTATTTAAAATATAATTAAAGTTCGTAATTATTTTGTATTAGTTAATTTCATAAATTTTCAACTCGTGCGTAATCAACCGTTAATATGTAATCTGCGTTGGAGGTATACCTTTTGAGTGGTCCTATTCACGATGTAAAAATATTTGAAAGCATTATTCAAAATTTATAATAATTTACTGTTTCTTTCTAATCTTGAACTTTATTCAAATAATTGTTGAACTTCTTACAATTTTTTTGCCAGTAAGTCTCGATTTTTCATTTGAATGAATCACGAAAAAAAAATTAACTATTTAAACGATACAAATTTATTATTAATAAAACAAACTATAATCATCAAAAAAGTCTCATTTAAATAACATGAATTATATAATTTTTTGATATAATTATTAATAATCAAATTTTAAGTAATACTTTACGGCCAATAAATAATGAAAAATTATATAATATAATTAAGAAAAACTAAACTAAATATATTAACTATAAACTATATTTTATTATTATTATTATTATTATTTTAGTAAATCAATGTAATAAAAATTGTTGCAAATTTTATGTGCTTAGTTTGGCTGTGATTTAATTTTGTTGCAATTGTTTTTTCACCTTTTTGTAATTATTTTTCAATTTAAATTGCTTGTTGGCTAGTGTAGTAATTTTTTTATTATTATATTTTTTTTTTTTTTTGTTAAACCTATTTGTCTTATTATTACGAATTTTTGTTAATAAAAATTAAATTAAAAAAAAATTTAATGTCATCATGGACAAACATTTTTTTTTTCTATAATTATGTTTAAATTCAAGTACAAGTAATACATTGTTATGTATTGCGTATGTATAAAATCAAATGAGTAAACAATTATGCAATATCAGATGGACACACGTCGTAAATATAATTTAACAAAATTTTTTTTTTTAATTTATTTTATTATTAAAAAGTCATGAGCATTAACAAAAAATAAACTTTATTACAAGGATCCGAAATTCTAATAAAATATTTTTGTTAATATAATTTATTAAGTTATAGCGAAAGAAAAATAATACAAAATTAATTATATCATTGATAAAAAATTAACAGCAATACACACACACGTGCATATATACAAAAAATTGTCATTTATTATTCAAGAAGCACAAAAACTTACCTGTTTTGTCAAGGTAAAAGTGTTATAAATAATTTTACAAACATAATTTACAACATAATAAATTTATGGTGCGTTAGACTTTAATTATATTTTTTTCTGTCTTCTTCTTTTAATTACTTCAATTATTGCATTTGCGTACTTTTTTCATAATTAAATATTTATTTAATAGAAATATTATATTAAAAGTATAGGCTATTTTGACGTACATGAGCTTCTTCTATAGTATTTATATTAAAGTAAACAAGCAATTAACCAAGTAAATAAATTTAACGCATTTATTGATCATTTATTTATTTAGTTAAATTAATTCGTTTTTTTTAGTATATAATTACTATTTGGTCATGTTTAATTAATAATTATAAAAATAAATATTGCATACTTTATTATTATTATTAATATTATTAAGACATAATTAATAAATTTTGCCATTTTCTTCTATTTTTATTCTGTAGGTCAGTTGATTTATCAATATATGTATGTTTAATTATTTATCAATTAAGCATTACACACGTAATATGACTGAAGGACTTGAAGACAAAATTTTTTTTTTAATAAATTAATTGTTAAAGCAACAACCCTTGAAAATTTTTATGCGTTTCGCTTTTTAAACGATTTGTATTGTTTAAATATTGTTTTTAGTTTGGTTTTTTCCTTTTTTTCAATAACTTTTCGGCATTTTAATTTCTGTTTATTTTTGATATACTTAAATTACTTTTGAAGTGTCAAAGTAGTAGAAAGTTATTTTTATTTAAAATTTTTACAAATAAAACATACTCATATATCGTATGTGTTTGATTTTTAAGTAACACAAAAACTTCATTTTTTATTTCTGCTGCTTACTTTTACACCCATTATGCAATTGATAAACCGGATAAATAAAAATTATTCGCATAGAATTTTTTTTTTATATATAAAAAAATTTATAATAGCATCATTTAGCGTTGTTATTGAGTCATAGACAGTAAAAATAACCATTTATTACCATTAATTAGCATAAACTAATTTCTATTGCAAAAATTAAATAATAATATTGAGTTTTTTTTTTCCTTTAAGACGAAATGTATTATCTTAAAAATACTTATTTGTTTTATTACACGTTGTTATAAAATTAAATTTCAATAAAAAGTAAAATTAAAGAATATATTTTATTAGCATGATATTGTGAAAAAATAAAAACGAAATCAAGATAAAATTATTACGTGTTGATAATGATGAGTGGTATCATTTGAATATATTAAAAAAAAAATACACTTTTAACAAGAAAATTAGATGTAAATAATTAATAAAATAAAAAAAAGAAGAAAAACAAACTAACAATCAAAGATATTGTAATTATAATAATTAAACAAGTGTTATTATTTATTTAAAAATAATGATAATTAAAAAAAAAAATAAGAAGGTATAAATAATTTTAATTATAATAATTGAAAAATAAATATAATTACCTGTTTTTCATTCCATTATATTAATTTAAATACATAAATAATTGTTAGAGAAAATTTTATATTTGATTAATTGAAGGATATTTCTTATTAATTTCTTGTAATTATTTATTAACAAGTTTATTAATATTCAAATTTTTAAATAATTAAATTTTAAATAAGTAATATATACAATCTGTGATCTTAAGTATGGCTGAAAGCACATAATTGTTAATAAAATTAGAGCATTTTTCGTGGTATTTTATAAATTACAATACAAAATTATTTAATTCATTCGATTTGTCACTTTCCACGACAGTGGAAAATAGCCGAAGTAATAATGATACCCAAGCCCAATAAACCACCAAATGACAAAAAATCATATAGACCAATATCGATATTACCAACAATGTCTAAATTGTTTGAAAAACTACTTCTTAAAAGATTGAAGCCAATAATAGAGGAAAGAGAATTAATTCCGCCACATCAATTTGGATTTAGGGAAAAACATTCCACTATAGAACAGGTACATAGAATAACCAACATCATTGAAAGTGCTCTGGAAAGCAAAAAAGTATGTTCAACTATTTTTCTGGATGTTGCACAAGCTTTTGACAAAGTATGGCACAGAGGCTTACAGTTTAAATTAAATAAATATCTACCAAGACAGTACTATGAAATACTAAAATCCTACATAACTGATCGATTTTTTCGAGTAAAGTTTGAGGATGAATTCTCAGATCTAAAAAAAATTAATGCAGGGGTACCACAGGGAAGTGTTCTAGGACCCACTCTATACCTGTTGTATACGAGAGATCTACCTATCACAGATGAAGGAACGGTAGCTACATTTGCTGACGATACTGCAATCATGGCGATTGGAAAAAATATCAAAGAAGCAACCGAAAAATTACAAAAAGCAACCGATGAAGTCAGCAACTGGACCAAGCGATGGCGTATCAAACTTAATGAGACAAAATCCACACACATTAACTTTACCTATCAAAAAGTAAATACCATGACAATAAATATTAATTCACAAAAAATACAATACGCAAACACTGCTAAATATTTAGGTATGACACTTGATACTAAACTTAAATGGAAGGAACATGTAAAAAAGAAAAAAGAAGAACTTAATATAAAGTTTAGAAAAATGAATTGGCTTCTAGGAAGGCATTCTGAACTTACAACCCATAATAAATTACTCCTATACCGGCAAATACTAAAACCGGTATGGACGTATGGCATTCAACTTTGGGGCTGCACAAAAAAATCAAACGCACAGATGATACAGACATTCCAAAACAAAGTCTTAAGAAGTATTGTCAATGCACCTTGGTATATAAGAAATGATGACCTGCATAGAGATTTACAAGTTGAACTCATAGAGGACGAAATAAGGAAACATGCATCCAAGCATGTAGCACGTCTTCAACAGCATGAAAACGTTTATATTCGACATATGATAGATAACCCTATCGTAGAAAGGAGACTTCAAAGAAGGAAGCCGCTTGACCTGGTGAATTGATAACCAAATGATATTAGATATAATATAGATTTAAGTAATTGGGACTAACCAATGGGTTACAACCCTTCAAAAGTGCACTATGTATGATAAATAATTTACTAGATGGGCAAAGCTCAGTTGTAATAAATAAATAAATAAATAAAAAAAAAAAAAAAAAAAAAAAATTCGATTTGTTTACCTTATTTATAAAAAAATCTTAATAAAAAACATAAAGGTAAATAAATTTTGTGCAAGAATGATAAATGTGATTATGTAAATTTAAATTTTAAATGGTAATTTACCTATAGAAAATAAGATTTAAAATTTCAAGGCGTTCAGCAATTACCTAAAAATTGTTTCATAAATATTATTACATATTTTTATTTAATAATTAATTTGTGATGCCAAAAAATTACAATAAAAGTAGTAATTTTTCAAAGATTAATTATTGTTTATTTTGTATATTTGTCTATAGCAATATTTATTTATTGTAAAATAAAAATAATAATTTTAACAGAAATTAACGGTTGAATGGTCATTTATATACATTTTTCTTTAAAACTAAGTGTTAGTTGAAATAGTTGTTTAATAATCTTGTATTGTATTTACTTCTTTTATTTAACTGCATATTTATAAGTTTTTCCAAATGCTTTATTATTATTAATAATAGTTTTTTTTTAAATAAAAATTTCATCTCATGTAAAAATCACTTGACCTAGTAAATTATTATTTTTTATTCAATAAATTTTTTTCGCAATTTACAAACTAATATAAATAGTGTTTTTGTGTTAAAAAATTTATATAAGCTTTGATTATATTTCTTTGTTATGTAGTAAAAGTTTGGCATACGTTCAATTACTATTTATGAAAAGATTTGATTTTTCACAATTTGGAAATTTGTTTTTACCGAAAAAACTTATAACGTAACTAAAGGTAAGTTAAAGAAAGTATGACACCAATTGATTATATTTTGTACAAAGAATAGAAACGAATGAGGTTATTTTCTTTAAATTAAACCGCGTCACATTCTCAAGTGACTTAGCGAAATAATAAAACGTTTTCAATCATTTTTTATTATGTTTATTTATACGAAGATGTTTTTTTCTTTTATATCTGAAGTTTACATAAAAGCAAATAAAGCTGAACATCAAAAAAAAATGTTTTACTGAAATTATTTGCACACAATATAGCGTTCTTACGTCATTACATTTGTAAAAATATTTTTTTTTATATATATTATTTCCTTGATCTTTGTATTAAACTAAAAAAAAAAGTACGTTTAAAAATTGAGATAAAATTGAAATTACCAAAAAAAAAAACTTGTTTGCCACATTGCAATTAAAAGCAAATAATAAAATAGCAGAGACCAGCTTTTAAGCTTGTGTAAAACGAATTGAAACAATATTTTTTATGCCAAAAAAAAAGCCTTCCTCAATCATATTATAATCCGTACAAACAAATTCTTTTCGAAATTTAAATGCTGCAGAAAAAAAGTCGAGAAATAAACATTAAGAATTGACCTTAAGTATTAAATAATTATAATATGTTAATGTTTTGATAATTATAAAAAAAATAATAATTTTATTATTAGCGTAATTAAAATTTTATTGTTTTTTTTTTTGTTTTAATTTGTTACTCAACGTCATTTAAATAACATAACCTGTGTCTCTACAATTTAACTATATTTATTATAAGAAGAATAAATATTCAATTATTATAATTTATTCTTTTATTTGCTGTATAACAAGTGCCCTTTAATGGATAAAATCTGATAAATTGTATTTAGTATTGATTGTAATTGTTTATATTTTGATAACAATAATGACTAATTGTTATTGGTAAATTATTTCATTTCTTGTAATTGGGGTATTTTAACCTTTTTTTCTTGTTTTAAATAATTTTTTCTTAACACTTAGGTGACTAAATTATTTAGTAAAAATGTAAGCTCGACACAACAATTTTTTTTTTATTTTAATTAATTTGTAAACAAATTGTAACCTTAACATTGATTACAAGATCATTCAGTCATTAATTTTACATTTAATTTATGACGCATAAACCAAACAATGTGTTAATCAATTTATTTGAAAAAAATATTAATATTAATCTAGAATAATAATTTATTTAAATGGGAAATATTATTTTAAAATTAGTTACAAAATAAAAATGGCAAACACTAAATGAATCAATCAACTGGCTGTCCAAAATGTAATATTTGTTTTTTATTTATTTTCTTCATTAGACAACAAACACGAAAATATTTTTCATTAAATAAAGAGCAAAACTAATTTCGAATAATTAAAAAGAATATATTCTTTCTAGCCAGTGAAACAAGAATGTCTTGTGGATTAAAAGTATTTTTGCGAAACAAAAATATCTTTAGCAAAAAGTTACAAGGAAAAGATTTGGCACTTTTTATTTTTGTTTCGCTGACAAGCAAAATGGTTTCTTTCAAACAAATAAGCAAAAAATGGGCTTTTCATTGTAATTTTAATAACAAATTAAATAAGCTTATATAATTATATAGATAATCTTTTCACTGTTTTTGTTGCTATTGTTTTTTTATATATAATAACACTGAAAACTTAAACTATTTAAAAGCTGTCTTAAAATCTCTCGTTTTATTTTTGGCATTCAATATAACTCTATATAACATTTTAAAATAATTATCAAGTCTATTCAAACGAAAAAAAAAGTGTTAATAACACGCATTTCTAATTTTAATTTTTATATTTCTTTAAAAAAATAATTAATTATTGTTAATTTTTTGTTTATTTATTAAATAAATTAAATTTTAATTATTATAGAAAGAAAACTATTGATTTTTTTTATTTTTTCGTTATATTTTTTATTAAAATGGTTGATATACTAATGGAATATTATCGTAATCATTTCAAATATTTATTTTATATATAGTATTAGAAAAATGGCCCGATACCTAATATAATTGGCAGAAAACTTTTACATTACCAATTCTAAGCATAAATTTATTTATTAAATAATATTACCAAAGAAAAATATTAAATAAAAGGTTCGTCGTTTAACGAAGTTTTCGCTATTAAGCATTGCCATCAAACGATTCTATTCTTTTAAAAGAATAATTAATTAGATTAGCAACAACATGATCTATCACATTTTGTGTGAGTAATTAAGATTTCTTTTATTTAGCTTCTTTAATAAACGAAAAACAGCATTAAAAACATTTAAATATTTATTAAATACGTTTATTTATTTATTATTATAATTATACTTTATTTATTATACTAATTGTGATTATTATAAATAATTAAAATGATTGGCTTCGAGTAATTGAAATCATTATATGTTAATTTTTTTATTTTTTTGCAAAAAGCAAGTATTTTCATTTTATTTCAAGACTTCACAAGATAACATCTATTGACGATTTATCATCTTTATAATTTATTTATTTTGTCAGCATTTATTGTTATTTATGCAATTTGAATGTTGAATATTCATGATTGTATCTTGCACATTTGTTGTAATTTTTGCCTGTACAGTTTGGTGTAATATATTTTCTTTAATTTAGTATTAAGTTTTTTTTTTTTGAATAGAAAAATAGAATTATAATTATTAACATTGTAAATGTTAAGTGCTGCAGATGATTATTAATTCGGTGGCGATTTAGTTTCGAACTATGATCAGTTTCAGTTATATATATTTTATATAGCAATCAGTTTTTGGTTAGAACTTTAATCCATAGCTACTAAATAAATGGAACTGTGGTGTGAAAATTAGTTGTTAACACCTGAAATCAAAGAACAGTTTACATAAGTTAAAAAATAAAACAAAAAAGTTAGCACAATTAAGACTCAAACCAGTTTGATTTAACTTAACTGAACTAAAAACGCAACATTAATTTCGTTAGAGACATCTATATTGTAAATTATTTAAACATATTTAAACAATTTATTAAAACAAAGTGAAATATTTGTATAAAAAAAAAATGATTAAAAAACGAAAAAAAAACTCAAGAAAAGAAAAACATAAAAAAAAATTAAGTGGAGAAAGTGTTGCAAATGTTGTTCATTTCAGTGACTTTAAATATTTATTTGATTACTTGCTTTTATTCATATTTCTTCAAGTTAGTTTTTTCTTATTGAAAAATAAATAAATAAAAGTAATTAAAATAAATAAATAATAATGAATTTTTCGATAAAATAATAAACATAAAAAGTTACTTTAAATAAAAAAAAGTGAAAAATAACAAAACGAAATTTTATTTTATTAGACTTTTGCCGAATCTTTTTTATAATTTCAAAAAAATCTATTGATTTTCTATATACAAAAAAAAAATTGAATTAAAAAATTAATAAATTATTTCGTTTATATTTTTCTGATTTTGTTTCAATTAAAAATAATTTTTATTTTTAATGCTTAATTAATGACGCAATTTATTTGTTTATTAATTATTGTTTTCTTTTGTTCATAAATAATTTGATTGGACAAGGTCATATTAGACAAATTAAAAAGCTTTATTTAAATTAAATTAAAAGTTATTATTCAATAAGACAGTAGATAGATGATTGCGTGTCATAATGTCTAATTTTAAGTTATAATTGCTTATTTTTCTTAATTTTGTTGAGTACATAAATTAATAAACGTTTGATTTGACTTTTCACTAAATAAATGTTTTTAGATTTTTATTTTGAAATATTAACAAAAACAAAAACATATATACGCATGTTTAAAATATTTTACTCTAGATTTTTTGTGTACATTTATAAAATTTAAATAATTATTTAATGTTTAATATTTAACTTTTTTAGAAAAAATTATATGCATACACATTGTATTTTATACATTGTGAAAGCAGACAGCTTTTACTTTGTTATTATTTTTCATTAATCATAATTTTATTGTTCCATTTCAATGTACAATTGGTGACACTTCATATATGTACTTACTAACATTTTGCTCTAAGAGTTTAACCTAACATCATAATTCATATTTAATGAGAAATTATTTCTGTTTCTAAATAAAATTTTTCTTAAAGTTTCTTTTTAAGATTTTATTAAAACCTGTGAAAAGCATCAATAAATGCATTATATATATATATATTGTTATAAACTTTATAACAATAACTACTTATGTCAATTATATAACTGAATTATGGTCATAAATACAAATAACATTAAAGTGCAAAGCAAAGTCGATGATTAAGTATAAAAGCTACACAATAATTAAATTAAAAGAAAAAAGTGTAAAAAATTTTATTACATAATATCTAGTGCGTAGCATTAAGCTGAAAACATTGACTTGCATTTAAAATATTGAATGAAAATTATCATATACGAAACAGAAAATGAAAAATATTTTTTTTTAAACAATAATTTATTGTTTATGATTTATTTTTTTTACGTTGAAATATTATCACAGGGTCATAGTATTTAAAATTTCACTTAATAAATATTAAATTCAGTTTGCTGTTTAATTAAAAAATAAATTTAATTGAAAAAATACATAGCCAGACAATAATTGTCTTTGATAAAAAAAAAATCAACATTTGTGACCTTTACTATATTTATTTTTGTGGCAATAAAAATGCAGATTTATTATTACAAAATTTTATATTTTCAAGTAAATAAAAGTAAATTAAATTATTTTTATTATTATTATTGAGATAAAATTTCTTAATAATTTAAAAGAATACAAAAGAAAATGATGTCTTGGTACTTTTCTTTGCGTTTTCATAATTATTATAATAACCACTCCACTATATGTTGGTTGAGTCATAGAAATATTTTTTTTTATATTGATGAAATTTATTAAAAATAAATCACACATTTTGTACCAGCATTTCAATAAAAAAAAACTTAATACAATACAATAAAATTGTGAATAAAATGGTTTTATTTACTATTTTTATTAAATTATGAAAATTCCATTTTTTTTAAATTTGTTAATAAAATAAATGACTTTAATGAAGGTCAAATTTATATTGTAGAGTTTAAGCGACGAACCTGATGTACCTCGCAATTTTTATTTCTTGTTTAGTTAATACAAACAACTCGTTATCGTTTCTCTAATTATTAAATATATAAAAAACATTTTCTAACGGATGAATATTATATATACTTATATATGTTATTTACTTATCTACTGTGTGCGGAGATTATTTTTAAAGACGTACCTTTACCTACCTTCACGCGGTATACAGTAAACAAAGCTTCAATCTTGTTTTTACAGATCATCCATGTTTTCTATATACATTTATACTGGTTTAAATGTCTATACACATTGTCTTTTTAGTAGGTATATTTTTTAATTTTACATTTATCCCGGTCAATAACATTTCTTTAGATCATTGGACTTGCCATCAACATTTTATTAAAAAAATAATGATAAAATTATTTATATATATTATAGCAAAAAAAAAGGCGAAGTTGATTATTTAACAAATCACAATACTATAACTTTGTAAAGATGTTCAACACATGGTGATGTTTAAACTATACAAAAGATGATTTGCTCTAAAGCAAAAGCAGCAATCATCGGGTTATTTTTAACAACACAACTTATTAACATCTCTATAATACAGATTTAAATTTCATAAGAAAGAAAACTAATAAAAAGACATTTTTTTTTTTGGTAAATTTGAAATGCTAAAAATTTATTTAAATAATCTAATAATAATTAATATTTAGCAACATTAATGAAAAATAAAACAAATTATATAATACAAAAATAAAAAATACTTTTATTAATTCACATGACATGCCATAATGTGAAAAAGTTATAAAATAAATAAATAAATAACTAAAAATATGAAAAAATTGTCTTATTGTTAAAATTAAAAAAAAAAAAAAGAAAAATATTTATTTACAAGAAGAAAAAAAGTATTAAATCAATGCCGTTAACCATCCTCAAAATCATTCAAAATTTCAATTATGAAGTTTAAGAAATAATATTAATTATTTTTCTTTTAAAGGATAGTTATTCAGAAAATATTGAGTAAGGTTGTGAGGTAGTTTCTTTTGGCTAGACATAAGCTTAAGGCTAAGGCAAGATTTTTGAAAGGAATATAGCCGTAAAGAATACTCTAAAGTTTTCAAGAAATTAATTAAATATTTAATTATTGCAATCATTCATTTCTTTATAATTTATAAGCTAAGTAATCAGTTTATTTCCTCTTCAGTGATAATGTTAATTATTATTTATAAGGCATACCAATTATGGAGAATAATGTCTGTGTTTAAGAAAATTATAAACAGCACATTAGAATATAAATTCAGGTTAATAAAAACTTCAATACCTAATTATAGATATTGAACTATATGATAAAACAGGTTACTTGATTTAATTGATAAACAAAATAAAATTTTTAAATTAACAACACTTTAACAACTTTAAAAGCATACATAAAATGATTAATGTTATTTTTATAGCTAAATTTTTGAATTTTCCATTAAACAAGCAAAATAAATAATTAATTTTTAGATCGTAGGTCATTAGTTTTTTTTTGTAACTAAATTATAATAGAATTAGGTAAAGTTGTTTTTTTTTTTTTGTATATTAAATTGTTTATGAAGATTTTCTTGACAAGGCCTTTTTAATAATTAATACTTATGCAATCAATTTATACATAGAAATCCAATAAGCAACAATGTCTTCGGAACTTGTATTGAGTTGTATGCTAATGTTAGCATAAATACAACAACAATAAATAATAAGAATATTAATTATGGTATATAAATTTAATATATTCTGTTACTTATTACTTGTATATACTTTTCATTATATTTTATAACACTTACAAGCTGTATTATGTTTTCCGTACTATACACTATATTTTGTTTGTTTTTAAAATTCTTCTTTTATTATTTATATTTATTTATTTATTTATTTATTCAACAATAATTTTTATAATAAATTCATTATTTGTTTTATCATAAAAGAATTATGAATAAAAAATTTTTATAGAAAAATATGCAACAAATTTTGAGTTACTATCTTTTTTAAATAAAATTATGTTGTTTGTATTTTATAATTATTCTATGCACATGTATAAATAAAAAAAATATGCAAAATTATTCTGTTATTTATTATGACAATAAAATTGATTAATTTTATTAAAATATATAAATAAATGTAAATTTACAAAAGAGACGAAAATTTTTTATAGATTTTATAAAAAATTTCAATAATTTTCTTTGAAAACTTTATTACATATTCCATGTATCCGTTGACTGAATTCCAAATTTAAGGAAAATAAAACAATTAAATGCTTTGATTCATGTAAATCTTATAGAGCTTGTCAGTCATTTTTCTACTTAATTTTCAAACATTAACTAATATTTCCGTTTCATATATTCTAATTTTCAATGATTTAATTTATAAACTTAAATTTTTCTTGTTAAATAAAAACGACAAACTAATAAAACACCAATTTCCTTTATATTATTACCAAAGACTGCGTCAGAGTAATTCTTTTTAAAATAATCAAAAGTTATAACTGATTACTATTTGTATTTGTAAATAAATTTATTTTGTTAGTGATATAAAAATAATAATAATAATAATAAAAATAAAGAAACAATAAATTAGAATAAATTGAAAAAGGATGGCAATTTTTAAGTGTACGTGAATAACGTCATGCCATTCAATTGTCACCAAGGCACCATGTCACAAAATACAATTCACATAATTTAATATTCTTAAAGCGAAATATTTTATTGTTAGCACAAAAAAAATACATTGATAATAGCAATTCATGACAACTAGTCATTCCTTAGAAATTGTTTATTTTAAATAAATTATTTAGCTAAATTATAATTATTCAGGTGATTCCTAAATCTGTTTTATTATATTTTTTTAAATGTACATAACTGTAACATCTAACATTTCATCAATTTATTTAATGTTTATAAATAAAATCATCAACGCAAGTGGAATTTAAACAATTTTATAAGGTTAATAATATCGCAAGGTAAATATTATTAAGGATTCAAGGACAAATTCTGATAAAACGTTAAAACATAATTTAAAACTTGAAATATTAAAAAAATTATACAATAATAATAATAATAAATTAATAGAAGTCAAGGCATTATCGGCTTTTTGTCAAGGATGTTCAAAAATAATAATAAAAAAAAAAACACTTTGCACGTGACTTTATTTATATATTTAAAAAAAAAAGAAGAAAAAAATTAAAAGACGATAATAAATTATTTAATCAACGTTATTAGATGTTCGTTTGATTAAAATTGATTATATTGTAGGTACATGCATATGATAAACTGAAATATGTTGTAAAGAAATTGAGCATTTTTATATTTGCATAATTTAAATGATATTATTTTATTTAATTTAATAATTACGAAATTACAATTTAATTTAAATCGTTTATCACAAACGACAAATAACTATTTAAAAAATAAATTTATAACAATGAAGAAACGTGGCTGTAAAACGAGTAAAAACATTTATTTTATATTCATAAAAAGTTAAAATATATATATATATATATATATATATATATAAAATGCAAAATGCAATTCGTTTTAAAAAAATTATTTCATAAATTGAATACCCATTATGTATTAGTAATCAGCGTTTAACTATTGCTTTAACAATTCTCTGACAACTACAACAATTTTTAAAATACATTTATTGCATTTTAATAAAAAAAAAAATTTATGTGAAAAAATAAATAGTTAAATTATAAACTTTGTTAGTTAGTTTTGATTTAAGATGCAATTTTTATTTGATTATATAATCATGGAAAAAGAAAAAATTTATATCAGAACATAAAACTAACAACAAATAATATATTTCCTCGTTTTTATATATTCTTCTTTTTTTTGTTATTGTTATAAATAATTAATTTTTGTTTTATAAAATTTGTTAAGTTTATTATTATTATTATTATTATTATTATTAGTTAAAAAAATAATTATAATAAAAATAATACTATTATAACTACAACTATTAACAACTTACAATATGACGAACTTTTAAAGTTTTAAAGTAAAATAATATTCGCATATGCATAAGAGTATTTATTATTTTCATATTTAATATAGACCAGCAAGGTGTTTGTCTATACCATAATATTTATTCTATTATATGTTACCAGGGTCTAACGTTTTATTTCGAGAATTTAAAATATTTTAATGATATTGGTTAATCAAATATTTTAATTATATTATAAAATATATTTTAATGATATGTTTATTTATGCATATAAATTAGTTATAGTTATATGAGTTCAATATTCGTAATTTTCCAGACATGGTAAATAGTTTTTTTATTTTTTATAATTTATACTTGATATCATTAATAATTTATAATTTTATATAATAATAAATATAACAATTGATAAAATTATTAATGAATTAATTTATAAAGTATACTAATTTTATTTTAAATATTGATTACAATATATTCAGAAACAATTATATAAAGAAAAGTGTCATGATTTATATGTATTATTTTTTAACATAACATACATACATATATAGTACGTTTAATAATTAATTCATTATTTTTAATTGAAATAGAAACAGTACTTAAGTTAACTGCATTATAACAAGTATTAAATCAAAACGCATTCTTTTATATTAATAAATTTTTATAATTATGAGACTGGAAAATATTTTTATTAATAAAATTTAAATAATAATTATTAAATTTTTTATAGCGGATATTTATATTATGAATCAAAATAATATACTAAAGGTGAAATATTATTGTTTATTTATATACAGAAAAAAAAGCATCCGTTTCTTAAAGAAATTTCATATTAATATTTAGCAATGTTTATTTTAATTAAATTATTTTAATTTTGCATGTGAATTTTTTTATTTATTTTATTAATTTTGTAAGCCAAATTATTGGTAAGAGCAACTAAAATAAATAAATAAATGTAATGTTGCATGAAAATCTTGTTCACATTATTATTGATGGCTTTTTACTTTTTGTATTTATTTAAGTTTTAGTTCGAGGTGTTATATAATTAATAAATTTAAAAGAAAAATAATAACAATTATCAAGTTATATTTTGTTTTATTGAGAAATAATATAAAATATATTAAAACTCAATTGATTAAAAAAATAATACGTTAAAAAATTTACAAAAATAAATTAAATTCAATTAATAATATTTTTATTAATATTATTATTATTATTTAGCAATCTTATTTCTCTACTTAGCTGCGAACAATCTCTGATGTCTAATGAGTTATTACTAACCAACCAAAATATAAAAAAATATATTTTTGAAGGTTATTATTATATTATTTTGTAGATTTAATTACATTTTTATTTTTATTTTTAATAATTCTCTGCCTATTGCACAAACTTTCATATAATTAGGTTGTGCTGTGGTCTTTTCTCTTGTTATAAACTAAAATAAAATTAATTTTAACAATAAATATGAACACATTAAACCACTTTTATCTTCGATTTGACTGTAAAAATAACAAGAAATATATTTTTATATAAAAAAAATATTTCTCAAGTAGCTTATAAATATATTTAAAATACTTAAAGATTTTTAAAGTTGAAAGAAAGCATTTTTATTTGGTTACTGTCTCAAACGAAATTTCTTTTTTTAATTGTTCGTATGTATTTAAAAGTTCTTTCAGCCACTGAAATTCAAAAGAATTATGCTGATTATTTTGTTTCCTTTGGATATTTTTTTTTGCCTTAATCAATTCAACAACACGATTAACTTGTTTTAAGAAAATAAAAGATCAATAAATTAATGTTTAATTTTATGTTAACAGTGTATTTGCAACCTTTTACCAATTATACGAGTATGTTTATAATAGCTCTAAATGTAAGATTTACTTAACATTTGCTTAATAATTTTATAAAAAAAGAAAACATCAAATTACAAAACATACTTCAATAAATACAGAGTCTCAAACACCTGCTTTCTATGAAAAGTAAAGATTTAAAAAAAAACCTCGCCAATGTGTAAGAGTTACCTTATTGTTGCAATAAATAAAATAAGAAAGACAGAAATATATTTAAAAGATATAGAGAAAAAAATACCAATCGAAACGATAATTATAAAATATATAAAAGAATTTTATTCGCTTAAGTGTTTGTGTAAACGATTATATGAAAATTACCTACATTTTATTACCAAAGTGCTATCGATTTAATGAGTACGTAGTAAAAGCGCAGAAAAGTATGCTTAACACAAATTTATTTATGAAACAGAAATGTCTCGAGAACAAAAGCTGTATGTGTTTTTCAATAAATATTATTGAATAATTTTTTTAAATAAATTTTTAAGCAATTAAAGCTTCAATACATATATGAAATCATGCTGAACAAAGAGCCAAAATAAAAACATAAAGAAAACTCACTTGTTACTTATTTTTCTTTAAAGTTTTTGTACTCGTGTAGCGACAACGTTAAACGCGTTTATATAAAAAACTCTTCTTAACTCTTTTAAAATATATAATAAAAATATATGAAACTTACAGCCAACAGCAATATATTTTTATTTATTAATTAACAGAAACGAAAATAAAATTACAAAAGAAAAAAAAATATCTGAAAACGCTTGAATTGTGGTGGAAGACAACAAACAAACAGTTACAAAGTGAACGTGGTTACGCGAAGATCTTCGCGCGAGCGCGGTTTTTAATATATAATTTAAATTTTAACCTCAAATCCATATTTTTCAATTTTAAGTGTGTTTTTATATTAATAATTTATTTTAGTTATTTTATGTTAAAAAAATTTTTTTACTATCGAAAGGATTTTCATTGAAATTTGTGGTAATTTTATTATTAATGCTATAAATTAAATAATTAATTACAATAAATAATTAATTTATGTGTTGTTTTTTTTTTGCCTAAAAATTAAGTGTTTTTGTGTAAAACTGTGATTAATTTTTTTTTTTTATTTTTATTTCTCTTGAAAACATTTTTCTTCGATTTTGCATTAAATTTGAATAAAAAATTTATCTTAATTAAATAACACAATAAAAAAAAAAAAATGAAAGTGAAATCAGTTTATAATTAAATTTAAAAACAAAATCGCACATCTTACTTTTAACATTTTTCATTTAGTTTTTTCTTTTTAGTATATTTATCACTTATAAATTTATTAAATTTAACTAAAAACAAATATATAAGAACTGTTAAGTAGTTGATTATTGAAAAAAACTTATAAAATTAAATACATTAATTGATTTCGATATATAAAACAGGAAGTTAAATTGATTTGAAAAAAATATTTCATTTATGCATAAAATCATTTCCGATTCAACATATGTACAAATTAGTATAAAATTTTTACAAAAGTAGAAAACAGAAAAAAAATAAGAAATAATAGGAAAAATATGTTTTAAGTAAATAAAAATTTGATTTAAATTTACCAAACGTATGTATTTATTGCGGTTTTTTTAAAAAAAAGAGTTAGCTGTCGTCGATTTATTCAATAACTTTAAATTAAATAAATAATAAACGTTTATCCATTATTGTTTTTTTATATATAAAATTTATTTATTTCTACTTCAAATTGCATATTTTACAATCAAAAATACAAAACAATAAACGACAGTAATGAATTTAAAATCGTGTAACAAAGTCTATTGAACTGTAAGAAAAATTAAAAGAAAGAAAATAAAATAATTCCCGTGACAAATGTGATTTAAGAAATAACTTTTCTTTTATTATTAATTATAAGAAATATTAGAAATTAAGTAAAAGATTATTTACTATTTTATATAAACAGGATTTTCTTCGCTGATCTAATTAAATAATTATAAAGATTATTTATTAACTAAAAACAAGGAAATTAAAAAACATATCTAAAAAATAATTGAAGAAAATTAATCAGCGATATATTATTATTTTTTAATAATAATAACAATACAAATAGCATACCTGAATAGCATACAGCATGTTAAGAAATAGTTTTTATAAATATTCAATATATGTATTTTGTCGATGCGAGAAAAATGTTCCATTAACCTAGATATACTACATGCAACTTTACATTAGTTAATTTTACTTATATATAGCTAAACAGTAAATTACTTAGGAGATGGACATAATGAATATAGTTGTTTATTTAATATTCTTATTTCTAACTATTCACTGAAAAACACGTTCGATAAGTGACTTTGTCTGAATCTTTACATAAATTAAAAATGAAACAAAATAATTATAATAATAACTGAAGTAAATATTTATAAACACATACATATATTAAAAAAAGAAGAAAAAAAATAAGAAATATAATGATGAAATTTTAACGCCAACTAAAATATTTAAAAGCAAATAAAAAGTTTTTCTTTTTTATAATTATAATCAAATAATTAAAGAAACTTCAAGTCACATTTATATTTTTCTATTATTTATTTATTTTTTTTTTAAATAAAATATGCCAGGTTAATTTATTTATTAAAAAAAAAAAGCAAACAGAAATTATTTATTTGCATGTTTTAGATATGTATTACAATAAAAAAAATCTCTTATTTATTTACTTTACACCACATTTTGTAAAACGTGTGTCATTACAATAAAATTTAGCTTATTAAAAATTTTTTTTTATAATATTATTTTTATTATTGTTATTCAAATTAAAATTCAATTTAATAATAAGCTCATCAATTTAATTACATTCTTATATTATCGAATAATAAAATTATAATAAAATATTGCTTTATTTCTTTATTTAAACTTAAGCACCATAGTACACACATCTCATATTATGATCAATAATTATTTTAATAATTAAACATAAAAATTTTGTATAACTTTGAGAATTTTAATTAAATTAAAATTTGTATTTTCAAACATTTTTTTTTTAATTAAATAATTATCTTAATCATTCAGAAGCAAATAATAATAGGAAAACAATTTGAAGATAAATTAAATATTAATAAATTCTTATTTAAAAAATGAAAATTATCTTACAAGGCAAAGTGATTGTTAGAGTTATAATTTTATTTTATTAACATGAATTTTCTTCTATGATTTGAAAATTACAAATACACAAAAAAAATTTCATTTTATTAAAATAATTTAAGCAGTCAGCAGCTGTATTTATTTTATTATTGTTATTATTATATAAATTTAAAATAAAATAAAAACTTTCTGCAATCACATAATAAAAGAAATAAAATATTATTAATATGGTCACAGGTAGATAAAGGAAAAGTAAATAATTATTAAAAGTTCAATGTCTTTGACAAAACTATCTTAAAGTATATTTACTATTTTTTGTATTTTCTTTTTGGTCAAACATTTCATTTAATTAATATTATTAAGAAATAATTTTATTTCTTTAGATTTTTTTAAGGAAAATTATTTCGTAAAGTTTGTTTTTTTGTTTTTATTAATTTCTTATAAAATATATTAACCCAATTCTTTTATTGTAATTTTTATGACAAATTCATGTTTGGTAATTTGCCATTTTTTAAAGAAAAAATAAATAACATTTTTTATTTAATGAAAAAAAAAAAAAATTAAAATCAAAACATACGTGTGATTAAGGATGATAATTAGTTTTTATTTTAAAAAAAAAAAAATATTAAAAATATAATTATTAATCAAAACAATAACAATTATGAATAATAAATTAATTTAAATATGAATTTGAAAAAAAAAAACACAATCTTTAATTAATTAATACATTCCGTAGACAATCAAAATTTTGATTTGGATTTTTTGTTTCTTTGTGTTTTTTTTTTTTTATTATTTTAATTAATGAATAAAGTTGTATCATATTCTTCGTCATATTTTTTTATATAAAAAATAAAGAAAAATTAATTAAAGGTATAAAAAAAATTAATTATTACATAAGATTACGTTTTAGTTATTATGGTAATGTTATTATTATGGACAAAGTGAAATAATAAATTGTTTTATATGAAATGGATAACTATGCGACGCGTAAAATATTTAATAAAATTTTTTAAACTTGTTTAATTATTACAAGATTTTCTATTAAAGTAATTTGTTTATAGTAGAAATGTAATAAAAATATGCTCCATTTAAATACAAGTAATAGCAACTGACATTGGAGAAACAAGTTTTAATTTTTTATCTTTTTTGAGTTAAAATTATGTTTTGCAATTTATTTAAAAGTACAAAATAGTTAGAAATCATTATATAAGAAATATCTTATTTGATATAATAATTATAATCAATCGTTTATTTTTTAAATTAAATTATTGTTCATTTAATATACTCAAAAAGACAGTCAGGGACATTTAGCAAATTAAATTACATTTATATATATATATATATATATATATATATATATATATATATATATAAAGAAATATTTCTCTACATTTAAATAGAATCAATACGCTGTTGAGACGCGATTTAAGTATTTGATTACCTTAAACATCTGTTTTATTATTATTTCGCTTATATTTCTTACGTTTTATGAATTTATATTTTGCATTTATGTATTTGAAATAAAAATTAAACAAATTATAAATAAAAAAAAGTTCAAGGAAAATTAATGAATAAATAAATAAAAGAATATAAGAATTTATTTTTTATCAAAATTCTTTAATTATGTTATATTTATTTTACAAATTAATTTTATATATTATAATAATTAATCAAAATTTTTTATTTATTTATATTGCATTGTGCATTTAATTAACTGATTATTAATAATTAAATAAATATAACATAGATTCCATTTAATCATCTCTGGTTTACAATTGTTGCAAACAATAATAATTCAACAAATTGATATTGATGTTTAAATTAATAAAATATAAATAAAAATTTGTATTTTTAATTATTTATTATTTACAATTGATTTTTTTCCTGCGAATAATAAATAAATATTTTAATAAACAAAAGTAATAAGAAAGTCTTTCGTTTAATTTTTTTTTTATTATTAAATTTCAAAATAACTCAACGCCATAAACATGCTTCGTCTATATAATTTAAAACAATTTTCATTAACTTTTTGTTATTTATTTATTTTATTTATTTTTTTCTTCATTATTTAAATAAAATTAAGTTTTGTTTATTTAATAGTATTAAAGAAGAATCATTGTTGCGAAAAGACTGTTTATGATATTATCGTGAAAGTCAAGATTATTCTTAGAAATAATGATTTTAACAATTTTTCAAACATAATTCATTTTTAATTATTGATTTATTTTACTTATATTGTTAAATATTATAGACAGTGAGAATATTTTAATAAATTTAAGTTCATTAACATGTTTTCTAAAATAAATAAAAATGTAATTATAGTGAAATTGCTTATAAGAAGGTAGAAAAGATATTTCTCAGCTAAAGTTAGTTTATTATTTTCTAATAAATAATAAATAATCATAAAAAGTAATGAGAAAATATTAATTGATTAATTTGTATTGTTGATAAGCACAAGTAAAATAAAACAACTGTTCGGATTGATGAACTATTTGTGAGCATAACTTACACCAATAAAGCTCAAGCATCGGTAAACAATAAAAAAAAAACATTAGCTTATTTTCACTTTCTTTGTGAAATGATATTTTATTTTTGTTTACATTAATTAAGAATATAAAAGAAAAATAAAGATTTATTACACATATATAGTAATATGCGAAAATTTCCGCTTCACTGCGAATATGATGTCAGATAATGTTTGATTGAAATCCACTGTGTTCACCTTCTTATCGCAACATTTAATTAAACATTTTTATTTTATTTATTTTTTTAATTAAAAGTTATAAAAACATATTTTATATGGGAAACTGTTGCTTATTTCAATTGTCTTTTGTACGTTTATATAATTTTTTTTTCTTTTTCTTGTTACATAAAAGAAATGAAACTTATTATTCAGATGTTGGTCGATTACTGCCATATAATTATATTATCGTACGTAATATAAAATGTACAAGACGACTATTAATATATAAAACCAAATCAAAATTATACCAAAAAGTCACATAATTTATAAATAAAAATAATTAAAAAGACAAAAAAAAAACAATAAACGGAAATAAAATAACGATATACTTAGTATAATAAAAATTTAAAACACGGAAGAAAGGATGTGCACGGAATTTTTTTGTCATAAATCCTACACAATTTTTATTAATAATATGATGAATCAAAGCAAAAAAAAAAATTAAAATTAAAACCGGAACCGCAAACCAAGAATAAAAAGCTATAATCTTCATATATAACTACAATGTCCTTCTGATTTAATTTTTATTCTTTCATAAGGAAAGTTTATATAGTTGAAATTGAGAAGAAAAATACAAACAAATATTTTTATACATGTTAAAATTTATTAATATTTATTTAAAATAAAGAAATAACTTTTATTGATCAAATATTTATTTTAAAATCATATTGCCTACAAAATAAATTAAATCTATATAATTAGTGTTAATTTTATAAATATTTTTTTTTTCATTCAACCATAATGTGTCAGAAAAATATTAAATATTAATAAGTAATATTCTTTGTGTTTCAATAAAGAATAAAGAAAAATTTATAATACGTTATTATTCACAGGTTATAATCAATAAACGGTATTAAAGTTTAATTTAAATAAAACAAAAATACAAAGTACTCACAAGGTCGTGATAAAGTAAATATATATTTAATTAAAAAAGAATAATATTACTAATAAAAACAACGGCAGAAAGTTAAATAAAATATAATAACATTTAAAAAAAAACAAGTAAAACAGTGTCACCTAAAAATTAAAAATTTCAAAAGCATATGAACCACTTAATGTTTTTATTAATAAAACAACAAGTAAAAAATTGTGTATAGTAAGCTTAAAATTGCTTTAAAAAGCAACAACAATAATAATAATAATAACTTAACTACAAACAAGACATTCAAGTGGCAATATAATATTATTTAATTTTTATAAATAAAACTAATAAAATAAACAAACAAACAAAATGCAGGGAAGAAAGAATAAACTTTGTGCTAAATTATCAAGTACATTTTTAAGAAAGTGGTGTAAGTATTTTCGTGTTTTTTATTTTTATTTATTGCTTATTGCATAACATCGTTTATTTATTTTCATTAATAAATAAAATAAAATATATTTATTTAAAATAAAAAAATACTAAATAATATTGAATTTCTGTTTTGATTTGTATTTAATTATTTATTAAATATTTATTTATTGAGAATTGATTTTTAGTATAATATAAGAAATATAATACTAATAATATTAATATACAATATTGTTATTGTAAAGAACTTTACACATAAGAAAATTGGTAATTGATATGCCTTAAATTACTAATTACTTTGTTAATATACTCATTCTTCAAAGAGATTCATTAAATTTTATGCTAATATTGTAAAATAACGAATAGAAATTTATTAAAAACCTAAAAGTAATACAAATAAAAGCAAGCAATTAACGTAAAAATTGTTTTATTTTTAATAAAATTAACGTTGTATTTGTTTACTGATTATTATTTTCTCTCTTTCTTTTTTTTTAGTAACAAGCTGCATTTTAATGTATAATTTAATTAAATAAAATAAACTCTTTTCTCTGATTCACATATTTGTACATATATGCAGGCACATATGTAGTTAAGCGGTTTTATTCACATCTTAAAACTCACATAAAATAAGATTGGGAACAAATTTTTTTACTAAAGTAATAACATTTAATGTGATTTTTGTCTTAGAAAATCTAACTTTTTTCATTTATCTAACTGTAAACTTAAAAATTTAATAGCCATCATCTTGTAGCATAATGTATGATAGAAATTTTTTTGTATAAAAAAAAATTATTTTGTTAAATATAAAAGAACTTAAAAAAGTTTTTTTTTGTTCACAATAGAAACGTTAATAATACTTTTGCTGTGTTTAATCAATTATTGATTAAAAAGAAAATTAACAATACGTTTATGTTTTTAACACCTTGCAGAGTAAATTATTACAAAAAAATAGTAAAAGAATTAATGAATAAATATAAAAGAATTAGAAGGTAATATACGCGGATAAATCTTTATTAAAATTATAATTTTTTTACTTTACTCATTGACGATGGCTATAACTTAAACAATATTTATAAAACATGTATTTAATTAATATTGACAATGGTTAATATAAAAATAAATGGCCATATACAGTGTCGTTGCTCTTTTTTATTTATTAGTTTTCATTTTTAAGGACATTTTTTTCAATACATTTAATCAAGGTTTAGTAATGTAAATTCTTTTATTATTTTATATGCTGTTAAAAAATACGAAAAAACTCTGCTTATTTATGCTGTGTCTGTTTTTTGAATTATATAAAAAAAATTGATTAAAGCCAATAAAAAATAATAAGAACAACATCAAAATCTTACATATTAATAAACCTTGTCTTAGTTTTTATTTATATTTTATATATAAAAATCATCAAAACTAAGGTAATCAAATTTATCCTTGGACTAAAGACAAAAGCAAGGTTTACATCTTATCACATTTTTTTTTAATTAATCAATTTTTTATTTGGTAAGATAAAAAATTTCACACATTATAATGATAACAAAAAAAAACATAACATAAACCTTGTATTGTTTGAGATATTTTTTCTTTTATTTGTTAAATAATTATCAACTATTGAACATTTTTAACAATGAAGTTACAATAATTGTAAAATATTTTTAATTTTTAATAGTTGTTTATAATTTAGTTTTAAAATAACTTTGTAAATCAAATAGAATTTGATGATTATGATTAAAAATATGCCAAGTTTAAGGTTTTTTTTAGTTAGTAATATTAGTTATTATGTAAATAGATATTGCGTAAACTCTTATAACATTGTGAGGTAAAACACAAATTTATAGTAATTAATTTAAAAGGTCTTCTAAAATATAATATTTCGAATTAAATAAATAGATGCTTTTTAAACTAATGAACAATAAAGATAAAAAAAAGATTAAATAATATACAAATTGCAATTCAAGAAAATTATGTTTTATATTTAACATTTTTATAAATAATTATGAATTTATAAATATTATTTTACTTAATAAATTATTTATAAAAAACAAAATTAAAAATGTTACTTATTTTATAATTTTTATTCCGCTTAGTTAATAAATATTAAAACAAAATAAATTATTAAATAATTGTTTAACAAATAAGATAATTATTTATATATATATGCAAGATAATTCAATCTTTTTCCTTAAATGTAAACCTTGGAATACCTCTGATATCATAATTTCCAGTTTGGTAATGAAAAATTCACTCAGTCGCAAAATATAATATTAAAATTATACTTTAAATGATTTCCTTATTTCCTTTTCTGTTTTTTTCTTCTTCTTTTTTTTTGTATTTTTTTTTTCATCAATAATAAAAATATTAAATTGAAATTAATTTATTAAATATTTAAAAAAAAAGGTTTATATACTTTATTATTATTTACATATTTCGATTTTGACCTTGCTTTTTATTAACAAAAAAAAATAATAATAATAATAACGAAGACGAAATGAAGTTCATAAAAAATTTAATCTTTTTGGAAAATATGATGAGTAAAGATAATTTAATATTTAAAAAAATAATGGAAAAAAGTCAATTCTCATTCAAATTATTTATAATTATTTTTAACAATTTCTATGATATTTAATTATTCTTTATATTATTAATTTTATTTTGTATTATCATGCAACATTTACGATTCATATAATTCAATAATTCTTTATGGAGAAAATATTATTTGCACGTTCTAAAGTAATTATTTTTTATTGAAAAATTTTTATGTATTAATTTTGATAATCAACAATTAATATAATTTATTCATAAAAAATGAAAAAATAATAAAAGAATGTGACTGTAGTTATTTCATACGTAAATAGCGAGACAATTAATTGTTAAAATATTAATGAAAATCAATTAATTTTATTAATTAAAAAATCAAAATAACAAAAGTTTTTTATTTGATTTCACTTTATCGTTTTAGAAGAAAAAAAATTATAGAAAAAATTACAAAGCAATTATTTATTTTCAAGTTTTAAGAAAGCTTACCGGTCAACCTTCACAGATTGATTAAATAAAAAAACAAATAAATAATTCTTAATGGTAAAATTACTAATAAACAGATAATAATAACGATTTGAAGTTTCCGATTGTTAGTTAATAATCTTTTTTTTTCAGTTTTTTTTTTTTTGATTTATACGAAAATAAACAACTTTGTTGTTGTTTTCTTTAATTACCTTTACTTAAATTAAGTTAAGTTAAATAAATTGTTTATTTTTTATTTAATTTTTACCTTGATCGTCAAATAGCGGAAGTTTTTTTTTTGTTTTTGTTATAAGCATTTTTATAAAACAAACAAAAATTTTAATTAAATATAAAATATAAATAATTTTTTTTCTTATTTTTAATTGCAGGGTTTGTGATAGCATGCGCTCTATGCTTATTAATATGTGGTGTTATAGTAACATTTGGATTTACAGCGATTGTTAACTATGTAATTAATCAACGTGTTGCTTTACGTGAAGGTGGACAATCATTTGGATGGTGGTCAAAGCCGCCTGTAGAACCATTCATCAGAATATATGTTTACAATGTTACTAATGCTGATGAATTTTTAAATAATGGATCTAAACCAATTCTTGATGAACTTGGTCCATACGTTTACATGTAAGTGTTTTTATTTTCTTTTTACTTACATATTATTATTATTATTATTATTATTTCTATAATGGTGCTAGTTAATAAGTTTATCGGTACATATCAATTGAATATCAATAATAATTATATATGATTATAAAAACAAATAAACTAAAAAACACTTACTTAAGTGCGTTTTCTTGTTATAAAAAGAAAAATTAAACTAAAAAATATTAATAAAAAAAAAATCTTTAATTGCTTAAAACAATTAGTTAAAGAATGAATGACATATTAATGTGAAATAATTAAATACTTTTATTATAGTTTAATACAAAAAAACACGCACGATTTCATTTGCTTTCTTTTAACAAGATATAAAAATAAATAAATTATAAGTGAAAACTTCTGTTTTTATAATTATGCTCATTTTTACCTTTTTTTTTGTATTAAACTTGTTTTTTGATGAGATTTTTGGGTTTTTTTTATAAACAACATATAAATACTTTTGGGATTTTTAACTCGTTCCCAGTATTGACCGCTGGTTTTTCTATTACATCTGTTTTCCTTTTTTCTCAAAGAAAAGAAATTATAAAATTGATAAACATTAATAACTAGTTTATATGTTTACCTCCCACACGGTACAAACATTTAATTGGATTTTAATTAAGTTGACCGTAAAAAATAATGATAATCTAATAACTACAAGTTTTATATTTTTAAATGCATTTCGTTAATTAAAAATGTATTAGTAGTACTTAAGAAGTTTTATTAAAAAGTAATTTATAATACTTTTATTTTGCCAAAGATGATATAAGTCAATGCTAGCAATGTAATTAAATAAAAAAACAACTAATGACAAAATGAAAAATTTATTTATAAATTGTGTAAATAATGATGTCAATGTTTTAATTTAATTAAGAATAAAATTAATTAATTGAAAAGCTTATTGTTTGTCAGAGTTATAATGACGCATATAAGAGCTATACATAATAATATTTATTTATTTAAATTTTTAGCATCGGTTTTGTTTAAACATTAACTGCTTGTGTTGGTGAGCTTAAACAATAAAGGATAAAAGTGTTAAGCGATCATTTAACTTTAAGAAAGAAAAACAAGAAAAAAGGAGAGTCATGTGATTTATTGCAAAATATTTTCATATTACACTTACTTTACTAACATAAAAAATTTATTTTGCAACATTAATCAAGACAATGTGTCATAAAGTTGAAGGTGAAATATTTTCTTAATCTAAATTCTTACATTCTCATTTATTATATTTGTTTTATTTTTGTAAGGCAGGAAACGTTAACTAATTTTTAATTTTAATTTTTTTATTCTCACTTTTGTTTAAATATTAAACAATATTTGTGTTTAAAATTAGCCACATTGAATTTATGTTAAATTTGCTTAAGTTTGTTTTAAGCAAAACATAAAAGGCGGACACTATCAACAATTTTATTTGCTAATTATAAAATTAGAGGAGATAAAAATCATAAACATAACCAATTTAAATACAAGTGAATAAATAAACTTTATTACTTAATTAGTGTTTCGGTATAGCCTCCAATCTTGTTTTTCAGGAATTATTAATTATGAATTTTAAAGCACACTTTCACCATTTACATTGTCAATTGTCAATAATACTTCAAATAAATATCATTCTAACAATAATTGTTTATTTAAGACAAAATTATTTAAACAGCACAAATTTTGACAAAAAAAAAAATTAACAAGAAACCCGACAGAACAAAACATAACACGAGACAAATAAAAAATGGCAAGACAATATACAAATATTCGACCTGTTTTATTAAATAAAATAAAACAAATATATACACATGTTCGACCTTACAGAGAGATTTTTAATTATATATTATTTAGCCATTTTTTCTTTTTTTTGACTTATGCAAATACACAAATTAGCGAACAAATTTATAATCACTTTGACTTAATTTAATAAAAATGCGAAAGTGAAATAAAAAATGGTTTGTTTTGTTATTATTATTATTATTTTTTTTCGAATTATTTATATTTATAACATTGACGTTCGTTTTATTACATAATTTTTTTTTCATTGTTTTAGAAAAAAAATCAGCTGTGAAAAACTGAAAATATTTTGTTTCAGTGAAATATTTATCATGCGAAATTTTCCAAAAACTTTATTATTATTATTAATTTAATTAAAATTAGAGTTAAAGTGAATAAAATTAATACGAAATAGTTTGCTATTTATTTAACAAAAAGAAAAATGTTTTGTTAAATCTTAAACAATTCATCTTTGTCACTATTTTTAAAATGATAATTATTTTTGCGTTTTAATGCACAAATATTAACAATTTTTTTTTATTTTTGTCGTAAAATTAACATTAAATTAAAAATTAAAATAACATAATTTAAACACTGTATTGTAATTTTATTTTATTTTTTCAACGAAACATAAAATTATTTTGTAATAATATTTAAAGTCAATGAAAAAAAAAAAACATAAAGTCGCAAAGAAATACATACTTTAATGATATAATATAGTTATATCATCTCTTTCGTACTAAAAGTGTACTCTACAAGTGTAAAGCATACTGAATATATATTTAATAATTTTTATTTTTTTCCCTTTATTAATGAAATCATGCCATAACAGCAGCAACAACCGAAATTAAATAATAAATTATTTCATAAATATTTTTTCGTTTAAATTATTATGTACCATCCAACATCCACACATTTTTTTTTTTCTTTAACTATAAATTAATAAGAAAAAAGATATTATTAAGGTAAATTATGTTTAAGAAAACATATTTAATCCGCATAAATTTTGTAACGTAGTAATGACGCAAGATTATTGCGTTTTTTTTTTCTTATTAAATATTATTGACAAATTTAGTCAATTATTTTGAATAATCATTATAAAATCATGTCAAAGTATAAGAAACGTGTCAACATTTAATGATAATTTAGTAAAATTACACGCTATGATATGAGAAGTTAAACGAGTTCGTTATTTTATTGCATTCAAGTTACTTCACAACAAATTCAAACAAAAATTCTTATACATACTGATATACTCTAATCTGAGCAATCTTTTAATTGTCAAAACATTGACTCAAATCAATAGCTAATAAATAAACAAAATAAAATGTATCCGGTAGAACAAAAAAGAAACCCAATGGACGTAATCAATTAATATTTAATGAAAAAAAAAAAATGTTTTTCGTCAATTCTTGTTGTTTTACTTTTTTAATTATTTATTCATGAATTTTATTTATTCGTTATTAATTTAATATAATTTTCGTTTTGTTTGTCGCTGTCGTTAATATTATTATTATTGAATTCTTACTAATGCTTTTTATTTATTTGTTATTTAGTTTATATATAATTATTGTTTTTTATAATATTTTTCATCTCTATCGAAAACAGACGAAAAAATAAACATGTATCATGTCACCTTCATCCCAATGAATTAATTTAAAGTTCAAGGATACACAAGATTTTTTTATCATCTTGTTTTATATTCATTTAGTTTTGTTTTTTTATTGTTTTATTCAAAGAATTTGAATCAGAGACTCAGCATCTTTTTTTTTCATTAGTTAATGACAGTAATAAATATTTTAATAATATTATAAAGGTAATAAAACAGCAGTTAACTATCAATTTTAATTAAATTATTTATCTGAAATATTATGATAAGCAAACCAACTAGTATCTTATATCTAATTCACTTATTAAAACGAAAATTTATTACAAATATATTATAAAAACTTTAGTAAAATAGAATTCTGCATTAATAGCATACGCATTTACATAGTTATGTGTAATTAAGAAAATAGTGTGTGCAATTTTATATAAATAAATGAACGTAAAACAAACCGGTTAAATAAGAAAAAATTGAAAAAAATATAAGTTAAAGGCAAGTAAAATAAATCACTAAATTAAAATTTTTATTATTCATTTGCGGATAAAGCAAAAGAACAGAATTCTACATAACTTATGTGTGCTAATCGGATTTTTTTGTTCAAATTATTGTGACATCATTATGTTTTTTTTTTTTTAATTTAATTTAATTTAAATTACCACAGATAAAATCTTTATGAAAAATATGTATTTATTTATTATTTAATAAATAAATGTTTATTCTTGAAACAATAAGCGAACAAAACGACACTTGCTAAATACAGAAAAATATTTTTTTTCTTTTTTTTATAATTATTACATATTATTTTTATATTTTACTTTTGAATTGAAAATGCAAATGTTTCTTTTTACTTACATCATTTTTATTTTTTGTAATCTAAAGTTTTTTTTTCTTAATTTTCAATTCATATAAAAGTTTATAAAAGTAAAATTGAAAGTTTTAACGAAATGAATCGTCATGAATGTAATGTAATCAAGTGTGGTTTTAATTTTTTTTATAGTATTTGTATTTATATTATGTTTATTATGATAAAAAAAAAAGTATTTCTTAAATATAAGAAAAAAAAAAGGAAAAACTCTGACTTTTTTTATTCTTGTTAATTAGTTTGCAATAATTAATTATAATTATATTACTGTTGCAATAAATATGAGGAAACTATAAGCATTAATTATTATATAGCTTAAAAAAATATTTTTATGATAAGATTATAGTTAATATAATTAGCGTTTAATAGACTGTGATTTACTGATTATAGAAACCTGCGACTTATATAATTAATTGCAGTTAAATCTCTATTAATCAATGATGTAATTTTTAATTTTCCTGTTTTTTTTAACACGATTTATAATATTTTTTAACGTTCTTAATCTATGATCTTACAATTAAAAAGCATTTTTCAATTAACCGGCATTAGAATATCGATTAAGTCATCGTTCCATAAATAATCCTGACTTAATCAATTATAACACTTAACTATCCGGAAAATAAACTGCTAAACATTAGCATAACTATAAGAATAAATGGTGAAACTCTAGGTATTTAATATTCATTGAATAATAAATCAATTGAAAACACGATTTTCTTGAATTTTTTCTTTTAATAAATTTATTTTTTATTGTTTTCTATCTTTCATTCAGTATAAACTTATAAAAAAGTATGAATGCAAAATATTAAAAAAAAAAAGAAAAAATACTAAAAGAATAAGTAATTTTAGGAAAATAACATCAAAAACATGTTTTTAGTATAATTATTACGATTATTATTGTTTTACTTTATATTTACCCATCACGACATAGATGTGAAATTATTTTCTTCTTACCTATAAACCAATTAAGCATCCATATACGCATTTTAATTGTTTGAAATTTTATAAAGAATTTTATTTTTTAATTTCACATAAAGACTTTTAATTATTTGTTCAATTAATCTCATGTAAAAATGTGATTAAAGATGTGAATTTGTTAATTTCATTTTCAGTATGTAAAGAAATACATATATGAAATAAAAGAGCTTTAAATTTGTTAAATATACACAAAAATGTTCATAAAATGAAAGTTATGTAGATGATTAAGAGGAAAAAACACACAAAAACAGCAGCCATGTTACTTACTGTGTTACAAGCATAATTTTTAATTCTGTTAAATGTATAAATTTATGAACAATTTAAAAGAAGAAGATAAATCAACGTTAATATATAGTTAAAAAAATAATAAGAATAAGAGAAAAATACATTAAACAAACAAAACCATATCAGTGGAACATTGAACTACATTTCGGTCAATTATTATTATTTTTTTTTATATAAAATATTAATTTTTATATCTTTTAGTTTTACAAAGCTGATCAAAATAAATACATTATATTGATTACTCAAAGTTTAAAGTTTAATTAAATTTAATGGGAAAAATAATTACATGATTATTCTGTTTTACTTTTCGCAATAATTTTCTTTTATAAAAAAAAATTTAATTCATTTGAAAAAAAAAAATGTTCTAATTGTGGAAAAATGTCTTTAATTTATTTTTCCACAAATTGAAAAATTATAAAATAACATAATAATTACAATATAATTATTTTTATAAGAATACAATTAATTCATTATTATTTAATTAAAGTCATATTAAAAATAATGCTATTAAATGTTTGTCATTTTATTCATCTCTTAAAGCGAAGAGAAATAACTGAAAAAGAGAAGGAAAAAGGAACTTAATTTTAATATTTATAAAAGTAATTAAAACGTGATATAAACAATTTAATAAAACTTAAATAATTAAAAAAACAGACTTTTTAGATAAATATTATAACCTTTTTACACGTATGAAACTCATTTTTAAGTGTTTTTCCAGTGAATTTTAATTTATTTTTTATTTGTCTATTAAAATTATTTGATCTTTACTTATCTCACCTTTTTATTATACTTTTATTGTATAATATTATTATAATAATTATTATTAAACGCATTAAGAAAATTAATCATCATAAAAGAATTTTATTTAATTTTTAAATTTATTGTCGTAATTATAACCACACGTGTGTCAAATAGTATTGTTTGCTTAAAAATAATAATAATAATAATATAATAATAAATATAAATTGAATTAATGTTCTATAACGTGTTTAAGATGCTCGAAAACAAATAAATTAACAAGTCTTTTTACTTTTATATTTCTTGTTGATCATTTAAAAAAATATATAAGCATATAATTTTGTTTACGTCAAACAATTCTTTAAAAAGTTATTTTTTTTATAACAGCTTCCACTTTTGCACTTTTTGCTTAAAATGTAACCTTTTCAATGACGATTTAAGTTATTATTATATTATAATCCTCTATATGAAGTGTCTACTAAAATTTATAAATTAGAAATAATTGTTTTAATACTATAATCGATGAATATACTGCGCAAAAAAGAAGAGAAAATTTAATTTTTAAATATAAGGTATTTTTATAATAAAAAATAATCAAAAAAAATAATAGAATACACTGAATTGTCTTAATCAATAGTTTCTTACCAGCAAAAACCCAAAAAAAAAAAAAACAAAAAAATCATATTATTAAATTTAATAAGTCATTAAATATTCTCCAGTTTTGCGAATTAAATTTTTCAAAACAACAAAATTACTATATATTCGTTATATTTTTCCCAATTTATAATTAATTTATTCATTAAAATTTAATTTTTATAGCAAAGTCCAACCCATTTTTAGATATTAAACAAAATAAACGAAAAAAAAAAATAATTAACTATTGATTTACGTAGAAAGAAGCACAAAACTGCGAAAGAATTTTATAAATTTACAGAAAAAAAAAAAATTTTTTGCTTCCACAAGTTATACCAATATTTTAATAAATGATTTTTTTAAAAGATAATTTAATAACATAAATACATAAAAAATTGAAATTATAAATAAATTATTTTTGTGTAATATTTATTGATGTTTATTATGAAATGCGTAAGGAAAACTAGTTTTCCGTTTTATATATTGCCGTATTTTGTGTAATTATCTTTTCTTATTTGTTTCACTGGCAAACCTGTTTAAAAATGTAAAACTTAAAAGAAAAAAAAAACACTTTCGTTTAATAAATTCATTACTTCATATTATCAGTTACGATTTCTCATTTTTAAAAGACAATGATCGATAATAAAGTGTGTATGTACATTTTTCACGGTTTATTTATTGTATTTATCGCTTTTGTTTGGATAGGCATAAAATTAAACTCTTGGTTGAACCATAAAGGTTGTTTTGTTTACGATGTGCAAAGGACCTTTTTGATTCTGGTTTACCTTTAAAGGACATTGAACACATTGAACTTTTCTCAAAACAATGATTTATAATGAAAAGTTAATTTCGTATATACATATAATGGAAAATTTCAAAACTTTTTTAATTGTTTTTAATTTTCTTTTATTTTAATATAATAATTTTATTATTTTTTAGATGAATAGTTACGATTATTTAAATAGATTATTTTTTTACGGCACTTATTATTATATTATTATAATTTTGCAGTAAAAAGTATGTAATCGTATTTCATAAACACTTTAACATATTTTTTAAGTTTATTATTTGAATAAATAAAAAAATTTATATCTTAAAGAAAATAAAATGTCTCGTCATAGTTAAAATTTTATTTCCTGTAATAATTATTTTTATTAAATATTTAAGGTAAAAATAAATAAAAATTTTATTTAATAAAAACTCTGTTTATAAAAAGTTATTGGTTATTCCAAAAACTGAATATCAATTTACATAAAATACAATAATTTATTGTTAATTTATTCATTATGTTTATTTTATTAGTAAAGAAAAATCTTCTTATTTATAATTTAGATTTTAACGAAATATTTTTTAATAATTAAATTTCTATAAGCATTATAAATTTGTATCACCCTGTTTTATACTATTTTTATATAATTGAATGAAAGAAAAAAACATTTCTTTAATCTTATATAATGAAATTAAACCGATTATGCTTTTTATTACTTTAAATGATATTACTATATTCATTGTTTGTACAGAGATGTCAAGTTAAATATGTGAGCAAAATGTTATACGTTTATTGGTACAATGCTGCTAATACTGTACAACACTTTTAGGTTGTACTTGTATGGACATTCTTTTTATTATAAATCTTTGTTTAAAGTTATAAATAAATTATTTATAATAAAAAATAAACTAAATCATAAATAATTTTATGTATTTTTATTATAATTATACGATTGTTGCATTAGAAAATCAGTACTGTGAGTTTATTTTTCTCAGAAACATGAATCTAAATAAAAAAAAAGCTTTTTTTTATTATAGCTAAAGTAGCAACAGTTTTACGTACTATTACAACGTACCTGTTGAAAAATAATCATGATTATCTTATGCAACAATATTTTTTATTTATTTATATATTATAACAAAAAAATGTTTGCTATTTTATAATAGGAATATTCTTGTTTTATTTTCATTTTTTCTGAATTTGCTTTTTATGATCACAATAAAAAAGTAGAAATATGTTTAATTGATATAAATAGCTGCTGCATTAATAAAAACAAGAAGAAAACAACATGCGGAAATTATATAAAATAAATGCTATTTATTTTCTAATAAGAAATTTCATATTTAATGAAAAATAATTAAAATAAAAGAATTATAATTAGTTTACTAATTATTATTATAAAATATTTTATTTGCTTATTGGGTTGTGTCTAATAAAAAACTAATTTATAATTTTAAGTAAAATAATCAAAATTTAATTGTCTAGTAAGTTCATAAAAAAACTACGAGAAATAATCGTCAGTTTCAATAAACAAAATATGTAAATTCAACAATAAGATATCAATCAAACAATAAAGTTACCTGGCTTCCGAAAGTTTAATTAATATTTTTGTATAGAATAAAAAACTAATGATACACAATTTATGGGTAAAAAATTTATACTTTTCTGAACAAAAAAAAGGTATCCTTATATACTTTTGAAGCTTTTTTTTGACGAACTTCGATTATAGGAAAAAAATTGACAGTCTAATTTTAAAACTAATTTGGATAACTTGTTTGCCACGGATTTAATAAACAAAATATTAATAGCCAACAATAAATCAAAACTATTTTTTATTGCTCATCAAGGTCGTGACTTAAATTACTCGCTCAATAATTTTTAAACATTAATTTTTCTTAACATATTTGTAAGATGTAGACATAATATGTAAATAGCTAATAATTTTATTTTATTATTTTAGTGAAACATGGGAAAAAGTGAACATTGTGGAAAATCCAAATGGAACATTAAGCTTTAATCAAAAAAAAGTTTTCATTTTTAATGAAGAACAATCGAATGGTTCAGAAGATGATGTTGTCATTGTACCTAATATACCTATGCTTAGTGCTACATCACAAAGTAAACATGCAGCCAGGTTCGTGTTTTTTTTAAATATGCTAATAATCTTTTTATTCAAGTGACTTTAATTTATATTACTTTTCTCAATGTTATAGATTTTTGAGATTAGCTATGGCTAGTATAATGGATATTTTAAAAATTAAACCATTTGTTGAAGTATCTGTGGGACAATTGTTATGGGGTTATGAAGATCCATTATTAAAATTAGCTAAAGATGTTGTTCCAAAAGAACAAAAATTGCCGTATGAAGAATTTGGTTTGATGTATGGCAAAAATAGTACATCACCGGTTAGTAGACAATTGTTTGAATTTTAATTCGAAAATTAATATTATTCTTTTTTATAAAAGGATCGTGTAACAATATGGTCAGGTGTTGATGATGTGACACAATATGGTATTATTGACAAATATAATGGTCGTTCTCATTTACCACATTGGGGTCGTGAAGAATGTAACAGATTAAATGGTACAGATGGCTCAATATTTCCACCACATATTACGAAAAATACTACACTTCACGTTTATGAAAAAGATTTGTGTCGTCTCTTGCCACTTACATTTGAAAAAGAGGTAACAACACGTAATAATGTTCCTGGTTATAGATTTACACCCACCGAAAAAGTTTTTGCATCAGTCGAACATAATCCAGATAATATGTGTTTCTGTCCTGCTGGGCCACCATGTGCTCCACATGGATTCTTCAACGTTTCATTGTGTCAATATGGTAAATATATGATTGGTTTAAATACTCTAGACAATCTTTAATCTTTTTTTATTTATTTTTGTAGATTCTCCAATTCTTTTAAGTTTTCCTCATTTCTATATGGCTGATCAATCTTATCGGCTTGCTGTTGATGGTATTTCCCCACCAGAGAAAGAGAAGCATCAACTTTATATTGATGTTCAACCGGTAATTATAAAATTTGCATCTTTATTATAATTTTTTGGATTTTTATAAAACTATTTTTTTTTTCAGGATATGGGAACCGCACTTCGTGCTCGTGCCAGAATACAAATAAACCTTGCTGTCAGTCAGGTTATAGATATTAAACAAGTAGCAAATTTCCCAGATATTGTTTTTCCAATATTATGGTTCGAGGAAGGAATTGACGGCTTACCAGATGAGATTACCGGTCTGTTATCGTTAGCAGCAACAGTTCCACCTAAAGCTAGAGTTGTACTCATGATTGGACTGTTTGTCCTAGGTGGTGTTCTTCTCATTTTAGCCGTTACATGTCTTGTAAGAAGTTCGCACAGACAAAGCACATTACATTTAGAATCATCGAATTATTTAGCTACAGCATCAGTAGATCAAGCTAAAAAGAAAGCAAAACAAATGGATCATGTGAAATAATAAATATAAAATCTAATTCAAAAAAAAAAAAAAATTAAGAAATATATATAGAAATTTGTTACCCTTCATTATATATTTTTTCCTACCATAATTCTTGATTTATATACTTTATTTAATAGATAAATAATTAAGTTAAATTTAAATTAAATAAGAAACGGTGAATCAAAGTATAACGTTTTCCTTAAAATAATATTCAAATAATAAAGGTAAAATACAAATCATAAATCAGAAAAGGCATGCAATTTAACTTATTTGCATTTATCTATAATTTAATTTTTATAAATGGAAATATTTCAATAGAAACACGTTTAATAAAGGACAATCGATAAAAATATATTAAATAAAATAATATTATTAATAATTATGTCAAAAAAATGTTAATTGTTGTTATTATTGATATATTTGTTAATTTTAGAACAGTTTAGTTGATTATTATTTCCAAATATCAATCAATTTTCTTACAAAACCTAAAATTTCTGAGTTTTGCACAGTAATTTTATCTTAAAGTACAAGATCCATTTAGTTTTTCGTTTGTATTAATTTCTACATGTTACAGTTAATAAATTTGAAACGATAACAAAGATTACAAGAAAAATAATTTAACATATTAAATAATAAAGTAATAATAGAATTTAACATTAACTTAATTAATTAAAATATAAAAAAAGACGAAAATAGTAGACAAAACGGGGTAAAAAAAGAAGAAGATAAATTTCGCAAATTATATTTAATTCGTTTAAGATATTACTACGTATATTATATGTTTTTAATTTTAAATAAATATTATATCATTACTTATATTTTTATATGTTGTCAAATTATTTTAACTTATTTAAAAGCACAAATATGAATAAAATTGCAACATTTTTAATAAAGAAAATAATTAGTTAAATGGTTTATGAAAATACTTAACAATTACACAAAATAATTCGTCCAATTAATTTAAATTAAATAGTAATAATTAAATACAATAAAAAAGATTTAATTTAAGTTTTATTTTTGTTTTGTATATAAAATATGTTTTTTATATTAATATTTTTAATTAAATAAGTTGGTGTATATTAACACAAAAAAAAACAATGGTTAGGATGCAGTTTTTATAAAAAATTGTATAATTCAAAATTTGTGATAGTTAATTAAACTAATAGAAAATTAAAAAACATAAAAATAATAAAAATAAAAACATAAAAAAATTATTTAATTAATTAAAAATTTGAATTAAAAAAAAAACGTAAATAAAGTGGTTTTTAGATCAATAAAGTTTTAATATTTTTTAAGAAATATTCAATTTGTTTTTCTTTATCATGTTGGTTTTTACTTAAGGTTTCTTCTTATTGTTGTTGGTTTTTCTGTATGATTTTCAGTCAAGAAATTGCATTACTTAAATAAATAGTAAGTCTACAATAATTATTTATATTGTTTATAAATATATAAGAAATTAAAACATAAATATTTTTATTACTATAAAGACAAAATGGAATTACAAACTGTGATAACTTCGCTAAAGCATATTTAAATCTTCACAATTTCTTTTAGCTATAATTACCGCCATCTAGTATAAATAATTATAATACATTATTTATATTAAAGAATATTATATTATTATTCATGCAAAATAAAGTATTAATTAAATCAAGGAACGTTTAAAGTTATAGAGATAAAGATATATTTTAATTATCGAATTAAACTATTAATTAATATTATTATAAATCATAATTTTTAAATTAAATTTTACCACAATGAAACCAAGAGTAGAGTAGAATTTACAAGATAATTAATCTAGCAAAGACTCATTCCTTCTTTTAATAAATAGTTTTTGTTCTTATTTTTAATTTAAATTTTTTGTTTCATAAACTATATGTAACAATTTTAACCTTTATAAGTAAACCTGTAATAAAAATGTATTAAATTGTTAATATATTTTTTAAATCTCTTAGCGTCGATTTTAGATTATGAATCTTATAAACTTTATCCACAATGGCTTTAGTTCACTGGATGAGCTTATCAGCTGAGCAAAGCTATTGAGCAAAAATCCAGCATAAAATTTTTAGTCTGGATTGTCCAGCGAAAAGTTTTATTTTGAAGTATATGACTATTCATTTATTATATCTTGTCATTTCGTTTCGTTTACAAAAATAATATAAATAAAGTTTAAATAAATTAACAAAAATATCGAAAAAAAATTTCCAGCAGCAAGCACATCCAGCGGCAAGTGACCGCTGAGCTTCCGCTATACACTTAGCTGCAAAACAGTTGCTGAGTGCGCTGGATGCGCCCAATGTCTTGTGCGGGCAAAGGGCGACGTTATTATCAATGCACATTGTATTTCATATTGTTATTCATTGATTGAAACATAAATTTCGTGGTGGTAATCAATCAACCATCTGAGTACTTGTAATCAACATAATAATAAATTCAAATTAAACCAGTTGTGCCAATAAATACTAATATCAATGTCTAACAACTTTGTTTTTATGTTTAAGGCAAATTAATAAATTGATCGCTGGTATTATACCTCTATAAGCTAATAGAAATAATTATAATTTGGTAGTTAATAGCTGCATTTTGTATTTTAGTTTTTGCCTGCATAATTTGTTAAAATAAAATATTGCATACTACATTGTAGAGATCATGCAAAAAAACTCGAAAAACCTTCCGATTTGAAAATTAATTAATTAATTATTAATAAAACAAATAATTTATAAAGCAAAAATTAACAAAATATATAAATAAATCAGTTTAACATAATTTTGATAAGTTGTTTGGCATATATTATAAATAATATCAGTTAGGAAAAATGAATTTTTTTTTTGATTGATCAAGGTAATTAAAGTGAATTAAATCATTTTTCTAAATTCATTTATTTTGCATTTGTGTTATGAAAACATAATCTGTATACAAGGTTAATAATTTTATATTTTTATGCAATCAATTAACATTTAATACTGTTGTAATATTTATCGCTAATTTTATACCAAATTTCAATTTTATATTGTAAGAAAATTAGTGACGCGGTATGACTTTTAATATAAGAAACGAAATATTGATTTTACTATGTATATCATATTTTGGGATAAAGCATAATATTATTTTCTTTCTTTTTTTCATAGTTGTATTGAATTATTTAAATATAACTATAAATTTGATTAACTAAAACACTACCAATTTCATCCGCATTCTTTTTAGATTATTTTATCAAAAAATACAGGACCTAAGACAATATGTTTAAAGATGAAATCACAAATTATTCTTTTCTGTATTCATTTTAAGTCTGCGGTTTCTTTATTGAAAATACATACAATCAAAACGGCAGACTTAAAGGCTTTATTTTATTTATATTTTAAATTAACATTATATTGAAATTAAAATTGAGCTAAACCAGTTATACAGTTGTATGTATAATTAAATGGCATTGTTTTTTTCAATTCTTAGAGGACTTCTTTTTTTAATGCCTTGGTTAAATCATCTCTGAACACTTATTTTACTTCAATTGAAATTAATTTGATAGAGAATTAAACATATTATTATCTAATGAGATAAGAGGTCAGAGAACCCCTATAATAAAGCAAAAATTCATAAATTTTCATTTAAAAAATCATTAATAATTTATTCAATTTGAATTATGTAATAACTATAATTTTTGATGATCGCGTAGTATTTTAGCTGGAACCCTATTCTTAATATTAATTTGTTTTGAAAAAAAAAATTACTTTAACGTAAAAATTACTTTTACAGCACCTCATAATTCGTCCTTTAAAAAAAGGGTATCCAGAGGTTACACAAATAAATAAGGATTTTTATGTTTTTATTTTGCATATTTTGTTGAAAGACTATGAATTAATTAGTATTTGATAGAAATTGATTAAAATTTATACTTACTAAGTAAGTAAAATTTCTTTTAAATTTCGTTGCTTAATTTTTATTTATTAAAAATATATTTACTGATTTTGTATAATAATTAATTGCTGATTATCTTATATCTATAATGCAATTCAAATTAATAAAAATAATAAAAGTTTAGAGAAACGATTACTACGCTCTACTATATTTTATTTATTTATAGAAAAAAAAATTTAAATATTTAGCCTAATTTCTCTTTCTACGATATTAAGATAAATTTATTCAAAATAAATATTGATAATAAGCTTTATATGCTTTAGTTATTTGAATATTTCATTTTATAATCAACTTAAAGATTTTTATACTGATTTTTACAAAATAGAAAAAGAAAAATTCAAACAATTAATTGTGTAAATAAAAACATAAAAGCCTGTTCAGCATATATAATTAACCATCGTCCAACAATAACTTTGTTTTTTTGTTTGATACACTAAAAACTTAATTGTTTGTGGAAATATATAATTTATTATATATGTTATTTTGTGTTAATTTGGATTTAACGATTGCCAAAATATAGCGTATAATTTTGTTAATTTTTATGTATTGTGTTTTTAATTTGATGACGTATTACTCGATCACTTCTTTATGTCCATTTATATTGGTTGAATTATTCTCAGTTCTATTAGAATTCCAAAGTTTATAGTCTGATACTACAGAATATTTTTCGTTTGTGCGTCATATGCGTCCTCGAACGCAGCAGATTATAATACGCTAATCAAGAAAATCGATGATAAGCACTATTTTTAACTCTAAAAAGTTAAAAAACAGACGTGCAAACTATAATTACGAAAAAATAAATTTATAATGTTATAGAAATTTAAAAAAAAAACTATCAATTTTAATTATAATAAACCTTTTTATTAGAAAAAACACTTTCGTATAAAAGCCATATTCCTGTGAACTTATACAATTCTTTGGATTATTTTATTTTCATGACATTTTCAGTTCCGACAATATATTTTTACTATTGCTAGCTAAACTTGACAAAAAGAGCTTTTAGTTTTTGCTCCGAAATCCATCCGAAATCAAAAGAAATGAACTTAAAAGTTATAAACAAAGAATTTTAATCGATTGCTAATAGCTATCCAACGCTTTTTTAAATTAAATATCGGTAATTTTACTAACAATAATGACGTATTACATGTTAAATACATATTCCGTTGTTTATGAATTACAAAGTTAATATTCTTACAAAATATAAATAATTTTGTTTTCTATCAAACCACAAAAAATTAAATGACGAAGAATATATTTATATAAAATATGTAAATAATAACAATATATGTATACATATATCAAAAAAAAAAACGTGCTACAATGCTAAAATGTTTCAAGTCGGGATTGTTTCGAGTTCGATCAAAGTTTTTTTTTTTTCGTATTTCAGAATAAACAACAGCATTTCATGCTTCATAGCCGACACATCCTGACACGGCTGCGGGACCTAGGGGTTTTTTGATGATCTCTTTACTAAACAATAACCATAAATGCTTGATTTAGTAACAATTAATTACTCTTTGAGCCCTGTAAGTGCATCCCATATTTTTACCAACGAAACAATAAACATATGACACACGGTTTTTATTTTTGTTAATTTGCAATTTTTGTAGCTAAACTTTGAGCTTTAGAAATTGCAATTCATTAGTACAACAATACCTGTCAATTAATTTTTAACAATACAAAATATAAGAATAAAAAAACCAAAGTTAAAATATTTGCGTAGATATTTTTATTTTTTTCATCGAAAGGTGGTTAAAAACAGGAAAAAACTTATTAAACAACCGTGATTGACCGTGAAATAGCCTGTAATATAATGTATATAATTTGATTATTTTTTTTCATTTCTTCATAAAATTACAACAATTACAATATAAATCTGTGGTTTTTTTTTCTTTGTTTTATTAAATCATTTCTTCTAAATTAAATAATTTTAATAAAATTTATTTGTGCGATCATCTGTCTTCTATAAAGTTATCAGATTTATATAAAAAAATAATTATTATTTATTAACATTTAAATATTACCAGCAATTTTTCTTATCTATTGTTTATATCTAATTAGAATTACTAATTAGAATTATTATTGACTATTATTTTGCAATGATTTTCTAATATAATTATTCACTAATAATACTAACAATTTTCAAGTTCTTAATAAATAATTAACTTTTAACACGGCAGATCTTTGACTTAATTAAAAATTAATTTAATAAAAATAATAAAAAATCATTAAATTAAATATATGTATAGCATTGAGATAAAAATTAATTTTAACATCATTTAACAAGTTAAACATGATTAAACAAAGTTAGGGCTAAAACTAAAGCTCAGCCTTAAAAAAAAAATATTTAAAATAGAATAAATAATACAAAATAAACAATGACGACAATTACTTAACTACAATTGGCTGAATTTCTAACAAGGTTAAAAATCATGCATTAATGGCATATACTTAAATCGCTATGCCATAATTTAGAAAAATATCTAAATAGTTTTGCGTCACTGAAACTATATTGTTAATTTCTTTCTTTTTCTTTTCGCCTTAAGAAACATTATTTTATTTTCCATTGATTGTAAATGGAAATTGTAAATTAGATAAATATTATTAAGAATGAGATGAAAAAAAACCCAAATTATAAGCAACATTTTGCTTTTGTTAAAAAATTATTATACACGTGCACGTGCTATTGAACTTGATTTTTGCTTTATTAAAGAAATTTGTTTTTTTTTTAACGGTTTGTAATCACCAATAAGGTACATATATGTAATTTAAATGTTATTTGAATTTTTTCATTGGTGCGTAATGTAATATGAAAAAGGAATTATATAATGAATGTCAGGCTTAAGTGCAATAAAAAAAAAATATAATAATTTATTTGCTATTCAGCTATTACAATGTCATCAAGTTACTGACGTTATTCTATACACGTTTTTCTAAATGACAATTTAAGGTATAACACATAAGAATTAAAGAAAAGTAATATTTTATAAATATTAATAATTAATAGTAGAAAGATATATTTTAATATAAAATTAAAAACTCAATGGTTAGAGGTATGTATCTATTGCTCAAAATAAAAACAACTTGAATTATAAGAGGGTAAAGTTTAAATTATTTTTTTTTATAAATATAAACTTACATCTTAAACATTCTTTTAATTAATAAGGTAAACAAATGAAAAATAAAAATTACTCGTTTTAAATTATTTTCTAGAAAAAAAAAAAATAAATAAATAGAAAAAGAAGAAAATTAATAATTTATTTTTAATAAATAGTAAAATAAAAATTAAAAAGAAAAATATGTAATTCAAATAAATTGAAATTATAATGAGCGAGATAGAAATAAGTTGATTTATAAGCGAAAAGCACAGCGATGAGATTTAAAAGTTTTTATTGAATATATCAGCAAATCAAGGATTTATACAATTTTGTATGTTTTTTTTTTTTCTTTTTTATTTAGTTTTTTCTTTATTCTCATTTATTATTAATTAAAAATATAAAAAAGCTCCTCTCCACCACCAAAAGGTCAGGATAAAATTTATTTTATAAAGAGTAAAGCTAATGTTAAATTTGTTTTGTATTTTAATAAAAATCGATCGCGATGAATATGTTAATCTAACGTATATTTATTAATATTGCTTACAAGATCAAATCTTAAGCAATTTTTGTTTATATTTTTTTTTTTTCGAATTCTTATTTGAATTCATTCAATAGTTTTCTTCATAAGCTTGGAGTCAGTCGCATTGAATCGCTTGGATTTTTATCAACATTAAAATTGTAAATTTTTATATTATAATAAAATTGTGAAATCTAGCAAATAAATAATATTTATTAATAAGTTAATTAATAATAAGTGTTAAAAATTCGTTTTTATTAATTATGTGATTTTAATTAATTTTTTTTTTTTTATGAAATTACGTTAATAACGACAAGTGAAGTTTAAATAAATAGAAAAATAATCAATAAATATTTTTCTTATATTAATTTGTCTAATTATTTTAAAGTTATTACTATATTTATTTTATGAATAAAAAATAATTATGCATTTTATATTATTTACTCTCTGCAAAATTATCATTTGTTTGAAGAAAAAAAAAATTATTCAAATATTTACGATAATTTATTTAAATGATTAGCGCTTTTATGCCGTTTTTTTTTTCAAACCAGATTAATTAATTAATTATAAAATTATTTTTATATTTAGCGATATTTAGTGATATTTAGTTTTTTAAATTGTCGTGTATTTTTATAATATTAGACAAAAGTAATGAACTTTAAATAATTTTTTTGTGCAACATCCCCAAATAATAAATTCCATAAATCATAATTAATTAACAATCCTATCAAGCATTTAGTTTTATAATATAGATTGAAGAATGTACTTCCTGCCGTTAAATTTGTTTTTTTTTTAATTATTTTATTTTAATTTTTCATCCTAATGTTTTGAACATAATTTTACGAAAATATACAAGATAAAACACTTAAATGTTGTGCAAATTTTTAATATTCGTTTCTTTTTTTATTTTTTAAACAAGGATTATATTTGTTTCTTTTTTTGAAAAAAAAAAAAAAATTAAAATCAATAATGTGAAATTGGTGCCAATGTTATTATTGATTTAAATTTATAACTATTTTGTAATTTACATTAATTTTCTTATGTAAATAAATAAATTAAGAGAGAATATCATTACATTTTACTCAATTATATCATAAATATTCATAAAGCACAAAGAAAATGTTAATTAACGGTTAAAGGGTAATTGTTAAGTAGTAAAACTAATCAATAAATTATAAGTGACTTGAATAGTAGTATAAACGGGAAAATACATTTTTTTATTGTATTTTATTAATTAATTTTTGTTTATTTTTCCGGAAATTTATAATTTAATTATCATCTGAAATATTTTAGTGTTTTTTTAATGATTATATAAGTTTAGAATTTAATTCTAATTCTTTTTTAAGCGAGTATTGCTAATTAAATCTTTTATTAAATGTTAAAATAATAGTTTTGCATCAGTCGATTTAAAGTTAAATGTTTTATAACAAATTTAATGATTTTTATTAAATTAAAAATGTTTTTTAATCTATTCTATTCTATTTAATGCAGCAAAAACTAATTGCCAACAATTAATGATAATAAAAAGTAATAGTTAACGTAATAGAGTTTGCTTTAATTTATAAAAATGGTGAAATGTGAGGATAATAAAGAATTTGTGTATAATAATGATTTAACTGATACTAACCATGATAATGACACAATTCTACCATTGTTGAAAAAACAAGAAAGTGCTCAGACAACTGAAACAAAATACAAATTGCCAGCACCAACATCAAAGACGCAACGGAAAAACCGAAAATGTTGTGGTAATTTTGATTAGATATAATAATTATTCTAATTTTTTTTTATTAACAAAGTAAAACGTTTTGAATAAAAAAAATATAAAGCAATACAATATGATTAGATATTTTTATAATATTATTTGTTTTGATTTAAATAAACATAATTTGACCATGAAAATGTATTTAACTTCTTGAAGTAATAATAATTATATTTAGTGTTACTTTATGATCAACTTTAAAGATGCATTTGCATAATTATACGGATAATTGATACTTTTACATTATAAATATATATTATATTTACAATTTAATATTATTATAATTAAATTGTTTATTATTTATTTGTTCTTCAAATGTAATAATAATAATAATAATTTAAATTAAATTAATTGTAATTAAATTAATTAAATTTTAATCATTTATTAAGAATTATAAAAAATAATTATGCAAATGGATTTATTTCTACCATTGAATTAGCAAACAAGATGAATAAAACATATAAAAAATTTAGTCATTAAATAAATTAATTAATTAAGTTAATGAGTTTATTTATTAAGAGAGATTTATTAAAAATGATGACTTCAGTTAATTTAATCCGGAAATATTATACAAATATTTTAACTATTCGTTTAATTTTGATGTTTATGCATTAACTTTTAGAATATTTTGTAAAATTAAATTTCAAACATTGTTGAAGCAAAATAAAAGTAAAATAAAATTACAGAATATTTATTATTTTACGAAAAATAATTGCAAATCAATGAAAAATAAATTATTTGCTAGTAAAATAATTATATCATTAATCAATTTATTTCTTTATAAGTGCTGAATTCTTTGCTCTTAAATTTAAATTAAAAATGTTTTATATAAAAAACCATGCAACTGCTTTTAACATTTTTTTGTAACATTTATGCGGTTTATTCGTTTTGATACATTGTAAACATTTGCTAGGAGTAGTACAACTTAGTTGTTGCTGTAATACGGATAATGCAAAAAATAATGTTTTTTTTTTTTTTTGTTATTCAAAGAATTTCTGTTTTTAATGATTACATAATATAGAAATACATATTTTCAATTTAAATAATATACAAAAATAAAAAAAAAAATTAATAATAAAAATGAAATTATATGTGGGTTATTAAATTATTCCTTATCACTTATTTGGCTTTTTGTTTATAGAAAAATCTCCATATCTGATAAAAAAATATTTTAATTTTAATTTCATATACATTTAAAATAATTTAATTTATTATAAATAATCAGGAAATAAGCAATAAAAAATCGTTGATCATACTTTCTAAAATATTTATAAAAGAATCAAAAAATTATTTTTAATAATTTATTGCTTATAGTAATAAAAAAGTAGATTGAAGTAACCTTTTTTCCCTATTTTCTTGTAATTCTAATTTAGCGTAGCATACATAATGTTGTTTAAAAAATAAATATAAAAAAGGATTTGTCATCTTTCAGGTGTTACAGTTCAACTTATTAGCGGCTTAATATCGCTTGTTTTTGCCACTTTACTTTTAAAATTTTCGTTACTTGATTTGATATTAGAAAACCGTTTAAAATTTAATGATGGGTCGCCCAGCTATGAATTTTGGCGAATACCTCAGCCTGAAGTAACATTCAGTGTATATGTATTTTCGATATTAAATGCCGATGAATTTATAAATGGAACGGATCCTATATTAAGATATGAAGAAATTGGACCGATTGTATACCGTGAACGTATAGTTCATAAAGACATTGTGTATCACAGCAATTCAACAGTATCCTATACGGCAGTACGAACATTAGAATTTAAAGAGGAAGCCAATGCGCCGGGTATTCTCAATCGTTCGATCACAGTTCTCGATTTAGCTACAGTGGTAATTTAATTAATTTTATTTTTATTAATTAAATTTAATGATTACAATAAAGTTGTTATTAATTAGTTGCATATAATTGAAATAAATGTAATTAATGTTTGTTTAGAATTATTAATATAATTATAAATAGATTTCAATGTAAATAATTAAATAATTTTATTGAGATGCATGATCAATATCTAATAATTAAGTGTTAAATAAATTTATTTAAATTATATTGAAATTACTTTTATGTGCACAGGGTATGGCGTCTTTCCTGAATGAAGGATCATTTTTTACAAAAATGGGTTTTAAATTATTAATGAGTAATTATGGAAGTAAACCATTTATAAAAACAACAATTTATCAAACATTTTGGAATCAAACAAGTGAATTAGTTGCAGCAGCAAAAACACTGGCGCCATTTATGGTTCCGACCGATAACCTTGGAATGTTGCATTTTGTAATTATTTTTATACATATAATAAATAAACTATAATATACGTTTTATAATTAATATATTATATACAATAAAATTTTTCAGATGTATAAAAACTTTGAAGATCGTTACAATGTACGCATTGGAAGTAATTACAGTCATGAGAATTTCTTTTTAATTAATACTGTAAATGAACGACCAACTGTACCTGGTTTTCAACCAGAAAATGGCGATTGTTATGCAAGCTTAGCTAATTCAACAGAGGGTTTATATTATCCACAAAAAATAAAGAAAACCACAAAAATCCATTATTGGCGTAAAAGTGTTTGTAGACCGGTTCCACTTGACTTTGAAAAAGTGGTACCAAAGGGCTACATTGAAACGTATAAATTTGCATTAAATACAAACTTTTATGATCGACTTAATAACACAAATGATGATTGCTATAAGGGAACTTTATTTGATTTGCCTAGTGGTGTCAATGATGTTTCAAAGTGTTACATGAGTTATTATATTTTTTTCTTATACTTTCCTAATGAATATAAAATTAATTACTTGAAATTTTTTTTTCTAGATTTACCTTTTGTGTCATCATCACCTCATTTTTTGGACCGTCCCGCAATTTGGGAAAATAAATTAAGTGGAATAAAGCCAGATTCAAAATTGCATACCAGTTTCATTTACATAGAGCCCACACTAGGAGTACCTGTAGAACAATGTGCTCGTATGCAGAGTAATATCGCAGTCGGCCCAATATCTGGATATTCGCAGGATTTACAACGCCTGCGCAATATGATTTTACCAATATTTTGGGCTGAATATGTAATTAAGCAAATAATATATATGTTTTAACTGATTTTTTCTTATGGATTTTACTGATTATTTTTACAGAATCAAAAGGATCTAACATCATCACTAAAACTGCTTATTATATTCTTAATCAACGTCTTACCAGTGCTACAAATTATATTAATTGTGTTGACTACTATAACTGGGGCTGGTTTAATATCACTTATTTTATTGAAAAAATGTTCATCATATCACAGTAGAAACAATGAGAAAAAATCACCGAAACGAAATTTTTTTATTAATACAAATCCAACATCAGTAATAATTGATAGAACAAAAATATTTTCCAAATAATAATAGATAAATTTTATTTTCTAAACAGTTGATTTAATTAGTTTTAAGAAGGAGTGAGCTTTCGAGATTATTGTAAAATAATATTAAGATTATAAATAAATAATAAATAAATTAAATATTTTTATAATTTTTAATAGTTTTATTAAATATTTAACAAGTATGTAACAAGTTTGGTAAATTATTTATTGATTGTTTGTTAAATATTTTTCTAATTAAAACAAAAAAAAATAGCAAAATACAAATTACAAGATTTATGTAAATAATATTAATAAATTTGTGCAAATCTATGGTAATGGCAAGTTATCGTTCGTATTGTTTACAAAATTTAAATAATACGTATGCTATGATGAATCATTTATTATTATGCAGTAAACAAACTTTTGTTATTCGCATTAAGAAAAAACGTGTGCAAAAAAAAAATTAAAATAAACCATCAAAAAATTAATAAACAAAAAAATTAAAAAGGCGTTTAATTACTTTCGTTTATTCCAATATGAATTTATATTAAATGAAGGTCAAAAGAAAATTAATAATCTAGAAATTTTTAAGTAATAACTTTAGTGACAATAACTTCCTATTTTTGTTATCATTAATAACCTGTCGATGTGGTTATTTAAAAAATAATAATAAAGAAATAACACCGAAAAATAAAATGAATTAAAAAATAAAAACAATAATCTTATCTATATAAAGGAAATTCCATAACAAATTTTAATTAAAAAAAACTACGTGAAATAAAAATATGTATATTATTAACATGACGTCAGTATAGCATACATTCAAACAAAATAACTTTATTGTGCTTCTACTTTTTACTCTATTTGTTTATTTATTTATACCCACCAAGTAGTGCTGAAGATGATTTTGTTGTAAAATCATGTGATATTATAGCAAGAAATAAACTTCACTTAATTATGGAGATCTTATTTTTACAGCACTTTACATCATGTTTAAGTTCAATAATATACTGATTGGTGTTTAGAACAGAATTGAGTGTATATACTATTGTTGTTCTATCTTCCTGTATAAAATACTCTACACAGTAACATATTTCTTTCCTTAGTAAGTATTTTTATCTAATAAAATAAACAAATACTACGTAAAAAACATCTGTTTACAAATTGTCAACGTTATTATATTTTATTTTGTATAAAAACAAAACAATAAACTGTCTTTATTGATCTAAAGCAAAATACAAAATAAATCTGGAAGTTACTCACTATACTTTCCGTTTTTTTAACTTAATTATACTTCATTCAAAAAAATATAATTTTTATATATAATAATAACATTGACATTGTTTGGCACCAAAACAGCTGCTATTAGCTGGCAAGAATTTTTTAAAAACAAAAAATTACAAAATTTTATTTCGCTTAAATTTCATTTAATTTTATTAATAAAAAAAATCATACTCAATTTGTGTTGCTTTATTTAGTAGCGACTGATTTACTTTTTATTAAATTTTTGTTGACAGTCAATTTTCATTTATTATTTAATTTAAATTTTCTCAACAAAAAATTCACTATGATTTGCAAATAAATAATTTATGTATTTTGTAAATTTATTTTTTAATTTGAAACATAGAAAAATCATAACACCCTGTTAAAAAATTATGAAAACATAAAAAAAAAAATTCAAGGCAATTAAACGATAATTTAAATAAAATAATTTCGTAAAGTGTTAAGTATACACACAACTACGTTAATATTAATTTAATATTCAAAATTAATCACTAGTAATTTTATTTTATAAGATTTAATTCAATATTTAACTATTATAAAAGAAAAACATTTTTAAAACGCATTTATTTTAATCAATGAGAAATAAAAAATAACAAAAATGAAAAATAAACATTTAAGTCCAAATAAATAAAGGAAACAATAACATGAATAATAACAAAGAGTCGCAGTCTGTATTTTTAAACTGTATTAATGTGATGCGACATTTAAAGAAAAATTATGAAATAATAATAATAATATTATTATGGACTATGCACTGATGAAACATTTACTAAACAATGTTAATTCTCAAAAAAAAAAAATGTAAACATTATTGCTTAATTCAAAATAATTTTAATTTAACAAAGAAAAAAAAAAATGACAATACAAGTACATACTGTCAAAACCAGGTAAAGAGAAAACGACAAATTTCTGGAATTTTAATATAAAAAATAAATAAAAAATTTATTAATTATTATTAGGTACCTTCTATATTTATTTTCTATTTATACACATTTATGCTATCTAATAATAGGTAATATACATTTTATATTTTGTTTAGTTTGGTTATTTATTTAAAGACTTAACCTAAATTAATCTAATATTTTTTTGTTAGGGATTTCCAACTTTATTAGAGGTTTTTCCCCATACATTTTCTGTTTTTATTTAAATTTTAAATTAATAAGAGTAATTAATAATCAAAAATATATATATATATTATCTTTTTTCTTTTCTTTATTAAATAAATCTTAATAATATCTATAATATTTAAAAAATATTTTTTTTTTTAATTATAAATTTTTTTTTCATACACTAAAGATTAGCTAAAATAAAATTTTAAAGTTAAAAAAATATTGTTTTTTCAATTTTTGTAATATGAAAAAGCAAAAAATTGAAAAATAAAATTAACAAATTAATTTTGGTAACATTTTTTTTTTCCCTAGATAAATGAAATTTTTTTTTTTGTTTTATAGATAACAAATTATCAAATTAATTGTAGTTATAAATATTATAAAAAGATAGAATGATAAAATAAAATTGTAACAAAATAAAAAAGTAAATGATTTGCATTTTTCGCATCTTTCATCTTCTATTTACTTAATTTGTTTCACATTTCCATTATTATATTGCACATATACTTATACCACCCACATTTACTACACTTTAATTTGATAATTTTCATATAAAAAAAAAATAAATTGTTTATTTCATTTTCTATTTGTTATTAATATTTTAATTATTGCAATTAAAAAAAAAATTAATATCGATTCACTATCACAATTTGTTGTGTCTTTGACTTTCTTCAATTTTTTTTTTTCATTTAACAATTAATTTTCTTTTCACTGGAAAACCTTTCACTAAATATTTTGTCCCGATGTGCTGGTGTTAACACAAGATTTATTTCCGGTTCCAATGCTTTTATTTTATCATGAAATCTAACGCGATCACGTCCATATTGTTCCCATAATCCAATTCTTGCTTGACGATAGGCAAAATTCCAAGTTCGCATAACGTGTACTTTAGGATTTAAATTAAATCTTACCTATTGAATATGATTGATAAATTTTATCAATAAAATCTAACAAATTACATAAGAGATCAATTTAATACAAAAAAGTGCTTGTTACCTTGAATGTTTTTTCTTCAAATCCAGAGTCAGGTTGATTTGTTTCTATAGATTCAATTTCTGTATCTTCTGTATCAGTTGTCGTAACATCTTCTTCATCGTCACTTTCAACATTATTGCTATCGAGATCAATTTGTGTTATATCACCATCGTCATCGTCCTCATCATCATCGTCGTCATCGTGATCTTCAACATCTGACCATGTGCACCCTCTATCGCCTGCCATTGTATCATCTGACTCAAAGCATATATAACTATCGTCACTACATTCAGATATTTGTCGTATTCTACGCGGTATATTTTTTATTATACACGATGACGGCACTATATCATATGATTTTGTAATTGGTATTTGAGCTTTATTCTCCACAAATTCTTTCACTTTTTTTATTGGTTCTTCGGGTATGCAATAAAACATCGAAATATCTTCATTATCATCATTTTCGTATAAATTATTAGTAGAAGGATGATAATAATTGCAGTTTTTATTATTTAAATCACTGTTACTATTATAATTATTTGTATGTGTTTCCTTGGGTGTAGGCATTGTAGGGAAATCATTATATGTAAATTTTGGTGAACACGATATTAAATTATTATAATTATTACTTAGACATCCCGATACGGGAATATGTGTATTGTCATTGATTCTGTTATCACTTTGATTTCTATTACTATCATTGTTTGATGTAGATATGCAAGATGTTATTACAAAATCGGTTTCATCAACATCAATGTCGTCGTGGATATTCCATTCGATTTCTTGACGATCTTTTTCCTTTTTGTTTTTATTCATTACTCTAGATTTATGAAAAAAATTGTAGGGATTGAATGTTGATGTAGAAATGCATTGTTTCACATTAGTTCTATTATTATTATTATTATTGTTGTTTTCCAATATTTTATTTTTTGTTTTTCTATTTTTTCTTTTATTTCTTTTTTTATCTAATTTATATCTATTATTTTCACTAACTTGTAATTGATTTTGACTATAATTATTATTCGATGGTAATGGTAGTGTTTCTTTGTTTTCAATTTTTTCGGATGTTTTGAGATTTTCTCCAGATATAGACATGCTTAAATTTTTTTCTTTGATATTCGAAACAATATTATCGATCCGTGTTGCACTTACGTTCGTTGTTTCTGTTTTTGTTAAAGAAAATTGTTTATTTTCAGTTGTGTTTTGATCCCTTAATTTTGTTGTTGACGGTTCAGCTGTTAACATTTTTTTGTCTTCATCGAAAGTATAGTCCATTTCAAAATCACAGAATGAATCTGCAGAATTATGAACTTCATTTGATTTCCATAAATCCATTATTCCTATTATAGGTCTAAGCATGGTAGTAACAACATTTTTAATTAATTTAGTAAAAGTATTACCAATCACATCATTATTACACTCATACACTAAATTGTTGTTTTCTGTCATATGCTTCTCATGTGAAACATCTGGCGCCAAAAACATTGCCATTGGTAATTGACTATGGGTATTCCCCATGTTAGAATAATTTCTTTTTAGCATATTTGCTGGCGTGTTATTCTTTAGTGATGAAAACGTTTTTAAATTTAAATCGTTTTGAATCATCGGTGATGCACACATGCCGTAAATAGAACCGCCTTTTTCTTTTTGATTCCAATACGTAGATGATTTTAACGCACTGCCAAAGTTAGTGCGACTTTGGTCCATACTACAAAACATATGCCTGAATTCTTTGTGTTGGTATATTCAATGGTGACGAAAATAAACTTTTATAGCTGTATTAGTATACACTTTTCCTTATTTTTTATAAAAAAAAGTTAAACTAATAATAAAAATATATACAAATTTGCTCTATTTAAAACTTTTTTTATTCCAGTAATTTTGTACTAAAAGCAAACAAAAAAACTGTCTTTTTTTCTAACACTAAGATTTAATCAAGCCATGGTGATTTCCATTTTTCATCACATGAAATAACAAAATTTTTAGTAAAATTCCCAAAACGTCCTTGGTGATTGTATCTTTGACAATTATGACGCAGGCAGATAGTGTACTTAGATTTTTGTATTTTATCACACATCCGATTTGTATAATTACAACGATTATATTTATTTTTACGATTTTTACACACAATTTTAATATTTTCACTTGATTTAATAAAATTATAGCTTTTACTCTCCATTATTTAAAATATCTTTGTACAACACTGACAAAGAACAACTTAATAATCGGCCATATTGAATTGAAATGTGAAATTTCATTTCATCTATATACAAAAAAGTCAACAACGATCAGCAATACTCGTTTTTATCGTTTAAGTTCGTTCGTGAAGTTGCAGTGGCGTACACAATTTATTTGTATGAGGGTAAAGACGAGGTCAAAAATATTTTCTTTTTAAACAACTATTTAATTTTAAAAACAATGATTTTTGTTCACAAATCATTTTTATATAATTTTAATATAAGTAGAGTTTCTTTATTGATTTAAAACTTTTATTTTATTATTTTTTAATTACCAGAAACATAATGAAAACTATTTTGTAATGTTTACTTTAAAAATTTTTAACTATTGCATCAGCCACTTTTAGTTAATATAAATAACAACAGAGCGACAATTTGGCAAACTTGAATAAACCGCAATTTTAAAACATTTAAAAAAATATTTTTAATACAAATATAGTCTTGTCAATTTTATAATTTATTTGTTTATTACATTTATTGAAATATAGAATAAAATAAAATGTTTTATTTTTTGCCATGTCGTGTCACACGACCAGTTTTAACGCGATTCTTCTTTTTATTATTAGTATCTGGATTCCGAGATTCTTTCGGTTTAATATTTTTTTTGGTTTTCTTTTGTAATTTTAAAGAAAATTCTTCATCATCGCCGCCCCCATATTTTTCTAATAGCTTATTTAAAAATGAATCTCCAGCAGCTGCACGAGCATTCTGTCTTTTTATCATTTGTTGCTCAAAATCTTTATTTTCATTTAATTTTTCAAGTAATTTTGTAGCCTCTTTTGATTCTCGAGCATATTTTTTGTGTCGACGATCTCTTTTAGCTTTCGGTTCATTTGTAAATATTTTAAATTCAGGAACTTCGTCACTAGATATCATTTCTGTAAATCGAATTATTAATAAAATTTTTTTATTTATATTTATTTTTAATTACCATTAACTATATTGCTTATTCTAGGTTCGTCTTCAACATTCATAAAAGGGACACTATTCATCATATAATTAATACAACCTTTACCATTTATATATGCTTTCTTAATATCTATTTTTTCTAATTCTGAACCTACAAAATATATATTTAAAATAAGTGTCGCATATTTCAAAATAAGCTATTATTTAAAAAATATTAAAAACAACCCCTGTAAGAATTTTTGTAGTTATCAATATCCTTATTGCTTATGGGCTTAAAAATCTGTTTCCACATTTCCAATACGGACATTAATGAATCATCGTCGTCATCGTCAATAATTCCTTTTTCATCGTATACATCTCTTTTTGCTTTATCTGTTAACACTATATGAATTTTACCAAGAATCTTAAATTTTTCTGTAGCTAATTCTTTTTGATCTTCTGGTACACGGTCTGGATGTACAAGTAAAGACATTTTATAGTATGCCTTTTTTACTAATAGAATAAAAATAAATTTTAATATAAACAGATAATTTGGCAATAAATAAAACTCACTATCCTTTTCCAAAGCATCTTTAGATATATTCAGTAATTTATAAATATCTCGAGTTCCAAATAAATTTTGACACGCATCCAATGTTGACGGCATTGTAGTAATTAGTAATTTAGTTGTTATTAAATCAAAAAATTATTTTAAATTATACGTAATTTAACATTTAATTAAAATCATATAAATTCACTGACATCCAAAAAATTAGTATGCACCGAAAAATATATTTTGTTATATACAAAGGCACTGAACTAAATTGGCGGGAAATTAAAAGTTGAAATAATAATGATAATGCAGATTTGGACAGTCGGTAAAATATCGTTTGATTAAAAACGATAAAAGTATTTCATTTTTTCAACAGGTAGAAAACAATTAAAATAAGATTTTCTTTAGTTTGAGTGTCAGTGGAGAGAGAAAAAGGTAAAAAGATATGTTTGTGCGATATTTAGAATTTTTTAAAAAATTATCTTATAAAAACAAATTATTAAAAAGTGAATGTAAATATCAAGATAATTAATTGCCTAATTTATTACTCTCTAAAGTGACTTTATTTTACATATTATTGAAAAAGTGTTTAGTTTGTTAAAAATATTAGCCAACAACAGCGCTTCTGTTTACATCTTTCATTGACAACCAAACAATTGAAAAATAACAAATTTTTTATAAGTGCAATCCAAAGAGAAGAAAAATATCACCATTTAAAACAATAAAATCAAATATCTATTTTGGAAAAAGTTTGAGGTGTGTGTGAATTTTGTAAAATGAAAATAAAAAATAATGAATGAAATTGCGTAAGGAGTGGCTTATAAGCAGCCTGTAAGTAATTTAATCATATGTAAAAGAAAATATTTATTTTTAAAACAAAAACTAAACACCTAAATATATATTGCATGCTTTTATTTATATTTTTAGATTAAAGCACTTCTTGTTTTTATTATTTTTCTTTTCTTTTCATTTCATTATTTGCCTTTTTAAACACTGATACATAAAGTGATTTTGTATGTAAGAATTATTCGGGGTGCTCAGCCGTAGCCAATTGTTTTAAAGTTTTTAAATTGTTTGATTATGATGACAAACCAGCACTAAAAATGACGAATAATCACTGTAAAGACCGGATATATAAAAATTAAAAAATTTTGCTAAATTAATTCCTACAACAATAAAGCAAAAAAATTATATATAAAAATGTGTGCCTTTAAATTTTGTGTGCAATAAATTAACAAACAAAAAAACAATAACTTCGAAAAGTGGAAAAAATTTTAACTTGTTTAATAAATAAAAAATGTCCTGCAAGACACCTGCCAATAGTAGAGTGAAAACTATAACAAATCGATTTGAAAATTTAAGAAATATTGAACATTTAGAGCATCTAGATATACCATCATCTTCATTAAACAGTAACATTATACATCAACCACAAAAATCATTTATTTTTAAACGAGCAGCTACTTCATTTAATTTAATACCCACTAACAATGGAACAGAAGTTAACAAAACTAAAATAAATAAATCAACTGATATTAAAAATAATAAAAATGTAAATGACATATTTAGACAAACAAGCGATTCTTTTCTATTTAAACATACTCAATTGCATCAACATAAGAAAAAAGAAAATAGAGAAAATGAAGATGCACCTGATATTAAATTAAGTAGGCACACAAGTGATCCAGTTAAACGTGGTAGTATAAAGCGAAGTCCGGCATTTCGTTGTGGTGAAAAGTCTAATAAAACAATTTTGACGAAGCATTCCCCAGTTCTACCGAAAGAATTTTTTGATGAAAAATTTGAAAAAATGATTAAGAATAAAGTACAAAATAGTAATAAATTACAACAAATTGAATTAACAGATACATTAAAGGCGGCACTTAAGCAGCCGTTGCCTGCAGGGCCACCGCCAAAAAAACCACCACGTACTTTTGAGTCTCCAGTCAAAGATATTACTCCTATTTTGATTGATGATAAACATAAAGAACAAGTTAAAGGCGATACACAAGAGATAAAGAATAAAATAAACTTTCTTGAAACTAATTTAACATTAAAAGCATTGCAATTTGATGAAAAAGCACATTTAATAAAAACAAAAAAAATATCTAAAGAGAATGTAGTACCTGCGTCAGTTAATAAAATTCTTGATTGTATTAACTGTACATCCATAAACAGCCCAGCATATGATACTGTTGTCGCGTTTAGTAATATCGATTATAAAAATAAAGAGAAAATATTACTTGATGAGTTTTTAAAAAAATTACCATTAGCATCTGATAATCCGTCAGAGCATATATATATGGAACCATTTAGTCATTTGAAAACTAATGGTAAGAAATTAATGAATGTACCTGATGTTATTTTAAATACTGTGCACGTAAATGATAATAATTCTTATAATAAAATGAAAAATAATCATGATAACCTTTGCAATTGTCCACAAAGGCATGTTGGCGATTCAAAAGACTTGCATTATATGGTTAGTTGTTATATTTAATTTTATTTGATTGAGAAATGTAGAGCAAAATAACAATTGTTATTTTTGTGTTGCTTTTATTTTGTTTGTTTTATCATTTTTATTTAATTTTTTTATAGTGCACAAATGTTAGTGAGCAAATATGTAGATCGAATGATTTGAATATTAATGAACATGATCATAATTTATCACTTGGAAATACATATGATGAGGTAAAATAAAAATTAACACAACAAAGTGTACACACAATATAAATAAATTTTATTGTATTTAAATTAAAAAAAAAACTCATATTTTTTCAATTTCTTTTCTTTTACATGTATTTTCTCTCTTCTTTTGCTTTATAATTGAAACAATTTTGGCAACTTTATCTAGATAAATATGTTAGTGAATGCAGCATTCAACGAAAAAGCTCGCGATAGTGGTAATTTTTCAATTCATACAACATCAACAGAAAACGATAATGATGTGACACAAAACAGCAAACAAAATTTACCCATTCCAATCAAAACTATGTCACCCACAACATCAAACTCAAATAGACAATCAATCAAAGTATCCAGATCATTAACGGAAAAACGAAAAGATTACGTACGACGTATATCGACAACAGCCACAAATAATTTAGATACGGTACGCAATTATGGAACATTGCATAAACCAGTTAAAGTACCAGTGTTAAGAACTTTTTCATTTGAAAACGATGACAAAGATAATGAGACGGATAACACGCAATTTCAAAACAAAGAAAAAGTGGCTGATAAAAAAAATAAAGAAATTGAAACAATGAGTGAACGTATCAATAAGTACAAACAATTAATTGAAGAGACTAATAATAATAATACATCTGTTGTTTATCGCAAAAATGTAAATAAAATTAATTCAAAAATACACCAATTAAAAGCGCTATATAGTAGTGAATCTCAACAGGATAATAAAAACGATCAAATGGATATTGAATTCGATAATGAAGAAGACGATGATGATCATGATTTTATTAGTGCACCTAATCTTTTTCATGTATGCTTGTTAATTGGATTTAATTTAAGTACAAATTTGCCTTATATTAAAATGAAATATCCGCCAAATGAGGATACGCCACGTAATATTGAATATTTAATATTCCCAAGTAAAGATTTAACACAACAGACTAAAGATAACCAAGATTATAGTTTAATTTTAACTGATGATAATGGAGTTCGTTTGTATGGTTATTGTCGCCGGGTACTTCCTGAAAGTTGTGAAATTTGTCTTCCACTTGCCTATTGTTTAATCAGCAGCATTAAAGCACCAGGCTTTTATTTTAAAGTTTTAAAAGAAATTGAATCGCGTCACGGTCAAACAGATTTTCAAACAAATTTCCTTTTAAAACATATTAAAAAAAGTATTATACCAGAAGCAGGTAAATTTTTGCATCTGAAACTACCAACATCTCCCAGACCGAAATCAATCGCAGTGGTTCATACAAATAATACCCATAAAGTATCACCAAAACGAATGAGTTTGGAAGTTAATCCAAAATGGTTAACTGAATCGGCTACAATGTGCATGGATTCCGCTTTACAGGATATTGTTGAAGAAGAAAAAAATAATTCTAAAAAAACGAATGGTATGAAGTCATTAGTTCAAGAATTTGAAGAGAAAAAATCACAGCCACATGATAAGCCGCCCTTCGATTTAGGTTTAATAAATAGAAGCTTAACAAATGGTTTGGGAACATCTAGTGATGAAATTTTAATACGTCGCCCAAATGATTTGAGATTAGAGAGTACGGAATTATCTGATTTGTTTGAGAATTTAGGAGCTGAACTATTAATAACTGTCTTTGCCACTCTGTTATTAGAACGAAAAGTATTAATGTATAGTAAAAATATTTCATTATTATCGTCCTGTGTATTGGGATTACAAACGCTTTTGTATCCCTTTCAGTGGCAATATTCTCTCGTTACAATATTACCTGAAGATTTACTTGAAATTTGTCAAGCTCCATTTCCAGTATTAGCCGGAACATTACATGCTGTTCAAACCGATATTGAAGATGGAATCATAATAGATTTAGATAAAAAACAAATGACCCAAAAGTGTGGTGATGAAAATACAATATTACCTTTGCAATTACGTAGTTCATTGCTCGTTTCTTTACAAATGGTTGATCTGTTGGATCAAGGAAAAATGTTATCAAGTGTCCTTATTGCCGAAGCGTTTTTACGATTTTTTGTAGAACTTTTTGGCAGTTTAAAAATAAATTTATATGATGTGAGTATTATTTAATTAATTAAATATTTTTTTTTTATTAATTTAAACATTAACTAATATATTTAAGTTATTTATTAAATTTTCAATATTTATAATGTCATTTTTATAAATGCATGACAAATCATGATTCAGTATGTAAATATTTAATAAGAAAATATTTCTGCCTTTAATAACTTTATTAAATAAATAAGCGTAAACAACATTAATAACATACAATTATAATGAAAATAAAATAATAAACAGTAACAGAAACAATGGTTTAATTGAGTTTAATGAGTGAAATAGGCACTAAGACTTGGTTAAAATATCTCAATTTTTTTTTAATTTTATGTACTTATATAGCTATAAATTTAATTATTAAATGAAACATATTAATTATTTTAAGTAATCGAAGAAGAATAAGCAAATTTATTTTTAATATATTTTTAGAAAGAAAAGTTCCTCAACAGTCATGAGTGCCCAAACATAAGATTCTTCCTGGAATGGTTTTTGGAAACATCAATGTTTCGTCATTTTATTAATACAAAGATAGAAATAGTTGAGAAAAACAATAACAGTAATAATAATCAATTAAATGAATTAATAAATTTTTATGCATTATTCGATGCAAGAATTATTGAAAAAAGTGAAAATAAAAATAAAACCGGACAGAGTATTGATGTTATTATGAAAAATTGTCGTATTATAAATAAAAAGGCAAAAACATTTCGTGATAGATTTAAAGATTTATTTTAGTTAAAATTTTACTCGTTATTAAAAGTTACATATTATTATTATCATTATTGTACATATATAAATGGTAATAAATTAAATTTATATTACTAAAAAAGGCCATGTTGCACCTAATGAAAAAGATAAACATGACAAATTTCTTTATATATAATATTTCTAATATATATACATATATATATAATTATTATGAACTATTTGCACTTTTATTTTAATTAATTACGAAATATTAAAATTATTTAAATATAAAAAAAGAAGTTAAAATTATAGATAGAAAACGAGGTTAAAATAATAAACAAGCATTTAATTGTGCCTTAGAAATTAATAATAGAAAAAACTTTTAGTGCCTTTAATTAATATTTAATTATATAATTGGATAAATTAAGAAGCATTTTGTTGTTGTTTTTTTTTTTTTTTAATAAAAATGCTCATTATTATTTTTATAAAAATGAAAAGTAAAATAATATTATTCACCGGCTATGCTTTAATTTTTGTTTTGTTTTTTTTTTTTTTTTAAATTTGTTTTCTTTTAAATAAATTATATATTCAAAACTAAATTAAAAGTAAAATTGTTTTTATTTTGATTAATTTTTCAGTAACGCATTATTATTATCGAAACCGCAAAGTATTAATGTTTCCGAAAAGTAAAGTACTTCGATGAGATACCCATACAAGGTATTGAAGTCACTTAGTAATTTCCAACAGCAGATTGTGTGGAACAACTATATATTTAACGAAGCGTTAGTAGACACTATATAGATATAACACACAAATAATTTTATGACTAAACCAAAAAATGATTAAAATTTTAACTAAACATTTGACAAATGAATGATTCAAATAAAAAATATTTGCTTTAATAATTTGTTTTTTTTTTCAAAAATTTATATTTGTTTAATAAATACTAATTTATTTAAAGGTTTCATTTAATAACAGTTTGTGGTATTTAACAAGTCAACTGTTACATACATATATATGATTTTCATTAGAATTTATGCGATTTTAATTACAAAATATAAAAATTAAATATAATTAAATGAAATTCACGAATTCAATAATATATATTATTTTGATTTTATGCTTATGTATATAAGGACTGATTCAACATAATATTTACGGTTTATAAAACTATTGTACTCAAGAATTTTATAATATCATAAATAAAAATACACTTCGGTACTACCTCGGATCGCACATTTAATCATGTAAAGGGAAATTAAAAGTATTTATATAAAAAACAGTCTAAACCGAAATTAACCTAAATTCATCCACTTTTTAAACATTGGATAAGAGTTTGAGTTATTGAAGAAGATAACATTTACAAAATAAAACCGTTATTAATAATGCAATATAATAATTAATAAATCAATTTCATCATTGGATAATGCTTGATGAGATTCTAGTTCGATGATTTATTGGGTAGAATTAATTTAGTTCTGCTAAACTTTTAAATAAAATAAATCCGTGTTTGTTCTATAATCAGGTTATTTTGTTGATTCACGAAAATATATGTATAATTTTTTAGAAAATTCAGGATGCTAAATCCTCATTTTTAGATTAAATAAAAGTGTTTGACTTTTTTTTTAAATAATATAAAATGATGCAAAATTTAACAGAAATTTTTGCAAAACAAAAACAACTAAAATTAGAGATGCCTAGAGACATGTGGCAAAAAGGATCATGTTAAACAAGGGATAGATGCAATAAATAAAATTCAATTTATATTATTAATAATATTTTATTTGTTTGATTTTAAAAATTTTATATTTCAGACATAATCTTACAATTTTTCTGACTGCCCATTAATTTTTATTATTAATATTTTTAAATTATTCTCAATTTTTTTTTTTTTTTGATAACTTTGTTAATTAATTTCTTCATTACAAATAATTGTTTTTATTAATTTATGATTAGCTATGTTTGATTTATTTTTAAGAAATGATTAAACTTTTTTTTTAATATTCTGTAATATGTGATAGAATTTGATAATTTTCTTCTCTTTTTAATACACACCAGGCAAAAAATTAATTGCGTTTTTTTTTTTAATATTTTGCACAAAAAAAAAATTTCCTTTTGTTTTTATTATTAATCAAAATTAAATCAAGTGCCAGGTAAATGTAATATTAATATTTACTTTATATATTAATAATCAAGAATAAGTGAAATAATTAGCATTTTTTTTCTTTTAATATTTTTCATTTTACTTGGGATTAATATTTATATAATAGCAATAATTTTTAAAAATGAATGAAAGAGAATTTCTTTTTGTATTTTCTGCTAAATTTGTGACTGTTTTTTTTTTAAACATTTGTAATTTATTTAAATAATTCAAAATAACAACGTATTATTGTTACATTAATGAAAAACAAATAATTTATGAATACATATGAAATTTTTTATGTAAAGCATTTCAGAAATTTTTCTTGAAATGTCCATCAATTAGTAGACAATGTGAAAAAAAAATCCTCAATTATTAAATAATTGGAAAAGCTTATTCTATAATTTTAAGCAAAAGTCACAATCGAAAATGTTTATTTTTTTGTTCTGCTATTAATTAAAAATTTCTATATTATATTTGCTTCTTTTTTTCATTTATTTATTTATAATATTTTTTAGAATTCACGAAAATTAATTTGATTAAATTGTATACAATATAAATTATTCGTTATCAACATTATTTAATTTGAAAATAACGACAAAATATTGCTGGCGTTATACTTGTTTATATTTAAACTTGAAAAACAAATTAAATATATAAGCCAGTCAAAATTATGTTTTAAAAACAAAATTCAGATATATATGTTTAAAGAAAAAGGAAGAAGCAAATTCTACTATATTGTTATTACTTTTAGAATTAATCAAATAATTCAAATTGTGTAATTGAATATCAGCAAACAAATCAAATATTCTGAATTACTTATTATTTTCGTTAAAAATAATTAACTTTTTTCGTATTTTTTAAACTAACATTCATTAAATTTTATTTTATTTTTGAATTTTTATTTTCTATAATCGATTATATATTTATTTGTGTTTTTTTTTTAGATAATTAAGGATTTACCATTATTATTATTATTTTTTTTGAAGAACATTAATTTTACTTATATATATTTTTTTTATTAATTCAAACTTTTAATTTTTTTTCTGCTCTATTTTTGTTTATTTTATTTATAATTTTATCTTTTGTAAAGATAAATATCTAATCAACACTTTTTTTTATTCATATAATTAAATCTGAATTATTTTTTTATTATTATTATTATTTGTAACTTAATATAAAACTAAACACATCAACTAAAGAAGTAAATAATATGTATGTAGTAGACACATTTAGGCAAAATTTGTGGTTTATATATTTGTTAAATAATAAAATTAAAATATTAAATGATAAACATTTAGAAAAAACAAGAGGCATGTGAGGTCATATTAAACTATGTTACGGCACACAATGGGAGAGCCTTTATTTTATGATAAAGAAAATATATATTGTGAGAATAAAAACAAGAAATTCATAAAGTGTATTTCACATATTTAAATATGACATTGAGGATGATAGAAGAACATTAATAAAAATGTTGGTAAATAATTTCTTCACAAATAAATAAAACTTAAATTAGATAATACTAAATGTGTCAACTAATACAATATAAAAGATATTATATGAATGAAAATTGGTTAACAAAAATTTTTCATTTATAAAATAATTTTGCATAATATATATATATTTTTTAAATTATTTTTGATTAATGTATTGCGTTATTTATGTAATATAATGTAATAAATTTAATTCTATTCAAATATTAACAGAAAAAAATATAGACAAATAAAAATTAACAAACTTTTTGTTTTTATTTGTCTTATATAGACTTAAAAAATATTTAAAAAGGATTTCTTCTTTCTATCTTAACAAAACAAAAGGGATAATTTTTTTTTTTATAAAGAAATAAACTAATAACTAAGAATAATATAGACATAAAAAAAAGAATATATGTTGAAAAATAAAACATCTATAAAATTATCTAAAATGAATATTTTTTTCTTCATCTTTTATTTAAGATTATTTTTAAGGAGAATATTTTTTATTATTATTAATATATTGTAAGCCAACAGCAAAATTAAATGGTTATTAAATTTATTTTAATTATTTTCTTTTAATAATTTTAAAATGTTATTAAATTTAAAAATATTTTCGTTTTAATAATGTAAATGTCCATTTTATTTTTTTCCCTTTATCCCATTATATTTTTATTATATATTTTATTACTAAAGAGGAATAATTATTTTTTATAATTATTGAAAACAAAAATAAAGTTTTTTTTTTTAATTAAATTAAATATTTTTTTTTTTATATTCAATATTTTTAATACGATTATAAATTATTTTCGTTTAATAATTATTTTGTTATCTAAACATAACTATTTATTATTTATATATACGGGTGATGAAGAACAAAATATCTAAAAATTCTTATATCAATTTTTATTATTTATCAAGAAAAACAAAAAAAATTAAAAAAAAGAATTTAAATTTAATGAAATTTTTTCCCTTAATTAAAGTTGTATTCTGTAGAGAATTATTCAACTGATTCCTCATTAAATTTTTATATATAATAATCATCAAAGCCAGAAGTAGTTTATTATGTGTATCAATTTTTTTTTAATTTTATTTCTCTTTATTAAAATATTTAATATTATTAGCTTTATATTTATTTAATTATTTTTTTTTTTTTTGGGCAGATGCAGTCATCCATTTTTGAAATAATATTTAATATTATTTTTAGATTTATTCAAAATAAACATTTAACATATTATTATCTTATATAATACTCTCTCTCTTACTATGATGTTTATACACTTTACACAGCATTTTTTTCATTTCTTCTATTATGTATTTAATTTTAAATAAATTGTTGCTTTATTTTAAAATATATTTTTTTTTTTATAAAAAGATATTTTTGTTTTTTTTTAATAATAAATCAACAATTTATGTAATTATATTTTGATTAAATTTAAATATATTAAACGCGATAATTAAATTTATAATTCAATTATAACATGCGTTCAGATTGTTTTTTTTTTTCAATCGTTACGATTTTAATAACAATATAACAAATATACAAAAATATATTCAGCATCACAGACCGTAACATTATGTTTTTTTTTTTTAATATGAGGGCACATCTTTTATATTATTTAATTTACTTTATTAAAGTAAAATTTTATTTTATTTAGCAATTCTGATTAAGGAAAACAAAAATATTTCCTTTTTTTTATAAATAACACAGAAAATTTTAAAATTAATAAATAATTTTGAATAAATATATAATCAAAAAATTATATATTGATCAGACTTGCTAAATTATAGGCTTTTTGTTTAAATTTGTTTTATTTTTAAATATTATATTATATCCCTTTATTATTTATTGATTTCTTTTAAGCTTTTAAAATTTTGTTGTATATAAAACGTTCTTAAGTTGGTTTATCTAAAGAATAACACGCACGTTTAATAAGACATTTAAATATATATAAATATACATTCAAAAAAAAATATTTATAACAATACATGTTTTATAATGAAAGTTATGCAATCGTAAAAGGATAAATTTAATCATCTGCATCTGCACAGTATATTAATAATATGAAATATACAATGTAAAAAAATACATATTTAAATTATGTAAAAAATCGTATTAGTATATATATTTTTTACATTGTCATCTTTTAGATATTAATATACTAGTAAAGTGCATTGCATTTTACCTCATGTTACTTTTTGGATAAATTTTATCGTTAATTACATAACGTAACATTATCATTTTGAATTTAGGGATTTTATTTGATTATTCCACAAATACATTAATTATTTTAAATGTATTATTTTTTATCAATGGTCGTTTTTACATATTATTGGATTAATTTAATATGATATAAATAATGAATATAAATTGAAAGCATACAAAACACTTATAGACTGATTTCTATTTATATTTTCTTTTGAAATAACATAATATAATTAATTTAACAATTATAAATAAAAAAAATTAATATAAATAAATTTTAGTCTATTTTTGTTTTTTTTTTGTGTTGTGAATTCAAAGTACATTTTTATTATAAATTGTATGTCAAATATTATTATTGTTGATTAAACAATACTCAAATTATTTTATTTCCACATATCGCTTACAAAATTATTGGATGTTGTTTTTTTTTTTTTGGATAATTATTTGTTTTATAGTTAGTGATAACATTTTAGTCAAAATCGGTTATTTACTTATTTTATAAACGAATGTTCATAGTTTTTAAATTTAGAATTATCGTATCAATTGATTTTAATTTGGTCAAGCAATTAATCGTCTCACTTATATGCAAACAATAATTTAATACAAAACATGAGAAAATGAACTTGTGAAATGCTTATATCTTTAAGCTATTTGGACAATTCTTTATGAATATTTTGTTTTATCTTAAATTATATTTGTATTTATGTATTCTTAAATTTGCTATTTAATATATTTTCCTGTATTTCGTTTTATATATTTTATTGCATATTTATCAAAATATCTAAGAAAATAAAATTATATAAACAATACAATTTTATTATGATTTAAATTTTTTTAAATCGATAAAATATATATGATGTTATATTTGATTTTAATTTTAAGAAAAAGAAATATTGATGTTGATTATTCTATAATAGAACATATTAAAATTAAATAAGCAAAGTAGACAAATATTGTACTTGTATAATCTAAAAATATAATAATATAATTGTATTTAACTCAAAACGAAAAAAAAAAAAAGAAAAATTATATAGACTAATGGTATTATCTTAACCCTTGACAGATACATCACCCTGTCCTCGTTCCTCAACAGTTTCGGATTCTGAATTTTTACCTGTAGTCTTGTTATTTTTCTTTTTGTTTTTATTGTTATTATTCGTTACAGATTTTATGTTTTCTCCAGGTTGGGGTGAGTTATCATTTATTATTATTTCTTTTGGTGGTGTGGTACATAAAGTAATATCACTTATTGCATTATTATCGAAAATTGAATTATTTTTTTCGCATAAAACATGGCTATCATTTGTAATTGGACCTTCATCATTATTTAATTTATCTTCTTGATTGTCTTGTTTAATTACAGTAGTTTCAGCTTCTTCGTCTTCTTTTAATATTTCGTCACACATCGAATTAGCGAGATCAGATGCAAGAACTGTTGTACTATTTTTTTGAAATAAGAGAATTAATATATACATATATACATACATTATAACAGTATTATTATTATAATTCTATTTCAATAATTTAATACCCATTTTGCAGTTCAACTGTTTTTTCAGGAGTATCAGTAGCACCAAGTTGAAGTCGTTCCATTTTATTCTCTAAATCAGATTTATTTTCATCTAATTCTTTGGGAATTGTTGATTGTTCTTTACTAACTGTTGTCTCTTGATTATTTTGCGAGGTATTATTACCCTTCGAATCTTTCTTAAGAATTTTTTTTTTATTTCTGTTTATTCGTGAACCGTATGATTTTGAAATAGTTCTTGATACAGATGGATTATGTGGCGGCCCCATAGGAACACGTTGCATACGAGAATTTACTGCTCCACTTCTATTATTACCACGGGGGCCAGGATATCGTAACTGCTGCTTTAAAAATAAACATTAACATTAACAATAGAATAGGTTCTTTGTATTCACAAAAAATAATATTTAACAAAAATCTACTACCATATTATTACGATTGACCCTAGCAGCTTGGTTTGCTAAGACACGATTTTGAGGACCGCCAGCCCAGGAACCAACGACAACTCCTTAAATTAAAATAATATAGTTATTTGATATAAATAAATTTCATAATATCGACAAGCAAATTTACTTTCTTGACCTCCTTCTTTACCTCCAACTTTCAAATGATATCCTCTTTGGTTTGTGTTTGAACCCACTCTATTTAAACCACGCTGTGATTGTTGATGCAATGAATTACGATTTATATTGCGACCACTAGTTTGTTGTTGAAGCATTGTTATTTGGCCACGAAGATTTGCAGTATTATTGTAATACTGCTGATTATGCTGTGTGCTGTAATAAGCTGCCCCATTCGCAATTTGAGGAATGGTTGCCAAAGTTGGAATATTTTTATTATATTGTGTTAATTGATGCAAATATTGTGTATTTACAAGACTACGATAAATTGGCTCTGCATTAACGAAAAAGAAATTATTACTCGATTTTTTAAATATATTTATTATAAATACCTGGTGGAAGAAGCATATAATGCTCAATATTTTCTAAAATTGCTTTCCTGAATCTTTCAATCTGTAAAAGCAAATTGTTTGTTCTATAATGCTCTATAATAATTAGTAAAAATTATTTTTTACCTTTAAAACGATTTCAATATGATCATCACATAATTCACGAACATGCTGTGCGTAACCAGACATTTTCAATTTGACTTGAAATAATTTTCCGTCGAAAAATACCCACGGATTCGTCATCATCCATGGTAAAGGAATACCGCAAGCATCATTAGCTAGAGCAGCAGTTTCTATTCCTTGCATAAATAATGTAGCCAAATAAACACCGCGAACATTAATTGTAGAAAGCTAAAAAGTGTATTATAATTTATATTGCAATAGTATTAGAAATATCATATAACATTTACTTACAACCAAACCTTGCGTGTAATCAACATCAACTAATTTGGGTGAAAATGCTGTGGCTAAAAACGCATCCAATTCAGGAATAGTTATTATGTTTCGTTCACTTGAAACAATATACCTTAGAACGCATGCCATTACTAGCATATGCTGAGGAACATATCCTCTATTCAACATAAGAGGTGTATCAGAACGCATAACAGTTAAAAATGCCTTAATGCGACGTTGTTTATCTTCGAAATTCATACCGAACCATAATCTTTGAATTGTGGGAACAGCCCAAGGAACTGGAGTCGCTTGGACGACATCTGGTTTCTTGTATTCATTTTGCGGAGACCATATCCATTCTGAAACAGTTACTCCAGGTGTCAGTGTCTGTTGAATTTCATTACCATGTTTTGAACACAGATATTTCTGGTGGGACAAATTGAATAAAATAGCATAAATCATTTGCCGAGCAGGTCTGTAAAACAAATGAATGGATGGAATATCTCTATATTGTTCGTCTTCTAAAATCTAAAAAAAAAAAAATAATATTTAGATTTTTTTATTATAAGGAGTATTATTATATCAAATACCTGTGGTAGTAAAATTTCTTTTTTTGTAAATAATTGATATATTTTTGGGTCCATAATACCATTATGATGTCTGTTTAGAGATGTTTTTAAAACTTCTGCAGGTAGTGTATATATAAATGGTGCTGGAGGTGATGCTTTTTCTTTTGATGCCTGGTTTGACGACGTTGATGGAGTTGGGACGTTGCATGCAATTTCTAATTTATCAAATAAAAAGAAAAATTAAAACATTTACTAAAGTAATTGCCTAAAATATTTACCTCCATCATCTACTAAATTATTTACATCATTCAAAATTTTTCTAGCCATTTCATCGTTTTCGTTTGTCTCCGATGCAAGTAGAGTATCTACTTCCATCACTTTTGTTTCAATAGTCACTTTACGTTTCGTGTTTAGATATGTTTTAATCGAAAATTTTCCTTTTCTTTGATAGTATTCAACAGATTGCTTAATAATATTTTCATATTCCTCCAGATTTAAATGTTTAATAAATTCCTGAATATCTGTTGTAGGAGAGTTTCTTATTATCTCTGCAATTTTCTTAATACGTAATTCAAAATCAGTTTCAGAAACTTTAATTTTCTTATATATGTTTTTCAACATAGTATCATCAATCAACGTATAACCTCCAAGAAATACAGCAATGAAAGGTAAATGATCTGCAGTCAAACTAAGATTGGATAGAATTTTAGAAACTATAAATTCTTTTGTTTCTAGTGATCCTTTATATGAGAGTCGCAAGTCATGAGAACTAAAATAGCGGCAAGTATTCGAAACAATAAAATCAGGATGTAAACCAATAATACCATCTAAATTATTTTCATGATAATATTCAATAATTTCCATTGTATGATCGTGCACAGTTTGTATCTAAAACAGAGATATTTATTGTAAATAATGCACATAAAATACAATAAAAAATTTTGTTCATTACTTACAACTTGCATTTTAATACTACGCAAAGCATTGCGTAAACATGTTCTAAGGCCTGATGGCGGAATCCACCAAATTTTCGGCGGTGGAGTACCAATCATTCTGACATGCTTTAAAACCTGAATAACGAAATAATTGAACAAATATTTTTGTCAAAATGAATAATTTTAAATTTACCGCATTAGTCTTTTGACGACATTCATTTCTTTGAGTTTTTAATTTTTTATTTTCCTTTAATGTGCCATCAAAAAATGCAATCACCTCAATATGCGCTGCGTTAAACGCATTACCAAGTAGTTGCACAAATTGATACGCTCTGTTCCACTGTCCGCCACAAGCCCAATCTAAAATAAAATACTCAATTATTAAAATATATTAATTAATAAAATAATTTTGCATTACCGGAATAATATCCACCGTAAAATCTATCTAAACAGTCCTCAATGTCCAAAGCAATACGTAATTTTGTATTACTGTTGAACTTATTTTTATTGGCCCCTAAAAAATAATATTTAATAATCAATTAATTAAAATATTAAACACTAAAATGAAAATAAATTTCTTATTGGAATCAGTTTGTACCATAGATTCAAAAAAAGTAATAAAATATATTATCTTAATAAATATAATCCATATGTTAGTCAGACATAAATATTTTGTCATGCACTTTTTATCTATTCAAATTAGTCAAAATTACAAGAAATATTGCAAATTGTCAACAAATTTGTACTAAATAGATATTTATATAGTAATTTATAATTATAACCTAAATTAGAGCCCCACACTAACAAAAATGTCAACTCTATGATGATTGTAGTTAATTACAAGCTCATATATATATTTAATTATAAATAATAAAATTATACAAATTAAAAAATGTAACATAAAATACATTACATTTACCCGCATGGCTATGCTGCTGATGATAACTTTGTCCAATTTTTAAGAGATCTACCGCCACGGCTCCTCCCTCAATTTTGCACAGAAACGCTAGTAAATCCGCCGTATCGATCATTGCTACTGCAACTTAATGTTAATAACTTATTATCTGAAAAATAGTAAAAATTACTTTAATTCATTCAGATTACAATATCCCTTTAAACACTAGTATTTTTCTGATAACTATAAACACAATTTTTACTTAAAAACAAAATATTTTAAGTGAAAAAACAAAATGAAAAAAAAGAAGAAAAAAGGACTGAGGTAATATGACCGGCATGGCGGGTACGTCATGCAAAAAAATAATTAATTTAGTATAACTACCATCAACTATATGATTAAACTCCAAAATTGCAATAAGAATTATATAAAGATAAATTACAAATTCAATACATTTTATGTGCAATCAATAACAAATTAATAGAATTTTTAAACAAATAACTTAAAGCGACGTCCAATAAATCCGATTAAACTACCGAAAACGCCATTTTATTATAAAGAAATGAAGTATGCAACGATAAATTGCATTGTTTTTATTTTTTGATCAGGTATGACTACATTAAGAAAAAAAAGTTACTAATTACACTTTTTTTTTAAATTTTACTTTCATTATTATTTTACAGTTTAATGGTACTTTATTTTTTAAAATAGTTTTAAAAGATTGATCTCATCATTTATCAAATAAATTATTTAGTTTTTCATCATTTATTAACTCTTTTTTATGCGTTTTTCTATGCTTATGTAAACTGCTAGCATCTGAATAATTTTTATTGCATAATTTACAACTGAATGGTTTTTCACCTGTATGTCTTACCTGTAAATATGACATTTAATATTTTATTAGCATATTTTTGCATAAGTGAAATAAGTATAACTATTACCATGTGCTTTCGTAGTTCGGCTGATGCTATAAATTGTTTACCACATTGTTGGCATGCAAATTTTTTATCATTTGTATGGATTTTGGTATGCCTTGATAAACTGGAATTTTCTGTGAAACACTTCCCGCAATGCAAGCATTGGAATGGTTTATCGAGAGTATGTATACGATTATGACCTTTTAAATGGTGTTTAAGGCGGAATTTTTTAAAACAAACAGGGCAGCTAAACTCCTTTTCTTCTATAATTAAATTCACAAAACAGTTAAATACCCTTGAGTAATATAACTATATTATAAACCTGAGTGTGTAAGCATATGAACTCTAAGTTGTGTGCTTCTTTTAAATGTTTTACCACATGTTTCACATTGATGAGGACGCGGTTTCTTATTTGAAAAAGATTTATTTATAACTTCCTCATCACTTTTTATAACAACTAAATTTATTTTATTTTCCGATTTCTCTAATTTAACTGTTTGATCTTCATATCCCGTTTCATTTTTATTGATCTCGTATGCTTCATTTAATTCTGTTTTAGTCTCTATTATTTTTGGACATTTATTATTTCGATGACTATCCTCTATTTTTATATAATCATCCATGTTCATATCAACGTTGTCATCCATAAGATTTTTGGCTTCATTTGCTTCTGTAGTAACAGTCTCTTCTAAAATTGCATACAAAATATTCTTCAATTGGAACAACAATTATTTCAACAAATAAGTAATTACAGTACTTTCATCACTAACTATATTACTTAAAACAATTTTGTTCACTTCCGAACTTGTTATATATAATATAGTCTCTCTTTGGCGCAATTTATAATCACTGCTTTCAACTTGAAGCCTAAAATAATAGGATGTTTCTAATTTTTGTAAACATATTTTACATATGGAAAACGGTAAACCATCATCTTCATAAACCTAAAAGAAAAATAATTATGATAAATGTAAATTTCTGCTATTAAAAATATGTCTATTGTTTACTTTTACACGAGCACAAAACATAATTTTTTCATAAATATTATCATCTTTAGCAAAAATGGGTATATCTCCTTCTTCTGATAAACATAATCTGCACACATTTTGTAACAGAATACTCATTTTTAATAAATAAACTATTTAATTACAATTTCTTAATTTCTGTTTACATTCATGTTTTTATTAAGCCAAACTAATTTTTGACATTTGACAGTTTGTAAAAGTATTCATTTACGAAAATAAAATAAAAACAATAAAATTTAGCAAAGACACACTCTTGAAATCGATCTAAAACGAAAAATAAATTTGAATAAAAATAATTTGCCAAGATAAATGTTTTCAAAACGAAAAATCATAAACGTTCGTTTCATACTGTAATACAAGAAATTCCCCATGCTGTTTGGTTACCCCGGATTTAATATAAGAAGGGATGCTGCATCTAGTACCATAAATTAAGCGCAGAAATTTTGCTCCAATTGTTTTCTGGTGTAACGTTGTATCGCAGTCTTCTGTCGGTTGCCGTTGAGAAAAGAAGTTGCCAATTTTTCATTATATAACATCAGCAAAAAATTATTTAAAAATATATATTTAAATAAAATACAAACTTCAATAAGCCAAAAAATAAATAAGAAGAATATTTCAGTAGATAATAAGTAATAATTTTTTAATTAAAGAAAAATAGTTAAATTTTTTTTAGTAAAAAGTTATAAAAATAAATTTAAAAAAATGTGAAACTTTAGTAAATGTGTATGTGTGTGTTTTCCGCTTTTTTCTTATTATTTTCTTTATCGGTTTTTATGTGATTATTTGTAACAAAAGGATAAACTTGCAAGAAACACCACATATAACCGAACAAATGGATTAAATTTGTAATCATAAAATATTAAAGTCAAATGAGAAATGATATAACTAAATAATAGTGAAAAAAAAAAAAATAACAAGATAAACGTGATCAAATCAGAATAAGGAAGTGCTGTACATATATAAAAAAGAATAAAATCAAGGTGAAATTTTTGAATACGTGAATGCTTCGAAAGTGTAAATTGTGTCAATTGAAAAAAAAAATGAAAAAATCGTTACATGTTTTGGGTGTGGATACTTTTATTCAATTATTTTAAAAGTTGTCCTTTTTTTTGACTATCATCTTAACATACACACAAAATAATTCAAGATATAAAAAAACACCATTTCTTTACCAAAACAAGCCAATTACAGTTAAATTTTATTTGTTTTTATAAAGTGAAAAAAATAACGAAAGAAAAAAAAACGCCCAAAAATAATAAGGATTCAAGAGGGATTATAAAAATGTGTCTCAATATTTGGTTACAGTGAAAACACTATTTGTTATAATTTTTCTTCCTTTTTTACATGCTATATAGAAAGTAATATATTGTACATAACATAGAGTACGTTTTTGTTTGGAATTAAGTTGGTTGTCAACATCCAGGTACATCTATATAGATAATTTAGGTTAAATAATATTATTTGTTTACGAGTATTATAAATAAAAAATACAAATTCTGAAAACATAATTTATCCTATTTTTAAAATTTATTACGGTTTGAAAATATTACGGCTATACTTTATTCATGATAAAACGTATAAATTTTGCTGTTCGCGATTATAGCTAGTTTAACCATATATGGTTTAGACTTGCGCAACCTAAACATCCTGTTACATACCAAAAATACAATACTTATTATATTTATTTACTTATAGGTTTATATAATTCATTTTAATATGTTTTTCGCAATTTATGTAATTTGAGCATTTTCTTGTGGTTAATATTGCAAAAAATAAAAATTTTACTTTTTAAAGGCTTATGTTTATTATGTTGGCCTTAAACCATGATTATAGGTTCGTATTTACAATGGCACCTCTTTATGCAAATAAAATAAAAATGTAAAAAAATTAACATAAATAAATAATAAATTATAGTACGCAAGTAATATTGTAATCGTTCTTCAGTCTGGTATTTTGTTTCTTAAGAAAAGCACAATCATGCCGGAAGCAATTTAAATAACTGATAAAAATAATCCAGTTTTATTTTTTCATTTAATCCCTTGTTTTTAGTATTATTTTTTTTATTTACGATTATTTTTGTTTATTTTTTTGGACACTGTATAGTCATATCTCACTGATAACGTGATATAGTGTTGTTAACTGAAACAAGTTTATTGTATACTGTAAGATAAAGTATGATATAACAAACCACATTCACACTTTTAATAGATGTTACATATCATATAGTATGTCATAACTGAGTTTTTGATGAATTACAAAAGAAAACTTTCTATTTTATTTATATTTTGATGTAATTATTAAATTTGTATGAGAATCATGAACATATACAAATTGTTTTGATTATTTTACAATGATTTAGAAATAATAGACAATATTAATTACAGCAATAGCAATTAATAATTCACTGTCTTTGTAAAAGTTACTGTTCAATTTTAATTAGAACCAATAAATCAAGAATCCATTCTAAAAGCTAGATGCCCATAGATTAAAATGAAATTTACATATTCAGAATCTAAATGTTTTTTTTTTTATTTATTAATCTCAAATGAAACCTTATAACGACAATTAACATAAAAACAGTGATTTTGGGATAGTTCATTTGTTCCATCAAAAGATGATATCCCTTGAGCTTTTTTAAATAGATAACGGTGATGGTAATTTATCAACGGTTTAACCATTACATATTGGTTTATTGCATGGATGATCATTAAACCTGGGTCATATTATACTACTTTATCTTTTTTGGTATTAAAATATTTTTCAACTCTCTATTATCTTTTTTCATTATTATCATCATTATTTTTATTATGATTATTATAATATGCTTTTTAAATACAAAAAAGATTTTTTGACCCGAATATTCAAAAGTTAAAAAGTTTGAAATTTTTTGATCTTTTTCGTTTTCTTTTTAACTTTTCTTTTTGATTGATTTGTAAATATATATGTATATATTATATATGTATATTACATACAATTCGATATTATGTTTCAGTATGCATTATTTGTTTTTTGAAAGAGTAAATAAAAATTGAGAAGTAAAAAATAACCGAACCAAAACTTATCTTTAAGCAAACATGATTTTTTTTTTCGATTTTATATTCTTTTTCCGAAAAACATTTCATATTACCAATGAACTATGTTCATCTAACTTTCAATCATTTTATTTTAGTAATAAAATAAAAATACATATCAAATATCGAATTTTTTTTATTTGTATGTTATAAAAATTATTATCATATTAATATGAATTTAATGTAAATATTGATCACTAGAAAATAAAAATGATAATGATATAAAAAATAACTCTATAAAATCTTTTTGAAGAAAATATACAATATAATAATCTTTTTTTTTTTTTGTTATTTTTTCTTTAATGTTATTAAGTCATTTCATTTACATTAAACTATGTATGTAATTACATTATTTGTCAATCATATTTTCCGTTTTTAACTTAAATATAAATGTTAATAAGTTTTTTTGTGTCTGTTTATGATACATACATATATTATTTTATTATGCACATATTGGCATATAGGAAATTAAAATTATAAATCTATTAATAAATTGATATAACTTAATAAAATAAAATAATAATCATAATACGGTAAATTGTTTTTACTAATTATTTTTTAAATTTATACTTTATATTCAGTTAAATTATGCAAATCACCAGGCGTCTCCACTTGAATAAATTTTTTTTAAATTCTTATTCTTGTAAACAATTAATGTTTTCCCAAAGAAAAAATATTTTCTTTAAAATGATTATAAAATAATTACAAAGAAATGATAATCATAATAACTTGCGTAATTTAAATTGAAATAATTATATACATAATAGCAGATTTTCACAGAAATATACTAGATTTTCTTATTTGATAATGCTTTATGCATGATAATAATACCAACTGTAAGAAAATTATTTGGAAATTTTATTTTTCACTTTTAACAATTTTACATTATTTTTATAGAAGAAGAAACAATATATGATGTTTAACTTCATTTTCATCATATATCATCATTTTATTTCTAGTCGTATTTTTGTTTATAAATACATATATATATATATATAAACACACACAGAAAACAAAATTTCTAGTATTCTTATGTATAAAAGAAACGAATGTACAAAATAGATAACATAAAAATATAAACAAAAGACAAAAAGGAAGTAAGATAATATAATTTTATTAGTTTTCTAGTTATGTTCATATATTGTCCTTATTGTTAAACTCTCACTCTGCTATTTTATTATTTTTATTATTATTATTTTTATTTATTTATTTTGAGCCAAATAAATATCTTACTCGATATATAAAAACATCAAATAATGGGATGGGCAGTGAAGGATATAAAAAAAATGTATATATAATTTTACGTTATACGTTATACTTATTATTAATACATTTAGATTTTGTCAAAATAAATATTAAATATATACGAAAACAAGTAATTGTATTATTTTGTCAAAATTATGCTATTAGTGTAAGTATAACATAAGCATATATAAATGTTAATATGAACCGTTCAATTTAAAAGCGGCTTTTAATAAAAATAATAATAATTTAATAATAATTAAATAATTTACTTTAATTTTAATTAATTATTTTTTAAATTAACAATAACAAAAATAATAATAATGATAAATTCAAAAAAATTTAATAAATCATAAAAACATGTTATACAAATAATTAAAAAAAAAATTATGATTTAGTATTTATAAATACTAATAATATATTTTTAATATTAATTGCTTTCTATTAAACGGTGTTTAGTACATTAGATTGTGATAATAATTGTTAATGAAACATTAGATTAATATTGGTAATCGGAGATTTGCTTTGCGATGTATGTCAAATATACACTGTAAATTCAGTAGGTCACATAAATGACAATATAATGAAGATGAATGTTTAATTTGATGGCATATTAAAAAAAATGTGTAATCATAATCACTTTAATTTATATAAATATATATATATTTGTTACCATTATGTAACTAAAGATGGGTTTCGTAATAACAATAATGATTATGAAAATGATGATATTATTATAAATATTCTTAAAAATAAATATTAAACGTTGTGTTTATTTTGATGTTGATTATAAAAATAATATCGTTGTCTATGATGTGCAAACAATTTACATAAGAATAATGTCAACAAATAATAATAATTATTTGCTACCAACGTTAGTATTGCTATTATTTTTATTTTAATGATTAGAAGAAATAATAAAATTAAAAATAATCCAATGTCCAATAATGTGGATTTATGTTAAAAAGTAAAATTTATATTCATATTTCATATAATATTGATTTTTTTTTATTATTTGTATAATTATTCTAATGAATTTTATCAAAATATTATCAAACCATGGCTATGGGTAATGATGACCCATTTCTGACTTTTACTTATATAATGATTAAGCTATAAATTTAATAACATCACATGCTTGTAATATAACAGTCATTAAAATTGACCACAACATATATAATACACAAATTGCCATATATACAAGACAATTAAACAAATTTGAACAGTTATATAAAACATGGTTGCTTGATTGACATCTTGCGGTGTTTGTGCGGTTAGCAAAAAAAAAAACATTGATAAAATGATGAAGATGGCGACATATGGACTAACACAGCATGTTATGTTGTTTTCTTTATATATTATTTCTCTAATTTTTATTTGTTTATTTTTTTTTCCATAACAAAACATAAGACCAATTATATTGAATTGGTTAGTTGGAAAGTTTTTTGTTATTTGCCTTTTTTTCAATTATCCAATAATAAATTATACTAATCAAGTTTTTTTTTTTTTTTGGTTCATTTTAACAAAGTATTTCTTTTTTTATATTTTATTGAATAAAAAAATTACAAAGAAAATTTTGTAAAGAAAAATTTTGTAACCTTGATAATGGACAATAAGTTAAATTTGGTTCTTTGTTAATATTCTTATTTCATATAAAAAAAATTCTGTAAAATTTATATACTGCAAAAATAATTACAAAAAGGGTGACCGCCCGTTGTCAGCATCTTGAGTTTTTCATCAAATTAATGAATATAAACACCAGAAACACATTAAAATGAACTCATAAAAATTGTAAATAAAGACGTAAAAGGAAAACATTAAGTATTATTTAGATTATTAAATCATTATTCCGATGAATTGTAAAGAAATTTTTATAAAAGACTGTTGATTATGTTGGATCAAATTTTTTTATTTTATTATATGAAGTTATAGATAAAATATTAAATTAAAACATTATTATTACTGTTATGAACAATTTTTAAATTTAAATGCTTTTTTAAATGAATATCTACGCTAATCAATTTCTTATTTTGGTTTCTTTTGTATTTAAATATGTATTACAATGCATTATACTAATATTTTTTACAGTCATTTTAAATAGCTTAGCTTAATGTTATCACAATATTGCCTTATAGAAAAGAATTTAACAATCTATTGTAACTATTGTTATAGCTTATTTTTGCTTTAGCGCATTTAAAAAACTTAAAGACGTTAAGGAAATAGTATACTTTTAGGTTCATTTTAATATTGAATTGCATGTGAGAAAAACCACTTCAAATACGAAATATACACTTTTGAAAATCCATTCATCAGTACATGAAGTGAATTTTCTTTATAACGGATAAAAAAATAAGAAACCTATTGATTTGGATATAGTATTCAAGAGTTTCTACATTTAAATATTCTATTTGGGCTATTAAGTATAACGATATATAAATAATATCATCTATCTATTATATACCATGGATTTTATATTTTATTTAAGGAAACCCTCAATGATCGATTTGCATTGAAAATTGTAAATTTATGTCAAACCTTTTTTTTATTGTTTGTTATATTATTTAAAAAAAAAACACACAACACACAATCAACGAGAACACACTTTAAAACACGAACAACAATATCTTAATGTTTTTCTTTTTGACTTCTTTCGTTATTGTGTCAACTTGAAAACCCACATCATTCAATATTTTTCAAATCTAGAGGCACCAACAAATAAAATAAAAATGAATGAAAAAATGGTAAACATAGAGAAAAAAATATGCTCGTAAAGACTGTAGGGATAAGTAATGTCACACAATGATTAATACGCGACATTTTTATATATTCGCATTTTTTAAGTTGCAAATAACTTGTCACGTCTTGTTATCAAGCGACGGTAAAAATAAAACAAGGAATAGGAAAACATGTTAAAAAAACAATCAAAGGAACTATGTAGTAAACTAGATAAAACATACATATAAGAAATATTGTTGATCCATTTTGTATAACTAGTTGTTGTTAGGCTGCTAAATAAGGGTGGATTCTGCTTAGTAAAGTAAAAATTGCAAATTCAGCTTTTATTTGTCATTTATCTTATTCTATTTGTACTACATGATTTTTTTTTGCATAAATGTTTTTCCAATTTATATATATGTATGTTTATTCTCACACTCAATCGAAATATTTTATTTTTTGCTGATTATAACCAAAAATATAAAATCACAATACTTATTATCACAATAACCAAATTCAGTTAATAAAAAAATTAAATATTCTTTTTATTGCTGGTAAAAATAAATAACATGAAATTCAATTAACAAGATTGTCGAAGACAGAAATGTGTGAAATATGAAATTGTAAAATAAAACGTAAGAAAACACAAGATAGTAATTTTGCCTAATAAAATGCAAAATCAGCTTTAATAAGACCGTATTCAAGTGTTTTGTTAAACTAAGAGAATAGAGATATACAATTTTGACTAGAAAAGACAGACAACATAATGCCAGGTGAATGACATAAAAACATCAAGCAAATCTCAGTTTGTTTTTACTGACTGCCTTTAATTTACAGATAAAGATGAAGAATAAGAACAGCAAATGATAAGAAATTCTTTTTTTGTTACAAAGAACTTTCCAAAAAATAAAATCAAATAGAATAAAAGATAACTTCATAAAGTATTAAAGTAAAAAAAAAAAGAAAATATTATATTAATAAAAAAAAATTAACCTTTTCTTTTTCACTTTATAAAAATTATTATAAGCGTAACTGAAGCATCTTTCATGATTATATCTTATCTGAATTATTAGTAAAAGAAAAACAAAGATTGAGAAATAACAGGACAAATGAAAAAGCACGGAGAAATCAAGGCTACAGGATTATATATGTATAATGTACATATAGAGGGAGATATATATAGCTCAAAAACTGCGTAAAATGTTTAGAATAATATTATGATTCTTCACCAATGCATTTAGCCCATTTATTTTGTATACTTTTTAAAATAATTTTCCTCCATGTGGTTTTTATGTTGCCGATAGCTGTTTGTTAATTTTTATTCTTTGTTGTTTGCTATTATATACTTCAATGTTGCTATATATCTACTAAAATAATGTTCAAGTTGTAAGTCATAAGTCAATTTACCTTAAAAGTATTTTAGAATTTGGGAAATATTGTACGAAAATTATTTTTAAGCATCGCCAATTTATCGATTTTTTTCTGTTGCTTTTTCTTTTTGTTATAATTTTCTTCTTTTAAATTTTTCTTTTTCTTTTAATGATAATATTTTTATTGTTTGTTTTATTATATTACATTCAAGTGTTTTTATAAAGCGGGATGCTTTCATTATATTGAAATATATTATCGATAGGAAACTGAATTGTCAGCTTTTTTTAAATTGTCTTTTGTTATTTTTCAGTTCTTATCATCGATTTATTGGAGTAATATTACCTAAGGGCAAAATGAATATAATAATAAAAATAATAAATATACATAAGAAGACCCTATTAATTATTATTTTGCTTTTAAAATGATTGTCTTCAATATAAATAAAATAATCAATAAATCATTAATTAAAATTTTATAATATTTAATATTTATAAATAAATTATTATTGTTTTTGTTTTTTAAATCTAATATTAGTAGAATTAATTTCGAAGAAAATTACACGGTTTAGAAATATATATTATATATGTCAGTCTTACGGTTTTATTTCTCTATATAAAACACTTATGAGCAACCTTAATATTATACAAAAGTTAAGAAAAACAATAAAATATTTATTTAATGTTATTTCTTCATTATAGAATATAGGATATCATACAAAACAGAACAAAGCCATTCATCTATCTTCAAACTAAATACTATTATCAATGAATAGCTTATTGCTTTTCATATAAATTAACTGTCTTGCCCTTAATTAATTTAGTATATGTCGTCACTAAAATAAATTACTTTTATTTTTGCTCTAATTTTTTATTATTTATTTTTCAAACAAAGAAAAAGCAAAAGTTATTCAATAGAAGAATTATGGTTTATATTGAATAGTGAGTATGTATTTTGCTCATCACAATGCTCATAACAATTATTACCACGATTTTACAATGAAAAAATAAATTTAACCGTAAATGTGTTTATTAATATATCTATTTGTAAAAACAAATTCAATTAAATATATCGATTTAAATATGCATATATATTCGATATATGCCATTTTATATTTTAAAATCACAACATATGCTTATGACCATATTTTTAATACAATGTAATTACAATTTAGATATCCTAAAAAACAATAATAATATATGTTTCAAGCAAAAAATATTTTTCTGTACTAAAATATAAAATTACAAACAAACAAACACAATTATATAAATTTAACGTTAAATCTATTAATTTTGTTATTATTATTTATTATTAGTAATAATGTAAATATTTTAATGTATGATCATAATGTTTCCAAATGTAATTTCTTATAAAACTTGTGTTCTTGTTTTCGCAGAAAATTGATTATTTCATTGTGTTATATTTGTTGATACAGCATAATATATATAAATACTAATTTTATACTCTTTTATAAACAATTCTTTAAATTAAAGTTTTTATTTAAATAAATAAAAGAAATTGTGAAGGTAAACTTATTATAAAATATTGTTAATAAATAATATAAAATAAAATTTTAAGAGTATAAAAGTAAAAGAATATTAAATAATGAATGTTCGAAAAAACTTTTTACTGTTTTATCAGAAAACATAGAACTTTAAAAAAAATTCCTTAAAAATTCATCTCTAAATACTGTAATTGCGATACTAGGACTAAAAAAAAGAAAAGTAATTAGTTGAAATATCCATTATCTTTTGTAATATTTTATAAATTCAAGGAACTACAAGTATAATTATAGAATTTTTTCTTATGTTTTTGCTAATTTTTTGTTAAATAAAGTTTAAAATTGTATTTTCAGATTATAACATTTTTTTTATTGAAATAAATTATAGTGAAATATAAGACTATGAAATTGTATACATATTAGACATACATACACTTTATGTTTGCACATTAAAATAAAAGTTTAAAAAGAAAATAGAAAATTAGGTTAACAGTCTATATATATATCACATTATTATTAATTGTCTTATATTAAGCAGCAATTTATAATGTTTGTGCGGTTTTATGTTGAACAAACCAATTTTTTTACCTTTTATCTGGTATCTACATTGTTTCAAAATTTTATATTTATTTTTCGAATACCACTGTGTCATAGTTGCGCTAAGTCATAAAATCGTAGCACCGTCAATGCATTTTTACTAAATTTATAAGTAATTTTGTTATAAATTTAAGTAGATTAAATATTCAATAAGGGTCTACTCTTGAACGCTTGTAGAAATTATACTAAACATAATGCTAAAGATTGATTTGTTTTGGACATTGATAAATAAAGTAAAAATAATGACAAATAAAAACATGAAACATTATTAAAACAACAGTTTAAAATTATTCTTAAAAATTAATAATAATATTAATATATATATATAGATGATTTATAATGCTATTAAAACAGGAATTTTAACTGAAAAAAATCGTTAAAAAAGAGGAGAATAAAAAAAGTTTTATTCATACCAAAGGAAAATTCACAAAAAAGAGAACCAAGCTGTTAACATGTATACTGTGTAAAAAAAGCTTAAAATACAATATTCATTGTAGCCAGGTTTCTTTTAAAAATTTAAGTGCATTATATAGCTTATTTACACTCAATTAATTCATATTTACAGACATTATAACACAACGTATGCTCGTAAAATTTACATTTTTGTTACTATTATTATGTATACATTATAAACAATGTATACATATCTTCTTATATATTACTAAAAAAAATATGAGTATAATTAAATTTGTTAATAATAAATTAAAAATAATACATTTATTAAATATTTATAAATTATTTACACTTTTAAGGATATTTATAATATATTTATAGTAAAAAAAGAAAAATATTATCTATAATATTTTTATAAAAAAAATACTGTTGTTTAAAATTTAAATTTCATTTATAAAATTTTGCTTGCGGACAAATAACACAAGAATTCACTGTTGTAAATGTATTTATATATTAAATAAACAAAAAAATATCATTTTTTTTATTAATATAGCATACAACGTACAATGTATTTCCAATAAAAATATAAATCTAATAACGTTTTGTTAGAAAAGTAAAACACAAATATACAATAAATGTAATTAAAATGTTTTTAATTTACAAACAAAAATTATAAATAATTAAAAAATAAAATTTTTCGTATTTATAACCTTAAATATTTATATTTTTCAAAAATAATGTACGAAATGTTTATACATTTCGTGCAATAAATGTTTATTAAATGATTGATGTGAATAAAAAAATACATGTTAAGAAAAATAAAAAACAAAAATATGATGGTGTGGATGAAATTTATGTCGATGATGATGATGATGTTGTTGTTCTTTTTTTCATTGTTGATGCTTTCAAAATCAATCTTCATATTTTTTATTTCAATAAAATATACAAAATGCAAAATACAAAAATTATTATATAATATTCATTTATTATTTATTAGTATACTGTGTATATTTTATTTACGTAAAATTCAATTTTAAGAATTTTTATGAAATTTTTTTACTTACTTCTTATTTGCTTTAAGTAAATATGTAGATTAAAGAAAATTCAAAAAAATAAAGAAAAAACTTATTCTATTTTGTCAATAACAACTTTGTTTATTACATTTTAAAATATTCAATACTGCAGACATCGTTTTTTATTATTAAATTTTTTTTTTCTTGTGGTTTATTTATGTTACTGATTACAGTTTGAAAAAATAAAAAATTAATTGAATAAATTTACAAAGCTGTTAACCAATATTGCTCTAATATTGCTATTAATCTTTACAGTATCTTATTTATAGTATAAAAATAATTTTTCTCGATCTATAACCACTGCAACAAAACTTATAAAATTGTATTTCCTTGTTCCCGAATTTTATATGTTTTACCTTTGAATTAGATATTTGCATTTATATAGGATTATAGAAATAAGATATACCCGATCTGTTATTAAAGTTTAATAACTTATTTAACGATGAATATGCATATGAGTTTAATAATTTTTGAAATAAAAACAAATAAGTATCAGATATTTTTCTGCTTTATATGTTATACTCTTGTTTTTTTATGATTGTTTTTCACTTTTTACTGCATTTATTTGTTAATTTATTACTAAATGCTAATTTGAAGAACGTGGCTTTATTTTGCATTTTATTTTATTTTCATTTTGAAACTGTACAGTATAACTTTAATTTTTTATTTATTTTATATTTTCTACATAAATCTTTCAATTTATTAAATTATTGTCAGTTGATTTACAATATTATTGGTAAAATATATTAATTTTATAATCATGTGGTGTTCTTGATTATTTAATCAAACAAATGTATAAATTATTATAATTTATATAACATTTACTATTGCAAATTTCTAATAATTTTCTATAATATAAATATTATTTTATAATGCAATAATAAAATGTTTAATTTTATTTATATTTACATTAATTAATAATAGTACAATAATATTTGATAAATTATAAATACACAATTTTAGTATTTATTTATTAATTATTAAAAAATTATGCTCGATAAACTAGTTAAATTTAATGTATATTACGTATTTTTATTATGAAAGCCACAATGAATATTTGTATATGAATAAATTTTCAATTTGTTTAAAATTTAAATATTATTTAGAAATATTTTCGATAAATAAATTATAAATTTTAATAATTTTTTTAAAGTCATTATATAAAATTTGTTTATATTATTACGTCAAATTATTATATATTTATTTTATGTCGTTCAAATATATACATATAACTATAACCTAAATTGAATACTGATTTTATAATTTTGATTGATGTTTGTTTCAATTATTTTTATTATAATTATTATTATTATTATTATTATTATTATTATTATTATTATTATTATTATTATTATTATTATTATTATTATTATTATTATTATTATTATTATTATTATTTGTGTTTAAATTTGCGTTTTTGTAAAGTAAAATGTAAATAATATAATTATTATTAAAAAATTTATTAAATTGAATTTTTTGTTTATTTTTATTTTTACAAATCACTTACTATTAGTAATAAATCATAACTGAATATACATTTGATGCTTGTTGTTTTCTTCAATTATTTATGAATGTTTAATGTGTATTTTCTATATTCTTTGATCTAAACTTTGATTTTGCGCCAAGGTATGTTTGTTTGCTAAAGACCAATGGTTAAGTAAATAATTTCGACATTGTTTTTGTTTATTTTATCTGATTTAATTTTAAAGATAATGGTTATGCCAACGATTTTATTATAATTCATTTTCCGTAATCGGACTATTGATCGCATGACGGTTGATCGCATGACTGTTGATCGTAGGACGTTTGTTCGCAGCAGACTGTTGCTCTTAGGAAGGTTGCTCTTAGGACGTTTGTTCGCAACAAAAATTTTAGTGTTTTGTTACAGCGTATAATTTTAAATATTAAATAATTATACTAATAAATAAATAAATAAATAATAATTATTATTAAATACTTTTATTAAAAATAAATAAATAAAAAATAAAATTAAATGTTTTAATAATTAATAATAAATAAAAAATAAATAATAATAACAATAATAATAATATATATATATATTATTAAATAATAAATTTTATTTATATGATACATGTACAATGGCTTTGAGATATGTTAGCAGATTGGTTTGCTCATACGTTGCTTTTTAGTTTAAACTTAAATTTATTATTTATATATAATTATTTAATAATGTATATATATATATATATATATATATATATATATATATATTATTATTATTATTGTTATTATTATTTATTTTTTTATTTATTATTAATTATTAAAACATTTAATTTTATTTTTTATTTATTTATTTTTAATAAAATTATTTAATAATAATTATTATTTATTTATTTATTTATTTATTAGTATAATTATTTAATATTTTAAATTATACGCTGTAACAAAACACTAAAATTTTTGTTGCGAACAAACGTCCTAAGAGCAACCTTCCTAAGAGCAACAGTCTGCTGCGAACAAACGTCCTACGATCAACAGTCATGCGATCAACCGTCATGCGATCAATAGTCCGTAAACCTCATTTTCAATGCAAAATAATTAAATTTAAATAATTTGTTTATGGATTATGGAAAGTTAAATCTGATATGAATTTTAATTATAAAAGATATTACGCATAAATAACAATAGCAATAATAGAAGACTATTCTTAAATTACCTTTATAAGATAAAATTGATTTTATTATGTAATATAATTGTAATGCATTGAATCGTAACAAACTATGATTAAAAATGAAAATAAGTATGCATATATAAAATAAATAAGAATTACTTAACGGTAGAAAAAATAATGAAAATATTACAGTAAGGTTACACACCCTAAGAATAAAATAATGTAATAAAACTGATCTAAGTTAACTACAAATCATGGTAAACCAATTTGTATAACTTTTTCTTTTACCCTAAAAATGTGTTTTTTTTTGTCTTCACAAAATTCACATTACACATCTTATATATTTTATTTCTGTTTTAATGGTTCGAGGTAAATAAAGCCCGGAATGGTTTTTTTTCTATTTGTTATTTTTTGACAATCAATAGAAATATATAAATATATCGAAACTTGTGTAATACTAATATTATACAGAATAACATTAAAGATCTTCACTGTAAAATAATATCTATAACATTTATGTTTATTTTTCATATAAAAAACGTTAGTTGAAACAAAAAAAAAAATGATTACTTTTCATACAGTATTTTTTCAAATCAATAATTGTCTATGAACAATTTTTATTATTGTTCAATCGAAAAAAATACATAATTTCACGGCTGCAGGAATTATATTACAGTTGTACGTTTTTACCTATCGTTTTTAATCTCTATCAAAAGACGAAACAATATTGTTTATTCTTTGTCGAGTATATCATACTTACTGTAGTTTTATTACTTTACTAATTATGGTTGATTGAATTTATACAATTACCATATAATGTTTATATTGACCTTATAAAGCAATAGTACTATATTAAAAATATAATATTTTTACAAAAGAATATAATTAACATATATGCATCGTATCTTGTTGTTTTAATGCTTAGGAGTTTTTAAAACAATTTTATGTACCATACAATGACAATAAAAAGCACGCAAATAAGTAGATATGTAGTTTGAAATATAAATGATAATACATAATGTGACGTTCTGGGGGTAATTATACTAATGTTTTGTAACTTTGTTTTTTCTTACTTTGCTCATATAAAATTTTTTAAACAGTATGCTACAAATGGTATTCTGTGTTTTGTTAAAGGATGATATAGTTATACCGCGTGGCCTACTTCTATAAAACTGAGATTTGCCATATCACTTCCTTACTTTGTTTTTTTTTTATTCTTGTTTAGAAGTATTATTAAAAACACTATATAGACGGTGCCAACACACAATTTTGTAATGCCACACAAATAAAATATTTTTTTTTTACATTTACTATATCTGACTTGCTTTCTATTATATTATAAATTTAACGTTTATTCAACTTCATTATTTATGAAGTGTGGAAAAACTTTAAATGGTAAACGTAAAATGTATAGAATAGAAAAAATACGCGAAACACCCTTTCAACTAACTTATTCGTTTTTTTTTTAAACTTTTATACGTTGATTCGTCGGTCTTTTTATAAAAAAATTTGTTTTACGATAATAAAAGTTAAAATATCTATTGCAAAACAGGAAGTATTAAGTTAAAAAAAATACAAGAAATAAATTTAAACCTTTTCCTTTTAATTGGAACGCAAAAAAAGAGCAGAGAAATAAGATAATTAAATTACATTTATAGTATTTAGTTATCGTTTATTTTTTTATCAATTATTAGTAACTAAATTATTCTTTGCAAACTTAATTACACAATATATAGTCTAAATGTATTTATTTTTAGAGACAATGCTTTTTTTATTTTTATTGTTAATGGATTTTTACGGTAATTCGTACTCACAAACTCAAAATAAATAAAAATAATAATGAAATTAAATTAAAAATAGGAATTTTATTAGAATATATATCTTTTTTATTCAAATAAAATTAATTTGATAATAAAAAGCATTTTTTCCTAAAATACTTTTTTATGAAGAATTTAAATCAAATTATTTTATATACGAATGAAAAATATTACTATTAAGACGCTTACGAGTAAATACCTGGTGAATGAATGATATAATTTTAGAATTCGAAAAGCATTAAATTAAAATAATCCTGAAACATTCATGTTCTTGTGTAAAAACAATTTTTTTTTCTATATTTTTTTTTAGTTAATTTATTTATATATAATTAATTATATTTTATTTCTTTATATTTTTTCAGATAGTGACTATAAAATGGAACAAAATATAATTCGACAAACCACTCACACCATATAATAAAAGTTTAAAGAAGTATTAATAAAATAAAAAAATTCAAAAAACAAAAATAACATTATGGAAATAAAAAAAAAATTGAAACTTAAAATTGATCCACACATAAATGATCAAAAGAAAATGAGAATATTTGCATTTAACATAAAATGACACAATTTGTAAAATATTATTATGAATTATATATAAAAAATAAAATTAAACGACAAGTACACAGAATATATGCTTATATGTGAGAATTGATAAAAAAAAGTAATATAAACATATATAAATATATTCTTTAAGATGATGTTCTTTTAATAATATTCATAATTTAGTTTGTTTTTTTTTTATTGTCACAAATATAATGCAAAAGTTTCCTTTTTGTTGTAAGCAGTTAGAAATATGAATATAATATTAGTGTTTATTTTTGAATTTCAAATGCATAATAAAAGTACCAGAATAAGAAATAAAATGAAAATCGATGCAAACACAGTCACACAGTCATCATTAAATTAGAAAAGCACAATAGACTATAAATAAAAATTGTAAAAATAAACAATAAAAATAATTAATGGAAAATGAAATTTAACCACGGGCATAAGCAACTTCATAAAACAAGAAGAAAGATTTAGAAAATAATTTTATAGGGCTTTTCGACGCACACATATACATTTAAAATTGATCAGTTCGAGGTGTTCTTCTTACTTTTGACATATTTTATAATTTTTTAATTTACCACTCAAGTGTTATCAGAAAACATGTTGATGTTACCACCATTACCGTCGTCACCACCGACTGGCATTATTTTGATTCTATTCGTTTTACTTGAAGTGCCATTGCTTGTTAAATTTTCTAGTGCAACAGAAGAGATTAATAGTTCAGAATTGCAGAATGCATTACCTGAAAGTAATATGCGAATGGAGAAGGAAGCACTTAAAGATTCAAATGAAATGGAAACTCCTATATCGAGAGCAATGGAATATACAAATCATTCTATGGCTGAGAAAATGATGGCAGCCCCACCAGCACCTGATTTGGGTGGTCTTCCTGTGTTTCCTGAACGACCGGATGCAGTTTATTTTATTGTGGCAGTGGCAGGTGGTGCAAAGGCATGGGGAAGAACATTAGCACGTACATTACTAGATATGGGACCACCCTTTGGCAGTCCACAGGGTCCTCCTCTCCGTCCTTTGTATGTTGATTTACCACAGAATGGCAGGTAAATATATATCATCATCTCCTTATTTTTTATATTTTATTTATATTTAAAATATTCATAGAATAAAGATTTTCTTTATTTTGTTTGTTTTTTTCTGTGCATATTTAGTTATTTGCCATAGTAATGCCAAATAATTAATTCATTTGTTGCCTCAATATTACCATTGCCATTACCATTACCTTTATTCTTTTTCTTGTTCTTATCATTATAATCATAACAATGAATTGTTTTAATGATTATATTTAAAAACTGAAATAAAATTTAAAGTTAATTAGTTCATTAATTTTGTAGAAAGTAATTAAATTTTCACATTCAACAATACGTTTTAGTCCTTAATCATTTTTTAATTTTACCTTTCTTTATCTCAATATCAGTTAACATATATATGTAAATCTACGAAAATGTACAAATATATGTTTGTACGATCCACATTTAGAAATCTTTTTCACAATTTAAATTCACAAATTCAAACAATATAAAATAAATAAATGTTATGATTAAAAAGATAAATAAGAATAACGAACGCTTTAAAAATGATACGAATTTTAAATAGAAATAATATTTATAAACCTTTTTTTTGGCTTTACCAGTTAGACATGGGAATACAGCATTAACATTAACAATTTATTGTATTATCTCGTGTTATAATAGCAATAGGAGTATAGCTTTTCGAAATATAATACAAAAAATACTAGAAAACCTTCCTTATATTATTTTTGGTTTATTAATGTAAATAATAAATTCTCTGAATAATACCATAAAAATTATTTGGAGAAAAAATAATATTCAAATGAATTTTTTATATTAAATTTCATACATTTTTTTTTGTTGACTTTTACGTTTTAGAATTTTTATTATTTCAATATTTATACTAAACCTGCTTAACATGTCAAGTGCAAATAGAATTATTTAATTATTTTTGTCAGATATACAATTTTAAATTTAGCTATTTTTAATTAAAATTAATAATAATTACTAAAAAAAGATTATAAAATTATGATGATATTTCTTATAAATTTATGGATAAGCTTGCGCAATAAACTAGATACTTCGTAATTCATAAACATGTGTACTCAATTAAAATAAAATTAAACCCATTTATGCTGAAAAGCTTGTATGTTGTTTACTTGTTTTTATTAAATCACCTTATCAATTAATTATAATAATTACACATACTGTTTAACATGTAAAATATAATAATTGCTAATTTTAAGCAATATAATTTACTCTAATTACTTGTTTGTTCTTTAAAACACTTTATGCCATTTTCTGAGTTTTTAATTTATTTGAAAGTAGGTTAATAATTCTAACAGTTTTTGCAATATCATTAAATAAATTCATAAACATTTAAGCTTGTTAAGTGAATCTTAAAATATTCTATTACATAATAATTAATTCGCAAAATAAATAACTTTAGAGTTAACGCGTCTCGACTATTATTTATATTTTTTATAAATTAATATTAGAAACAGAAGTAATGAAAAATGTTCTTAATAATTTTTAATAAAAATTATGCATATTAATCATACAAGTAAAAATATGCGAATAATAAAAATGTTTAATAACGTTTGTAATTAAAAATTCTAAAATATAATATCATTCTGATGTGTCTATCTTATTATGAAAAAAATGTCATTTTAAAGTTAATACATTTATTGTGCATGAACTTTGTTATATTATTTATTCAAATTAAAATATGTTAATAATGGAATTTATTTTCGTTAATAATATATACATATATCTATAATAATAAGGTTTGTTCTACATTTGTCTGACATATATTTATTAATATCTTTTAAAATTCGACAATTTAAACTATTATTTAAGAATCTTGCATAATAATGCAAAATATATTTCTGAAATAAATTGGAATTAATTTAAATATATTTGATAGAAATATTGAATTTATTTCACATTATTTATTAATTAATTTAATTACATGAAAATAAGTATGTCCCCAATAAATGATATTTGGGTTATCCAATTTGACATCAATTTGAATTTTATTACTTAAATTATTCTAGTGATATATAATTATTTTTATTAAAACTCATTTATAAAATAGTATGGTTGCCAAATGTTTTCTTTATGAAAAGTTTTAAATTTTGCAAACATTCTATGAGGCCTAATTTAAAAATAATATGATGAGATTTTAATTATTTAATATTACAAAAATAACTTTGTAACATTTTGTCAAATTAATAAATTATTTATTTTTCTTGTTATTAATTTTCAGGTTTTCGGCTAAAGTGTTGACATCATTATGTCAACAAAGTGATGGTTATCCACTTGCTGGGGTTGTTGTTATAGGTGAAGGGCAATCAGCAAGAGCGATAGCGCTTGCTGGCAGTGCAATGAAAGTTCCGGTAGTTTGGGCAAAAGGTGGAACGGCTAATTTACATGGAGTGCATCGTGAGGTATTATTAAGCTAATTAATTTATTATCTTATTTTTTTAACAAAATGAAATGTCAAAATGTTTACATTATTATAATATTAAATTATAAATAAATAAGAATTAAATATAAAGTCTTTCGTACTGTAAAGTAAAAAATAAAAAAAGAAATAACTTTTATGGGCTAAACATGTACGTGATGCTGCGCCTTAATGCTATTTGTCTCATATAACATCTATAAATACGTAACTATAGTAACAATACTAAATAGAATTTGACGTCACTAAAAGAGCTTTATTTTATGAATTTATGATAGCTTTTAGTCAATTGTCTTTACATATGTCAAATACTCGACTTCAACAAAAACCATTCAAATAGCAATTTATAAAAAGACATAGTGGATTTGTATTTGTTTAAAATTCAGTAAATGTAATTTTTTAATTTATAAAGTTAAAAAGTAAATACTATTTTCAATATTACTTATTACTGGAAAATCTCAATATTTATTGGATTTCTATAAATAAACTTTTATTCATAGGTTATATATTATTTTTATAATATTTTAGTGGCTAATTATCGGATGTTAATGATTTATGGATTCTTTAATATGCTAATAAATATTTAAGTTTTTAAATATGTTTGTTTTGTTCTTTACAGTAGATTTTGCTTAATCAAGACACATTTTTATAGCCAAATTTGTCCCGATAAAGCTGCTAGCCCAATTATCCAAAGTTCCACAAACCATACAGGATTAGTGTTTTTAACAAACATAAAAAAAATTTACAAAGTTATACGTACCCATTCATATGTACATACATAATAAAAAAGTATATACGTATGCATTATGTACATATATAATAAAAAATAATATAAATTAAAAAACAATAAATAATTGTACATACAATTCTGAATTCACATATTTAGTTATCCAAACTGTCTGTCTCTTTATAGTTTTAATCTTTAGGATTTGTCCCAATTAAATGACTATCCCGATTAAGCGGAATCTACTGTATTAGACTACGTATAAGAAACAAATTTATTTAATTTATTTTTATTAATTATTAATTTTTCCGTTACAATATTTTAAATCCACTAAATATAAGTTTTATTATAAATTTACATAGATAACAACACCGTTTCAAGCTTTAATACAACCATCAGCAAAGGAAATTTTAGAAGCAATTAGAGCATTATTTATTCAAGTAAGTTTTACTTAAGTACTTTTAATATAAGTTTATATTAATAGATGTTTAAATATATTTATAATTATAATTAATTTCTATAATTTTTTATAGTTTATTTAATAAATAACAATGAAATGTTATATTGTTAATTTATTAAATAAATTATGATAATAAAATTTGAATTTAATTTTCGTTAAGATAGTATAAATGATAAGATTAATTGTTACCGCATGCTCTTTTCATAATGTGTTTCTTATTTATTAACATCGAAGAAATAAGAGTAGATTGCATACATTACATAATTTTATAAATTGCTATGTCTTATAATTTTATTTTGTTTCATTCTTTTACTTTTATTAGACACACTGGCATTCATTTTTTGTATTGTCTGATGTTGGAGCTACTATGGTGCTTAACAGTAATCAAGGAGCACCTCTTAAACATGCGCCTCTTGTACCAACTATTCTACCGCTTCCGGCAAAAAATGATGATGTTTTTAGGTATCTTAAACAATTTTTTCTATTTATATTTTTTTTTCCTTTTGCTTTTTTACAGTTGACATTATATGTCGATTATATTATGTAATTTGGTATACTTTTTTTGAGTGTACATTATAAAATTCACAGTCTTTTTTTTGTGCAAAATATGTATTTTTGTTACCATACACTTTCAAAATATATATATAAAGCAAGCAAATATTTGAAAAACAATTTTTTCTTAAGTAAACAGTGTTTAATGTGTCAATAGTAGACGACATCGGTGTAGAAGCTATTAGCAAGATTAAATTAGTTTTTTATACTTGGCACCTTACAGTTTGTAAGATATAATACAAATATGTATATGTTAATTTAAGTAAATTATCACTGAATTATCAACCTTTGTTTATTTTTATAAATTACCTTAATGTCTCGGTTTTAAAACTCAATAAATTTAAGATTTTCGTTGATGTTAATACATATAAAATTGGCTTCATGGTTTTATTGTATTTGTATTTGTAATTGAATTTAATTTTTTAAATAATACAGAAAGTTTAGTAGTAATATTTAATAATAATAATAATTAAAAAATTCAAATATAAGAAATATAAAATTTATTTTCATTAATTCTTATCTTTGATAATTTAATTATTGATTTTGAAGCAATTTTTGGCATGTTTTTTACTTCTATATTCGATTTTTATGATTTTATGATTCCAAACAATTGACCTTTTTTGCAAGAAAATGGTATTAGCAACATTGTTATCAGCGTTATTTGTTTTTCTTTTTATATCAAATTCAAATATTCTGTTACTGATAAGAAACCCTTGTTGATTATAGCAAAACTTAATTATGTTATTATACACGTTTTAGGCAGTTGGCTCAAATATCTCGATCGACCCGTGGCGTTGTTCTTCTTTTGTGTGATTTAACAGCAGCACGTCGAGTAATGTCTGAAGCTCAACGCTTAAACATGGTTGGTGGCCATTTCATATGGATTTGGGCAGACACAAGCTCAACAACTGAATTTTTTGATGCTAGCCAAGTCTCAGAGGATGAAAAGATACATATTGAAATGAGTGGTCGTACTGAAGAATCAATAGACAGCGACAAAACCGTTTCACATCATGTGGAAGATTTGCTGGAACGTCAAATGGAATTTGAAGATTTTGATCCAGCGTATAAACGATCACGAGATAAACCAATATCATCGTCGTCCACTCGTTTTGGCGAAATTATTGGATTATCTAAAGGCATTGATGATTCGATAACTGCGTCAAAAAGTGTGAATATCAAAGATTTTAGCACAAAGTCCTTAAGAAAGCGTCGTGATTCAAGTGGAAAACAAAAGGATTTCCATCACAAGAATGTTCGAAATCTAGAAGCTGAAAAATTACTGACCGATGATATTGAAGTTGAAGACATAATAGGAAATAAGCGTTATTTTTCTAATCCATATGAACAAGAAAGACAAGACGAACATGGACAAAATCCAACAGGCAGTTTAGAGAGTAACGAAGATGTTAGTACGTTTTTAGATGCAAAATTAAAACGGACACCATTTCCCAAACATATTAATATCACTTCTCATGTGCTTTTTCATCATTTTAAAGATTTTCCTGTTGGTCTATTAGCGCTACGACCGATTAAAATGAATGTTGATAGACATTTTATACGATCTACAATTAGATTATTTGCATCTACATGGTCGCGAGCTGATATTGGTGCAAAAGAAGATATTTTAAATACAAATAATAGAGGTCGAGATAAAACAATGTTTGTTGGGCCAAGTGAATGGAATGATGATGATGGACGATTAATGAATAGAAAAAAAAGTAGAGACAAAAATAATAATGAAAAATTGAAGACAAGCAGTGATTTTGTTCGTAAAGATCAAGGTTCTGGTCATGTACCTAATAACTATCGGTTAGATGATAGAATTAAACGTACATTATCTAATCATTTTCAAACGGAAATGAACGCGGAAACGCCCTCTAGTGATAAAAATGCTAAACAAAACCCTATTAATAATAATAATAATAATAATAATAATAATAATAATAATAATAATAATAATAATAATAATAATATTAATACTAAGAAAAATCAAATTAATAATAATAATAATAATAATAATAATACTAATATTAACAATAATTTTAAAAATGAATATAATAATAAAAATACTAATAATATAATTAATAATTCTAGTAAAGATAATGTTTCCAAAGTTAACAAATCTAGCAGTAGTGTTAGTGTAGTAAGTAGCGATAAAAGTAGTGTTCAATATAATAATCAAAACAAAAGTGGCTTAAATGAAGAAAGCAATAATAAACAACATAAATTAGATAACGACCAAGTTAATATGAAACAACCCCAAGAAAACAATTATAAAACAATAAATGTCAAACGCTCGAATACTTGGTGGTCCACAAGAGAAAATCAAAGACGCTTAGATAAATTTCAAACAGATAAAAGTCGTAAAGGTACTCCACAATATAAGGGCGGATGTTTTGGCAATCCAAATCGTGGTGACATAAGGCGATCTGAATACTTTGCGAAGTAAGTATTGTTTTATTTGTCCATCATTTTATTTAATTATTATATATATAACAATTCTTATTTATATTTGATGTTTTCTTAAATTCGGTTTTTTATTATATTTCTATTTTTATTAAATTCTATAAAAATTATGAGTTTTGTAGACAGAGTTTTTATTATTTAACGTCTTAAATAAGATTATCTTTACCATATACTGCCATATTTATAGTTACTTGCATTGTATTACAATTTTTTTTATTTGTTTATCTTATAATATTAAAGAAAAACGCATTATTCTGCTGAATGACTTTTGTAAAAGTATAAATTTTGTATTTATATGTACTATAAACAGAACTAACAACTTCTACAATATTAGAGAGTTAACTACTTTTATTGCAATTTAATGAAATAATTAGTATTATCTTATTATTTTTAACAAGAATTTTAAAATGAGAAATAAAAATAAAAAGATTTAATAACGGTAAAATAGTGCAAAAATAGAAGATGAGGAAAGAAAAATTAATAAAAGTTTTAACTATATAACTCTGAAACATGTAGTCGCTTTTATTTTTGACGCATAAATATATAAGCGAAATCTCTGTCATCTATATATATATATTTCTTATTGTTACTGATATTTTGCTACCCACATATTATGTGCTACATATGTGTATAATAATGTCTTTCTCCTTGTATTTTTATGTAGAAGTTTTATCAACAGAAGATTTTTTTTTATGAAAGAAGAAAAATGAAAAGTTTTTATTATATTTTTGGACTATTCACAGCACATTATACACAGAAAAATGAAAAATACCGAATGAAAATAATTCATAAATATAAATAAAACTACTTTTTGTTTTTGATGGCTTTTCTTTTTAATAGTTACACGTGGTTAAGGGTGTGGAAGAAAAGAAAATTTTGTTTTTAGAAAAATTTTTTCTTATATCGACAACAATATATGTACGGGTATATGGGCTTCCCTGACACTTGTTTATTATTATTATTTATTTTATTTTTTGATGTTAGTTTTTTATATTTTCACAAGAAGTTTTCAATATCATTAATAAAAAGTTTTTTTTATAGAAAAATGCGGCCTAGATTATGATTTCAAACGAACAATATAATACATAATAAATGTGATAAATATTTTTATTAAATTAATATTAATTTCAATTAAAATACTTTACAGTTATAAGAAATTTATTATTAATAAAAATTATTCCAATACATAATTGAAAACTATTTTTTAATGTTAAAATATAATTTTAAAATTTATCTTAGTACAGAAACCTAATTTTTATTAAAAAAAGAGTCTACACTGTGTTTTTAAAATTAATTTTTTTTTTCAATAACAAAATATTTGATATATATTTGATTTATAAAGATAAATAAATGTTTATTTCCATTTGAAAGCAAGCTAACATCACAAATATTAGTTTCTATCAAAAGTTTTTATATATTTTGATAATACAAAATAAAAATCTTAACAAAATTTCCGATAAATATAAGACCAAAAATAAAAATAACATAATTTCGCATATTACCAATTGAATAATTTATGTTATGTCGTAAAGTAATTTATTTATATAATAAAAAAATAATAATAATAATAACAAACAATGAGATAAAAATAAGTAAATTTTCTTAACTTTTATCAAGTGAAGCGTATTAACTTTATTACATTTTTACAATTTTAATTTAACATTTTCCCTTCATTTATTTACACGAAAAAAAAGGCAGAAAGATCATTGTATTTAATTTAAAATCTGGCTGCGTGGTAACTTAATTGTTTTCAATATTTTGTATATTTGTTTAAATTTACATATATACAGTTTGTTGTGTTTAAAAAATATATATGCTAATTTTATGCTCAAGTATTTCCTTTACCTTTTTTTTGTTTCTTTTTTTAATGGTGTTTTTTTTCATGTGGATGCGTTTTGCTTTAAAGTAAAAGACATGTTCCATAATACTTTAAAGGTTTTATAAGTATGACATTGTTTTTAATTCGTTATCGAAATTTAATTAAATATTCAAAGCACAATCTATTATGTACAACCAAATACATTATTTTATCGTTAGTTTTAATTAAATGAAAATTATAAGACATGTACAAAGGTATATTGTTTGATTATGATCATGTAAATCTGTGTATTATGTGAAATAAATAAACTAATGGTCAAATATGGTGATAATAATCTATAATTTAATATTTTACAATTATACTTTTATTTTTTATTATTTAAGCAATAATAACTATTGCAAAAAAAAAAACACAAATACTAATAAATCTTATCTAAACAGAAAAATAAAACAGATAATATAACAGCTATAATCAAATAAGAAAACATAAAATATAAAGACTTAATACAAAGTAAAAGAAATAAGAAAATATTTCTTATATAATTTCTTTTTGTCAAAGTGAAAAATTCTTCTTTCTTATGTTTTCAGTTTATTTCAGTATAATTCTAAGCATAAGAATAGAATAGAAATAATAATCAAATGTAATAAAAAAAAAATTATTGAAAAGCATATAATAGAAATTTATTTTCTTTCCAATCAAAACAAATCTATTTGTTGAAGAAATGATTGTTTATTTTTTTCAATTTGAAATTTCTTACATTATTTTATTTTCATTTTTATAAGAAAACAAGAGAGTAAATAGTGTTATGTATATAAAAAAAATCAATTTATCATTGTCAAAAAAAAAAAAAAAATGAAATAAAACAAAAATTGTAATTTGAGTTAATATTTTGTTTTATTTTTTGTAATGCCAAAATTTGTACCTCGAAACTTTTGTCATTTAAAAATGAAAAACATGTAAAGGCATTTAGCGACATAAAACTAAGAAAATAAAAAGTGCAAAAGAAATATTAAGTTTTTAAACAATAATAATAATAATAATAATAATTTATATTATCAAATTTTGTGTAAATTATCATATTTGCAAACATACTACCAAGCATAGATTTTTTTATATATTATCAGATTTTCTATTTTCTTTTAGAGAGTAGAAAATGATAAAATGAAATTTTATCTATGGTAATTTTTCGATTTTCACTCACTTACAAAGCATCCAAAAACTTAATATTGTTAAACTATGAAAAGGAAAAATTGCTCTGTATTGTTCCTTAATCGAAAAACGAATTTTTTTTCGTTTTTTTTTTTTCTATAAGTTGGCTGTGTAATCGATCGGATATAAAGTTAATCTTTTTCATTTTCAAAAGTTACGTGAATTCTTATCAATAGTATTTATAATCCCGATAAGCAGTAACCACTACCAAGAAGTAACACTTTAACTCTATTGGAAATGAAATGATAAAAAAAGTTCTCCTCTCAATTTCCTTAATTTTCATTCTTAACAGCGAAAAATGTCGGAAATACAACCATACTTGAAGGTCACAAATTTGATCAGTAATAAAAGCAAAAATAAATAAATTTAAGTCGTAACTATATGCTTTAAAAGTATCACATCAGGATGTTGATAATGTTAGAATAGAGGATTATCATTTTATTTATTTTTGTTTTTGCATTTCTTATAGATAAATTTTATAGCAAATAATTTGATCCATAATAAATTCTTTAAATTGTAAGGATTTTATTTCTCATTCTGTTTATTAAAACAATAAACATACATTAAAATACAATATATTAAAGTATGCATTCTAATATATACTAAACTTAAATTATACTTATATAATATAATTATAATTTTTAATTTGAACAAAAGTTAAAAAACTCATAACACAAAAGTGGAGGCGCCTGGTAAAAAGTATTGTTTTTTATCACTAAATATATGTTATCGTATTAACTATACTAATTATCAAAAATTATAAATATATAATTCTTGCTTTTATAGATGGAATATATTTTAAGATTTTTTTGTTCAATTGACAAAACTATTTAATATTATATATAATCAACATACGTATGTTTATCATTAATTGGATTTTAATTTTAGTTGAGTTTATTTCGAAAATTATATTTCAAATTTATTGTATTTTGGCAGTTTTGCAGTCCAGTGCATAGAAATAAATTAAAACTATTTATACATAACAATGTTCAAAAACTGATGAAGGATAAAAATTAAATAAAAAGAGAATAAATTCTATTAAGATATTAATACGAAAAGATGAATATTTAGGTCACAGAGCATTGGCCGACTTATAAAAGTTTTAATAGTTGAAATACACATTAAAGCACATTGTTATGCATGACCACAACGTCTGTTTTACTTTCCAAAATTTACCTACTATTTTTGTATTACGCGATTCATGCTTTAAAATGGTAAATGAATAACATAAGTGCCTGACAAATTTCCCATTTTTCTTCTGAATTTATTTTTTAAACAAATAATTATTTACATTTGTAAAATCATCACCATGTCACAGTTACTATGCAAATAGAAAGATATTTTATTCTTTTGCTTTATTAATGTTTGATTGAACAACTTTTTTTGAAAAATGTTGATCAAAGAATTTTTTATAACAATTACAAACACCATTTATTTGAATTAATTTATTTGTCGTTTTAATAAATTTATTTTACGAATCATAAAACGCGCATCATAAACCTAATTCAAATTTATGAGGACTATTTATAGAACAGTAGTTAAACTAGAAAAAAAAGTTAATTTAACATAAAATTTTAAAATTATTTCTGATTAAACTGAAATCTTAATGTTATAGAATTTTACAAGAGGCAACACAATTGGCATTGTCTGGGCAACCTTTAGCTGACGGTACATTGGAAAAGTCACTAATTACAAATTTTGAGCTATTAAATCTTGTCCCAACATATCCAAAATCAACAAGGCAACAGACAGCATCGTCCGATGATAGACCACCACCACCATTACCACTTTTTGGAAGTGGTAGACAGGGCAACACTGATAATCATGAATCGACAAAGTTCGGTACTGGCGATGATCCCACAGCTACAAAGTGGCGACGGGTAGGATATGTGTCTGGAACAAGTGTTCATTTAGATACAATAGTTTGGCCGGGAGGTGATATAGTTGTTTCAGGTACCAAAGTGCTTACACAATAAAATAACTTAAATTAACATTTAATTTTTATATTCTTATAAATAAATTTTTATATTACAATAAGTAAAAGAAAATCCCTATAGATATTACGAATAAAATGACAAACATAATAAAAATGACCCAATTATTTGTATATAAAAGTAAACATTGCTTATTATTATTTTTCAACTTTATTCATTTTATATCGTCTTAATGCGATGTAGGTTTATCAGCACGTGCACGTTCTGTGTTCCGAGTCGTTACAGCATTGGCGCCCCCATTCGTAATGGAATCTGAACTAGATGAGGATGGGTTGTGTTTGCGTGGATTGCCTTGTCACAGATTGTCAACATCAGGTAAATGTAAATTAAACTTGTATATACATATTTGCTTGTGTATTTTTCGCCCTATTATATAAACGTAAACGACGACGACAATGAAGTTATGAAAAATAGATATATTTTGTAATAAAATCTTTATGTTTTCTCCTCTTCTTCTGACGTCATGATAACACAATACAATCGGGGGCAAAAAGGAAGACACAATCTAACTTTAATGTTTAATGCAATTGAAACGAGAGATCGCTTAGAGGAGGACGCAGCAGAGCATGGCCACCAGGTTCCTCCTGAGGAAATCAGAGATGAACAAACATCATACAAGTAAGTTTGATTCCGGTTGTTGGTTTGACTGTCAAATTACTCTACCGTAACTTTTTATACCTGATTGATCACAGGATATTTTTTGTTCTTTTTAAAAACATTTAAGGACTAAATGCTGCTATGGTTTATCAATGGACTTGTTGGAGAATATTGCAAGTGAATTAGGGTTTGAGTTTCATTTATACATCGTACGTGACGAATTGTTTGGTACAAAGTTTCGAAACTTAAAAGACTGGATACAGAGAATGGGCAATAGCGGAAATAGTCCTTCTAGTAGTAGTAATAATAATAATGATAATGCTGGGAGTAATATAGGCTCTAACGGAAATGTACCGATAGATTCTGTTGTGTCGACAACAAGTCCCACATTAATTCCTCTTGCAAGTACCACAGGATATGGACGCCATAGGCACAATATGGATGCTCCTAACGATGGTAAAATTAGTTATCCTTCAATTTATTTTTTATATTCAAATAAAAATTATAGCGAAATATCGTTTAGCTAGCTTTGAGCGTATGTACAATTTAAATAGTAACAAGGAATACAAAGATGAGGTTAAATCCTACGTTTTCAACTCGATGGGGGGTCCTGGTAACATTTATGGTAGTTCTACATATCATCGTCAAGGCTATGAAAGCAAAGAAAATGATAATTTAAGACGAACTACTGATAATAAACGCAAGCAGTTACCCCTAGATCAATGGAATGGTATAATCGGTGATTTAGTATCCGGATCAGCAGATATGTCATTTACGGCTTTAAGTGTTTCCAAGTAATTTTTAAATACAATTCCTCAATATAGTACTTTGATATTAATACCAAAAATTAAATTATAGATCTCGTGCAGATGCAATCGATTTTAGTGTTCCATATTTTCATAGTGGTGTCTCCCTGTTGGCTTCCCCACAAACTAAATCAGAAATACCATTATTAGCGTTTCTTTTACCATTTTCACCAGAACTGTGGATTGCAATCTTTACGTCTTTAAATATAACTGCTGTTGCAGTTGCCGTTTATGAATGGTTAAGTCCGTTTGGATTAAATCCGTGGGGAAGGCAACGAACTAAAAATTTTAGCATGTCCTCAGGTAATGTAAACTTAATTTTATTTGAATTAATAATTTTACTTTGCAGACACATAGTTTGTTTGTGTATTTGATTTATAATTATATTATAATTAATTCTTATTTCTCACGAAAAAATATTTTATTTTCTTTTAGCACTTTGGGTTATGTGGGGTTTATTATGCGGTCACTTAGTCGCGTTTAAAGCTCCAAAGTCATGGCCTAATAAATTTCTAATTAATGTGTGGGGTGGATTCAGTGTCATTTTTGTCGCTTCATATACAGCGAATATAGCAGCATTAATTGCTGGACTTTTTTTTCATAATGCTGCAAATAATTATGAGGCATCGGTAAGTAATTTTTGTTTATATATTTTTCCATACCTAAAAAGATCTTATATATAATATTAAGTAAACGGCATTATTTAAGTAGGATGTACAGATATATTATTATGATCTGTTACATTTGCTGTATCTTTATTTTCTTAATTTATTCCAATTTATTAACAGTAATGTGAATTTAAATTTTGATTTAAATAAGGAAATGGATTATTCTAAATAATAAAATTAAATAATAAATAATATTTAACAAGTACGATTCATTCCAATAAGTTATGTTGTCTTAACAATTAACAATAAATGCATATTAAAAAAGTTTATAGATTTTGTTGGAAAAAAAGTTAACAAAAAAACCGATACTTTAACAAATTTCTTGATTTATTTAATTCAACTTTTAGAACATTAGCTCATGAATTATTCAAAGCATATACCAAACTTATAGCAATCGTGATATAAATTCTTCTTTTTTCTATGTAATTTTTTATATATCGTCGGATTGTTTTAATGGTCTTTCTCCTTTGTTATTTATTTATTATGTTTACGTTGTTCTTGGTATGTTACAAATATGTATGTTGAATAACACACTAAAAGTTTTTCTTAAATGTGAAGCTTCCGTAATTTTATTTATTTATTTTTTCCCCGAAAGTACATCAATAGGTTTACATTGTTTATGTTTGTAAATAAATGATCAATGAACAGATAATAAAAGAAAATTCTAAAAAGTATTGTTTAAGTTTTAAATTAACTTCTTGTTATCACTTAACTATTGAACAATATTTAACATTCGAGAATTAAAACTATAGTGCAATTTATAATTATATTTGAAAATTAGTGAAATAACTTACTCTATGCATTAGGGACTAATTTTACGCTGCCTTTCTCATTGATTTATTTTTAGTTGTTAAAATGTAGTTGATTATTATTATTATTATTATTATTATTATTCAGCTGTCCCATAAGTGTTAAATGTATAAAGTAACAAAAACTATCGTATTCTCCACATACTCGTATCTTTAACTTCTTTTATTCACACTTAAAGTACTGTTAAGTGCCTATCTATAAATGCTTTTTGATGAAAATTTATAATTGAGTTTCTTCTAGTTTATTTATTGCTTCTTGTTTATTTATATATCATTTGCTGTCAAACAATTGCTCAAAGTAGAAACTTTTATTTTGTTTATAATAATTTGAAATGAAATAAAATAATTTAATGGATGGTACCGTTCTAATTATATAAGATAAGTGCGAATTGTTTGCCTTAATAATTTAAATTAATAAAAGTTTCTTTGTATATTAAATTATATTAGAAAAGTAAAAAAAAATACATCCAATACTAGACACATTTACAAAATAGCATATTTTATTTTTAAGTCAAAAAAGTTCATAAACAAGAAAATAAATAAAAAATATTCCATAGAAAAACACGAGATAAACATTTTGATGAGTCTAGACTGGAAAATTATAATTTTATATTTTTTTCAATATTTTATTTTTACCATACATGTTTTCTTTTTGATTTTTATATCTAATGAAGAATAAAATAACAAAATGAACATGTTTTTTTTACATAATACATTTAAATTAAATCACTATTTGTTTTAACGTATGGAACAGTGATGGAGAACCTTTTTGGGAAGTGGGTCAAATTTTGTTAATTATTTCTATTTAACACTAGCTCGCGGTTCACAAAATCAGTCGTCTCTATGAAGAGAGAGATATTTCATATTGTGTAGAATATGTAGACCCGAATATCGTTAACAGAGCATTTGCATTTTTTATTGATACAAAATAATTTGATAAGAAATCCCATACGTAATAAATAATATTTTTAATTTTCAGTGTGGGATTATTATTATCTACACTATTTACACAAATTTTTGCTTCTACTTCAGAAATCAAGTTTCACCGGTCATAGGTTCGCCATCACTAGTGTAGACTTTATGTTCAAATAATCTCTGTTTAGTGCAAATGCTTTAAAGTAAATTTTTACAATAGTAAAATTGTAAAACAATAAAATAAAAGATAAAGAATAATATAAACTAAAATTTAATCTTTTAAAATTTTATAGATTTGTTATTTGTTTTGGTTTAAAGACAATCTTGTAATAAACGTGTTAATGTTGTAATTTAAAATATAAAACTAAAAGATTTGTGTAAAACAAAAAGAAATCATTAAAATTGTGCTGAATTTTTATGCTGTATTCACGCAGCACTACAATAAATATTATTAATTATCATTTATTTTATTTTATTTATTAAAATCCTTTTTTTTTCATTAAAAAGTTACTTACTCAACGCGTTGGTGCTCCATTTGCCTCTGCTGCGGAATCTTATGTGCAAAAAAATGATAAACATTTATGGGAACATATGAAAAAGTATACACTATCTAACATAGAAGATGGAATACGTGGATTAAAGTAAGAAACTAAAACGATTAAATGTTTTAAAGAAATAAAAATGAAAACTTTATGCATAGTAATAATAATAATTATTATTATTTTTATAGAAATGGTTCTCTTGATTTGCTTATGGCTGACTCACCAGTTCTTGATTATTATCGTGCTACAGATCATGGTTGTAATTTGCAGCGTATTGGTGAAACATATATAGAAGACACGTATGCGATAGGAATGACAAAAGGGTAAATCGAAAATAGACCAAAAAAATTGCTAAAATCAGAAACAAATTACTATCCTTTTGTTATTCCGTTAGGTTTCCGTTAAGGGATTCGATATCTGCTTTAATTGCGAAATATTCTAGTAATGGATATTTAGATATTTTGACAGAAAAATGGTATGGTGGTTTGCCATGTTTCAAATTAGACAGAGATATGGCACAACCAAGACCACTAGGTAAAATACACTTTACTTATCTAAAATTGAATTTCATAAATGAGAAGAAAAAATTAAATGTATCATCAAATTATTATTTTTGTTAGGCGTGGCGGCGGTTGCTGGTGTTTTTTTATTACTAGGATTGGGGATGATTTTAGGTTGTTTGATATTAATTTTCGAACACCTTTTTTATAAGTATACGCTACCAATATTACGTCACAAACCAAAGGGTACCGTTTGGCGAAGTAGAAATATTATGTTCTTTAGTCAGGTAATTTAATTAAGTTTGATAGAAACTTTTTAAATTATGGTAATTATTAATTTTTTTCATAGAAATTATATCGATTTATAAATTGTGTTGAACTGGTATCACCACATCATGCAGCCCGTGAACTTGTCCACACTTTGAGACAAGGACAGATTGCAAGTTTGTTTCAGAAAAGTATAAAAAGGGTGGGTTTTTGTTTATTTATATATGTTAAAATATAGATAGTACTTCTTACGTAATAAAAGTTTGTTCTAGAAGGAAGATGAACAACGCCGTCGTAGAAAGAGCAAGGCACAATTTTTTGAGATGATCCAAGAGATTAGAAGGTAATTTTTAAGATTTTTATTGAATATATTTTTCTCAATTAAATTATAAATCATAGAGTGCAACAAGAGGAACGTGAAGCTCCTCCTTTAGCTGTATTAGCCGAAGTAGATCCCAGTGCTGAAGCGTCACCTCCTTCTACTTTTCTAGCACTTCCGCCAGTTAAGCCAAAGTCTAGCCCCAAACCAAGGCTTTTCCCTCTTAGGAGGGACACGCGGTCGCGCTCGAATTCGTCTGGATTAAATGTACGACGCTTCAGCACTGATAGTATCTTAGGCGAACGATTAGATACGATCGGAAGAAGACTAAGTCGCGATATAACAAACTCACCTCCTGATTTAGGCAGACGTTTTGAAACATTTGGAAAAGGTGTCGAGGAAAATAAATTTGATACTTTTTCAGGTAAGATTAATGAAAGTATCGAAACGACAAAATTTGATACGTACGCAGGCAAAACTGGTGTAAAAGCAGAAGCGTCAACCAGCAATATAAAGAAACATCAGAACAAGCGAACCCCTTTAAATTTAGATGTATTTGAAAAAGATAAACAAAGATCTTTAGATTCAGATAAGGGTAGAGAAACATTACCCCCATTACCGCCATTGCGAGAACGTTTAGCTCCTCCAATACTATTAATAGATAGTAATAAGGCAGTGCTTCGCGATAAACTGCACGCCGAACTAAAAGAAAAATATCCGAATGGTAGAAGCAGCAAATCAGTACATCGGAGTCAAAGTATGCAACAACAGTCTGAAATAACATCTTATCGGCGTGACAAAACATATCCTGGTGCTCGATATCACCAGAAGCAAAGAAGCGTAGATTCTACAGAGCGGCCGACAACTAGTCGTCCTATACCCTCTCCACGAAAAACAAAAAGAGATCTTGATATTCCGTTAGCGTTACCTCCCAGATCAAGTCCACGAAATAATAATCACCGACGAAACAAAGACGATATACGAATGATAAGTTTTGAGTCCACAGAACACCAATCAGCATATATGCCAAACTCGACAAAAATTAAAAAAACTGAACCACCTTGAGAATTTTAAATTATTTTTTAAATTGTATTTTCTTAGACCAAAAAATTAAAAAACTTAATATAAATAAACAAAAAAATTATACAAATAATAATAAGAAAAACAAAATTGATATTTGAATTTGGCGATGCCGCCTGATTTGGCTATCAGGATTAGGGTAGCATTGTTCAATCATCGTCACAATTAAGTATAATATATAAGCATTTATATATTAATTTATAAATTTTGAACAAAGTTTTGTCATTTTTTTTTTTTTTTGATTATATTTCCGCTAAAATGTCATCATTTGTCATTACAATGAAAAAAAAAATAAAATTAGAATATGACAAATTTAACTTCACATTTCAAATGATAAAAAAGGATTAAATAACTTGTAATAAGCAAAGATAAATAAAACCCGTCACATTGCTTACATTTGCTGTTAACAAATTTTAAACAAAAAATAAAAAATTATTAAAAAAAAAATTAGATTAAAAAATTATAAACAATTTAAAACTCTACACAAATTCAATTTATTCTTATATAATATGTATAAATGCATAATATATATATATATATATACTTTAGAGTAGAATAATTTGAATTCAATTTGCAACGACCATACATTTTCGGTAAGTAGAAAAAAAAAGTTATAAAAATTAAAATTAAACATAAAGTAAAAGTTTAATAGGATGCAAATTTACTTTAACATATATTTATATATATAAAATTATTTTCAATAATATTACGAACATGTGTTAATTTTGTTTTTTTTTTTCATTTTCATAAGAGATATTTTTTATCCGAGACAGTTTTACATATTTTTTTAAATCTAAACCAATAAGATGCCTCCCAATATTCAAATTTTCTTAACTTAAGGAATGCCTTTCAGGCCTAATTTAATTTGTTTTTTTATTCATCTTATATATCCTCTCGTTTATTTTTTGTAAATATAAAATTCTTTTATTTACATAAAGTAAATTACATATATGAAAAATCACACATGTCGTAATTACAAAAAAAAAATTAATCAAATTAGCCTTAAAAAATTAACAAAAACTTAAAAAACATAAATCTTTAATAGTTATTAAAAAAAATAATAATATTATTAAACTTACTTTTATCTTTTCGATTATAATTAAATAATTACATAGTTAATATATAAAAATTGAATTAATAAAAATTTAATTAAAAAAAAAAACACATTATTACAGTAGTCAATTTAATTAAACAAAAATAATAAGAAATTTCTGCTTTTTAAACACAAAAATAAAAAACTATTATTAAAAAAATTAATTGTTTAAACCAAAAATTACCAATTAAGTATATCACATATTTTAAACGAAATATAAAACCTATATACGGTTAATAATTATAATTAAAAGGAAGAAATAATGAAAAAAAAAAAATACTTTTAAAGGGAATTGAGTAAATCAAAATATTTTACTATAAAAAATATAAAATTTTAATAATAAAAAAAAAAAAAAAAAACATAAATTAAATAATGAGAAATGTTTGTCTTGAGTTTTTAATTATTCGCACAAATTAATGTTAAATTAATTAAATTTTATTTAATTATTATTTTTATTTTTTTTTGTAAAAACAAAAAACTTATGTGGTGGATTTTTATAGAAAAGTGTTACAACTTTGTCTGGTTTGCTATATTATATTTAATGGTAGCTGGTGATAATGTGATTGTCCTTTTAGATATATAATTATTTAAAATATTGTTTTTTTTTTCTATTTAACTAATGCAAATTCTAATATTTAGAATCATTGTGGCTATAATTATTTTTTCAAAAATTATACACTAACATAATTAACTTAGTTTAAATGCATATTTTCGCAACATAAAGTAGATACATAATTTTAAAACAAATATATTTCGTTGAAACATTTTGTTAAAAGAAAACAAAGAACATAATTGGTTAAAAAAAAATTCACCAATTAAAACATTATTTTAATTCATCAATATAATCCTTTTTTTTAATTATTTTATTACGCATATTTATTCTAAAATTAATTTATTAAAAATAATAATTAATTATATAAAGTATCGCCTTCATCTTATTTAAAAATTTAAATTTAAAAAATATATAAAAAAAAAACTTTTAAACTGCCAAAAATTAACAAAAAAATGAAAATGAAAATTGTTTTTAAATAGTAAATTAATTAAATAATTATTCTTTTATTAAAATTAAAGTGATTTAAAACATTAAATTTTTAATTAAATATTACATAATTTATATAATAAGAAAAAATAAATATTAAATCATCAAATAAATAGAAAAAAAAAAAATATCCAAAAAATTACGTAAATAATATTTTTAAAAAAATAATAATTAAATTAAATTAAAGTCATAAAGTAAAACAATTAAAGTCTTATGGATTAATGTTAGCCTCTCTTGAATAATATTTAATTTAATTAAATAACAAAAATTTAAATTGAAAAAAAAAACTACTCATATTATTTTTCACTGTTAATTTTTCTTCTTTTTTTTTTTTTTGAAGTACTGAAAATGTTTCCGAACTTGATTAATAAATGTTAGTTTATCGAAAATAATTAGCACATTATATGTTACGGTAGAGTAATTATATTTGTCATAAATAACAATCGATTAAATTTGGCATAGTTATTCATATACATATATATATATATATATATATATAGTACATTGCACTTGTTTTAAGTGAAACAATTAAAAACATTACTTAAATATTAATGCTGTATAACACCAAAAAAAAAAACAAATTTTAAACATAATTAAATATTGTTTACCATAAATATTGATTGACAAAACTATTGTTTCATACACATAACATAATATTAAAAGTTAAACGAAAGTTAATCTGGTAATTAGCATTAACCGATAATTCAATCAATATTATTTTCTTTTTTATAATATTAATTATTATTTTTTATAAGGTAACGATAAGTAGATTAACATGCTATATAGGGCTAATTATTTTATACTTATTTATTTTCGTGTTATATTATCTCTTTTACAAAGAAATCTTTTTTTCATATAGTTTCTTTTTTTTTTGTATTTTTGTTTGAAGCTTAATAAATTTTGGAAACATTTTTGTTTTTGTTAACAGAATTTTCCTATTGTGTTAATATTTTTTTTTTTATTTAAGACAAAAACAAACAAAATAGAAAAATTATACCAAAATATTTAAATTAATAAAAGTAAAATTAATATTAAATAAGATGAAAATTATATTTACAATAAAAACTAATATAAATAAATTCAGAAACAGTGTTTATAATCTTAAAATAATAATAATAAAAAAAAAAAAAAAATTTGTTGAAAATTAAAAAAATTGTTTATTGAAAAATAAAAATAATAATTTAAGAAAATGGTTTATAAAAAGTAAAAGACAAAGAAATATATTTACATAAAAATTAAAAATTATTATTATTATTATTAGAAGAAAGTTAATGAATCTAAATAGAAAATGAAAAATAATTTAGTGAATTTTATCTTTAAAAGAATAAGAAAAATAAATAAATAAATAAAAGTAAAGTAAAATGACAAAAAAATAAATAAATATAAATTCTTCTAATTATTATTATAAACTCTAAGTAGAAACGATGTAAATAGTGTATATAGTTCGATTAGAATCAATAAAAATGAAAAATTATATTAACAAATGAAAAGAAAAAAATATTAATTGAAAACAAGATGCAAAAAAAAAAGAACATTTAATGAAATATTTTAAAAGAAAAAGAAAAAAAGAAATGATGAAATAAAAATGTTAACAAAATTATCTAAAGTTGGTTTTATTTAATTAAATGAAATTGTTTTAAAAATGTTGGAACATACATGTGAGTATCATTTTTTATGTTAAACATCTTAATTTACAGTGTATTGCATTTGGACGACATTCAACACTATATTTCTAACAAACTCTATGTAAATGTTTGCTCAAGGATTCGTTCTATTTAAAATTACATCTAACATTCTTTTACAATTTAAGAAAAGCAGATTAATTAGCATAACTTTTTGTACAATAAGTGCAATTATCCTCTGCTATTGTTTTTTTAATAGCAACATTGTATACCATTCAAAGGAATAATAATGTAATAATTTTATTTTTTTTTTAAATCGTTATTTAATTTTTATAGTTCTATTTTATTTAACTTAATTAGAAGATAACTTTAACATGTATACATATTAATTTAAATCATCGCTTTTCAAAGAGTATAAACAAGAGAATAATTTATCTTAATTCCTTGATAAAACTTCATATAATTTTAAAATTTAATTAAAACAATTTAATAAAAGATGATGAATAATATTTCTATTATAGTTTTTAGTAAATATTATCTACAATCTGTGACCTATTTCTTTATGGTTTAATGAAATAACGAAAGTATTATTTACATTTTTATATTATATGCGTAAAAAATCATTTTTATAAATTTGGGTTTGTGGCTTTATAGTTTTGTGGCGTCAGTCATATCATGTATATGTATATCTATATGTAGTAGTAAGGAACACAGTCAATTAATTAAATGTTTTGATCATTGTATTTACGCCTAAATTTTATTAGGATCGCGAAGAAGATTAGGAGAATATTTAAATTTTAATAATTTTTCAACAAAGAAAACAAAACAATCAATAAAAATCTACTAAAAAAACTGCATCAAATATCTGAATAATTTAATTCAATTAAAGAAAAATAATTCAAAATGAAACCAAGTGAAAAATTTTATTATTATTTTATTATGTTGGGTGAAATGACACTTAAAGCAATAATCAAGGGGATAACCAAATCGAAATATAAGTAAATACACAAAGAAAGAATCCAAGAAAATATTTATATAATATTTTGTCTATTTGTTCATGGTTTTCCCTTGTTAATTGTTTTTTTTTTTTTTAAAGAACACCATTGGGATAAACTATTATGTATAAACATTGCACAAAAATAAAGAAGAAACGTTCAGTTGACACAATGATAAATTATATTTTATTTAATTTAATAAAGACCTAGTTGAAAGCATTTGAAGTATTTAATTGTATTTAGGGGTTTAACTTTATTATTATTTTATTATAAGTAAATATTAATTATCTTTTCAAAAAACATACACTAGTATTGAGTAATATTTATTCAGAATTATTAAGAACAGACGAAAAGCAGATAAGAATATATTGATTATTTTAAATTATAAATAATCTGCAAAAGATGGAAAGAAAAGAAACGTATATGGATAAATTGCGTAATAAAAATGTAAAATAAATGAGAAATACTAGAAAGCTACATGCAGAAAAGGTTAAATAATGCCAAATAATGTACTCCAACATAACAAAACATATCATTTATAACGATGAGCTATTATTGTGAATGTATTTATATGTAATTATTATTATTATAAATTAAAATGTCAATCAATGAATATAATTTTAATGTTCTATTTCAACTGTTTTCAATTTATTATATGTCATTGACAATATGATTAGAAAAATAAATAAAATTTAAGGGTTGTCTCCCTTTTTTTGAACAAAAAAAAAAATTATATTGTTATAAATGTTATCTTCTCAAAAAAACGAAGAAAATTCAGATCTATATATTAAAAGGATAAAGTAAAATTTTATTAAATTATGACGGAATTTTTTATCACCAACAAAATAATGATAATCTCGAATGTAATCTTATAATAGTTTCTGTAATACGTTGTTAAAATTCATAAAGAACGCTTTATAGACTTTTTATAAGTGTATATAATTGCGATAATAATTTATTTTTATTTGCTTATAAAATTTTTTTCTAAATAATTTTTTTTTTGCATTCTTATTTTGTAAATTATTATGGATTTAATACCATTTAACTTCTGTATTATCTAAACTATATTCTTTATATTTTAAAAAAAATTGCATTTTTTAATTTTTTTTATAGAATAAAAAATATATATTTTTATGTCAGTATAATTCTTTACAGCGACGCCACTTAAATAAAGAATAAAGATTACATAAGGATCACAGGTGTATTACTGTGTCAAATATATATATACAATTTTTTTTTTTACGTACATATTCTTTAATATAAAGAATCTTTTTTTTATTTTTTAAATTTATTGTTGGCGTGCCGTGTTTTATGTCATTTTAATTAAATATAAGTGTTTATAGTTTTCTTTATTATTATATATTATTCCCTCTGTTATTTAACCATATATTATTTTTTATTTGAAATGAAAAAAGGTGATAATATAAAACAAATAATCATTGAAATAAACACTACTAAACGTTTTGGTGACACTTCAACAGTGGCAACGGCAGCAACAGCAGCTTCATTTTAACAATATTTATTTTTTTTTTTTTTTCGTAAAAAAGGCAAAAACTATAAAATTATATAGTCACATTGAAAATAATGTTAAATAAGGGTAATATCAATAAAATTTATATGCCAAATGCAAATATGTGAAAGAAAGTATTATTGATTTTTATACGAGGTACTCGCTTTTTATATATGAAATTAAAATTGATTTAGCGAAATTATTTATAATAAAAAAAAGTCTTTGTATATAAAAATTGTTTATTGTTTTATTAATCTTTTCATTTTATGTTAGCAAACCCACGCAATCCATGGTTGGTTCAAGAGTATATTTATCATAATACAGAAATGAATAATTTTTTAAATTTTATGTTTATTATCTCTGTGCAATTTTTCTTAGAGTATCTATCTGCCTTTTTTCCGCTAAATTTCTAAACACTAATGACTAAATGCTAGTTTATGCTACTTAATTAAGCAGAAAATTGCATTTAATATTGTTACTTTCAACATTTATAATAAGATGGTATAATCTATTTATTTTTTTATTATAAAGTATTTCTTTTGTATTCATAAAATAGAAGTAATTCAGGTGATTAAATTTTATAATGTGCCATTAAGATCTTATAAACTTTTTTATTGTTATTAAAACAATCTTAAGACTACAATAATGTACATATTTAATTTTTTTTATTTCATTTGTTAAAAACGTTTAACCTTTTATACATTTTTAAAAATTATCCCAATTTAACAAAGCTTATTAATCAATTATATTGTTTTTATATTATTATAATAATTGATAATTAAATTATTATAATTAAAAGAGAATTTAAAAAGAACAATATATTTTTTATTCAATTGAATTGTATTTTTTTTTTTTGTTCATTTCATCACAAATGTAATCAGATCGATAATTGTCAATAATCAAACTTTAAATTGATTGGAAAGTTTTTTTTTTTTTATTTTATTAACTGATGCAGTAAGTTCGATCAGCTGTAAAGGTTTTTTTTATTTTATTTACTATTAAATTAAATAGTAATTTCGAAAATATTACGATTTGTTTATAGAAATGAAATAAATGGAAATATTATTACGACATTTTTATAGAAAAATATTTTTCTTACCGTTTTAAATTATATTAAAATTGACTTAAGTAATAAAGTGTAATAAAAGATGTAACTACAAGACACTATTTGCAAATTTATCGAAGCATCCTATTCATTAAGAAAGTTAATAAGAAATAATAGAGAAAATAAAAGCAAAATTTTCATTAATAATTAACAATGTTAAGTTATTTTACATTTTCATTTATAAAATTATATTCATTTATAAACAATAAACTCGTGCACATTCTTTGTTATAAAATTTTTATTTTGCTAAAAATGGTTAAAAGAAAACTTCAAGTATATTTTTTTCGGTCATTCATTATGTAGAATTATTTATATTTTAAAAATGCTAATATATAAATTGGATATAATGTTATTACTTCGCATCTTTACTAAATCATAATATTTTCGACTGTTTAGAATAAGTAAAATAAATTAAAGTTCTAATTTACTACTTGACTGATTTAATTCTGTTTATTATAAGCAATATAGCAATATAAAATACATTATAATTACAGTGAATATATTATTATTTATTATATTAGCACCAGACGATAGTAAAAGACAACTCTATATAATTATTCATTAAATTTAGTAAAATGAAAATTACGAGTAATGTGTTAAATTATACGTATCTATTTAATCAACACAAATATTAAATTTCAAATGCCAACATATAATTATTTAATCAATTTGTTTGTGTACAGAATTTTATTATCTTCATAATTTCCATTAAAAATAAGAAAGTTTTAAAACAGGAACATTATTTACAATTAATGAAATAAAAAAAAATGAAACATTATGTAGCATTTATTTTTACTGTAAAATTTCTTTTTTAAATCTATTATGCTTTACATACCAGTCCAATTATAATTATAATAAATTATCAACTCATAAAATCATCGAATGATTAAGATAAACATGATACAATATAACCAACAAAAAAACCTTCGGAATAATTATAATACGCCATATCAATGACAAATCAACAAAAGAAACTTAACAAATATTTATTTTGTGTCTGTATAAAATTAATTAAATTTATAGCAATGACAAAACATGGTAATAAAATCTTGTAAATAAATATTCTCAATATTCAATACAATCAATTATTTATTATGGCTTAGTAATTAAACAAATTAATTAATTTTTCTTTGTTTCTCCCTTTCACTGTTAAAATATGAAAAGCTTGAGATATTTAATTATTAAAGAAAAAAAAAATCTTTTATTAGCTTACATTATTATTTTGTTGATTATATTTAATTAGTTATATTAATTTTTGACAATGTTTACATGAATTAATGATTTTTTATTATCATTTATCAGGTTGTTCGAATATACATTGCTTTAATTACAAAATATTAACTAGACTTATATAATAAACATGTTAGGTTTATCAAAAGTAAATAACAAAATATAAAATAAAAATAAAATGAAAGAAAAGAAAAAAGTATAATATATTTTACCAAAACAGTATTAATATAAACTTTAATGTTCTCATAATAATATCTAAAAGATATAAAAGGTGAAAAAAGGTCAACATTTTATTTTTATGTATTGAATATCAATATTATCTCATGTTAATGGAAATATAAGTAACCAGTTTTCTGGCACACGAAAACAAAATTCAGTTTTTATGTGATTATTTAAGATAATTAAATTTAATATCATTTATTATTATTATTAATTATAATAAAACTTTTTAAACAATGCGACGCTTGCTCATCGTAATGGCACTGTGTTAAAATCCAAGTTTCGGTTCTTAATCGCGTCAAAATATTTCTCGCGATGAACTTAAACTGTATAGGTTCAGCTTTAATTTAAATAAGTTGCAAGTATTGTAGGAGTGACCATTAAATAAGACTTGTCGCTATAAATTATTTAAAACAAAGCAAAGCATAAATTTGGCTCATAAGGGTTGTGAAACTATACTTTACTTTATTCACTGCCATGAATTCATACATATTCGAGTGGGCTTTTACGTCGCGGACAGTCACATCATATACAGTATTTTTACAATTATGTGTTTCAAATGTGCTCATACAAACAGTGTACACAAATTCAGAATTACTACGAACGTGTTAACAATCAATGGTATGATACAAAGAATTAAATAAAAAAAGGTACCACATAAAAAAGGCAACCGTAAAATTAAATTGATTGTACCATTTTATACCTTTTTGGTTTACGAGAAACAACAACTGGCATACGGTGGAATTTTTTGTCTTTTAAATAATTATTAATATATAAACAAAATATTATGCACTGCATAAATAAATTTTAATATATTGCATTCTTGCATTTACTTTAATAATAAATAAAAAAAAATGTATTTAAATTCTGTTTTTGTCAAATATAGTTTTTAATTATGAAACAGTAATGATCTTAATTACTCATTACTCTTATTGCCATTAATATATGCAATTGTAAATTACAAATATATGTTTATTATTGTTATGAATATAATTGTTCTAAATTACAAACTCTATAATCCATTTTAATTAAATTAAACAGCGTTTGTTTAACTTTTAAGCTTTACCATTAAACTCAACGCGATACTACGTTTTATTTATTACCACATAATAACAATATCAATTATTTTACTTTATAATTAGCACGGCACTGCAGTTTGTATAATACAAAGTAAAAGAAATTAATTATTATTATTATTATTAATATATAATTTTGTCATTATTCATTTAATCACATTAAAGTTGACCGGAGAGAAAGGGCTTTAAACCTTTTTCATTTAATTACATAATAAATTTAATCTTTTGCTTTAAGTAATTACAATACAAACGTAACTATTATGAGATTTTAATTTTTTCTTTTACAAATACTAAATACAGTTTAACTTTTAATTAAAATATAATTACTTAATGTTTTTTTTTATTATTTTTATAATAAGGCGCTTTAAGTATTAATACATCGTCTTGTATTAAGTATTATGTAATATAACTGATTGGTTTATAGAAGACTTATTATTATTAATAAAAAAAAATTGTAATAAATCGGATCACTTTTATTTTTTCGAATTTAATTTTTATTTTTTTTTTTAAATATGTATTAAATTTTTTTTTTTAAATATGCGTTATGTTGTTTTTGTATAAATAAGTAAATCGTTTCAACCAGATTTATAGCGGATAAACATTTTCTTATTTAAAAAATATTATTTCTTTTTCTAAATATTGAACTTTTCAATAACATTTTAATTAAATTAACTAATTGTTGACTAAAAAACCAAAGGGTTTCATAATTATTTAAAGCACTAGCAGTTACATTTATTCCAGTAACTTTTATGTTAATTGATGCAACATATTTTATTTACTGTTTTTTTGTAAATCTTTTTATTCTTGTAAGTATTATATTGTAAGTATTATTTAATTATTATAATAAAAATATAATATATCTCTTTGATAAAAATTGTACAAAACACCATACATATATTAAAAAGAAAAAATGTTGGAAATGAAGGTAAAATATCATGTCATTGCTTAAAGCCTAAGTTAACTAACTTTTTTTTATACATAAATGAAAAAAAAAAAGAAAACAACTTCTAAATCATGACCATTTTATGTCCTTATTCTATTCAATTTTGATATTTTTCGAGTAAAAATATTTCTAAGTCAGATTATAAAAAAAGATGAATCTAAATTATATTTAATTAAATTAATGTTTTTTTTTTTTCATTGTATGAATTTGTAAGGACGAGTTTTCCTATTCTATTCTATAAACGACGGTAAACAGTTGGATGTGATGTTGAAATAGAGGATGTTACAAGTAATATTTCTTCTTTTTTTTTTGGTTGTTGTTTGTTTTATCTCTGTAAACAAAAACAGTTGTTATGTTTATTCATAGTGTTTCATGTTAAATTAATTATTTTATAATTAATAGTGAAAAATAAAACATAGCGGATGAAAAATATTAACAAGATTATGTAGCTTAAAATATAGCTGTGAAGTGGTATTTTGTGTTGTTTATTAAAGAACCAAAATTCGTTGTTTGTTTAAAAAACAGAGTTGGGTCAGACAGTGAAGAATAAAAGAAATGATTTAAAAGTAAACATTTATTTATATGCTATAAAGAGGTTTATTAAAGTTAAAACTTTTTCAGCAAACATAGTAATTATTTAAATAATTTAGTAAAAATACAATGATTTTATATAATTAAACATAAAATGTTGGTTTTCATTCATTAAACATTCGCAATGCACTTTGTAATATTTTCTGTAAAAAAAAAAACCATAAGAAAGGAAATATTTATTGACATATAAATAATATAATTGAAAAACTACGAAATTTATTTCTATAATTAAATGTTAAAATAAGTTAATTAAAAAAGAATACAACCCGCATTGTTAATTTAGAAAAAAAAAATTATTTCTTTGTAGTAAAAATTATGTTAAATGAGATTAAATAAAAGTTTTTAAAACTTTTGAAGTTAAAAAATAAAAAGTATACAATAGAAAACTATTGTATACATAAAAAGTTATTGTAATTTAATTAACATTACCGATTTATTTAGTCGTTTACTATTAAGTGCTTCTCTTATTGTTTTATTTTTTGAATAAAAAGCAAGAAAATAACTTTATTTTTATAGAATTTGAATATAATTAAAAAAAGGAAATGAAAATGATATTTTTTTATTGCAAATGGGTAAGGTTTTTTGCATAGTGAATAAACTCTAAAACTTTTCAGTCAATTATATATGATTAATATATTTGTTTAATAATAAGGGATAAAAATGGTTATTAAAAAAATACAATAATAATAATAAAGTAACGAAATATAAAATAAAATAAATAAAACAATAAATTTGAAAATAAATTCAATATGTCATCAGCAAGCAAAGTAAGTATACCGTGCGTTTAACTAAGTAAAATTCGCTTTGTAAACTATAAATCGTTTTGGTAAAGTTTTCATTTGTTATTTTGGCAAAAGAGAAAAGTAAAATTTATCCATCCATATCACATAAAAAACAATAACAAAAGACCAATAAAAATGTAGAGTAAAGAAACGAGCAAAAAAAATTGATTTATGTTGTTTTCATAAGAGAATTTGAATAATTAAATGTAAGAAAAAATTCGACATTTTAATGTGCATATTTATTTTGTTATGGGCTTTATGTGAAATATAACATTGTTATCCGACAATTTTTTTTTTTCATTTTAATGATATTTCTTGCAATAAAATTTATTGATTATTTAATAGATTTTTTATTTTTTTTTAATTGTTCACTTTTAAATGCAAAATTAAATTAATTTAATTAAAATATTTTCCAAACAAATTTATGCCTTAATAATGGTAATTTTTTGCCGAACATCATTCTAAGCCGATTAATATTTTTTTTTAAGTTATAATGCAATCAAAGAATTTTAAAACAATAGCTATTAGACCAATTGAATGAAAGCTAAATTTTAATTAAACTAATTACAAACAAATAAAAGGTTTAATAAGATTTTGTTTGTGAATTTTAATATAAAAAGCAAATATTTTTAAAAGATATCCATAAAATATTAGTAATATTGATTATTAACGTTATAAAGTTATTACATACTAGAAATGTTTATTGATTAAGATTATAAGCGATTAGCTTAATGCCGTGGTTTGAATTTTTGATGGTGTTTGTTTTACAAAAAATTCAAAAGTTTATTTAGCTTATTTAAGCATTTATTTAAAATTTAAAAGAAAAACTTCAAAATTTCAGAATTATATTTGTTATTTTTATTCACAGTTTTTAGTCAGTATTTTGTTTGAACAAAAACAAGTTGTATTAGACATTCACTTGCTTAATTATCACATTAAATATTAACATTAAAATAACATGGAAAAAATAAAATAAAAATACTCTGAATAAAACATCTCTCAATGTACTGTTTTTCTACAGAATAATGACTCTGTGATACCATAAATAATGTTTTTCAATGCGAAAAAAACCACATTCTTAAACACAAATAAAACTCAGCGAAATAAATTACAATCATAGATAACATTATAATAAATTAATTTATAAAAAACAATAATTTCTTAAAGCGAACTGAACTAATTTCTTCTTTTTTTCTTTTGGAAACCTTTCACCAAACGCTATAACAAATGCTTTTACTTTTTTCTTTTTGTTTTATTTAAAAATGTTTAATTTATATTTCTTAATTGATGGCATGATTTTATTTATTTTATTAAACTTTTATTCAACTTTCTTAATTAATGGTAAATTTCTAAAAAAAATCGCTAATACTAACTGACGCCATAATACTGGTACTTCACTAAATCTTTATCGTTGTACGTTGCTGACTTTTTTGCCATTATCAAAAGTATAATTTATAGTTATTTAATAAATGTTCATAACTTAGGGAGAAATTTGCTAAAAATTGATATAAATTACAAATAAAACTAAAAGCTTTAATCAAATAAAATAAATGGATTATTATAAAGTAAATGATAAAGAGAAATTTCAAAGAATTAATGCTTTTTTGAAATAAAATAGAATCGTAAAAAGAATTTATTATTAATTTTTTTGAAATTCTTTGCAATTTTAAGAAAAAGCAGAAAGAACACATTCTTTTTGCGACAGCAAAACCAAACTGAAGTCTGTTTTCTATAAAAAGAACACAGAGAACATAAAGAAAAAATAATAATCAAGAAAAAAAAAAACAATAAGCTGCGCAAAGGTTTTTACAAAATGTTAAATTCTTAATATTTAGAAATAAAATACAAACAGCCTCTGCCATTTCTGGTTATAATTATAATAAGAAAAAGTAATAAAAGATTTGATTTAATTATCTACTGATTTTATATATATACCGTATATATATTTTTTTCTTATTACAATTATTGATAAATGGAGAAAAATTATGTAGAATTTTGAATAAGTTCTAGTTTGTCTTGAATGTCTCCGTTTATTGATATTGATTATGTTAATATAATTTAAATTTAATGAAATAATTTAAAGAATACCAAGAATTAAAATAAAATGTTTAATTGGATTGTTTTTTCAATTTAAGATTGTTTTATTTTATGCTATTCCATTGAGAAAATATATTATTAGTTTTAAGAAAAACAATTACAATTACAATTTGTAATTTTTAACTTAATTAAATAACTGATGTAGCATAAAAATAACAATATCAATATATAGATAATAGTATATTAAAACATAATGCTTAAGATTTATGTTCCTTATTTATATAGAAAATAAAGTTAATCAAAATCAATCATAATAATGTTCAAATTTATAGAAAAAATATAATATAATAAGTTAAATCAAATTATGTAAAGTATTTATGCATCCTTTACATTTTAAGTATAATAAATACAAATATAAAAGGCATTTAAACAAAAATGTACATTTTCTAAAATAAAATCCATAGCCTTGAGTTTTATCTCTCGTTTGGTAGTTACTTTTTCGCTATAAACTTGACAATTGTGACCTAAAGTTCTTATTTATTGGCAATAAATTTAACTTTTCTCTATTTAAGTATAAAAAATATAATACTCTTCATATAAATCCAATACAAATAAAATGCAAACGGTATGTCGCACAATTTCATTTATTACATGATATTTATTACATCGTACATGATTTGAACTTGATACATTTAATCGTTTGAGATGGGAACAAAAGGATAAACTTATATTAAGGATATTTTTTATCAAAATAAAATCTAAATTCATTTAAAGTATTAATAATGTTTTTCATTAAAAAGACATTTTTTTTTAACTTTATAACTCTTTTCATGAAAATATATTTTACAATGGGCCAATTTTAGTTAATATATTGTGAATTCTTGTGTAATCCTTAAAAAGGATATGCAAGTATAATTTAGCAAATTCAAATTTATATATAGATATATGCATATATAGCCTAAGTCTGGTTAATAACGATCTTATGAAAATAATCGGATTAAAAATAGTCAAAAATGTTTATCACTGAATAACCGGCTATTTTCAGAACTTATTTAGATTTTTCAAACTTATTAGATTTTATAAAGAAGTTTGTTTTATTTATGTGACTGATTATTATGCTTGGCCGATGAAATTAAATATTCTTTAATCTAACTTAATTAATTTTTTTTTAAAATTATAAAGAATAGAGCACAGACGGCTGAAACTGAATTTTTGGAATTTATATTTTATGCTTATAAAAGGCTTTTACATGAAAGAAAAAGTGATCTGTCTGTTAAATTCCTTTTTTTTTAAATTTAGGAAAGTTTTCCGTTTTCGTCTTTATGTTTAATAAACCAATTATTTTATAAATTCTTTATGCATCCTTTAAAATTGATATATATATATATATATATAAAAATTTCGATTATAAATAGCAATAAAACAAATTTACAACGATTAGATGTCTGTCATATAAATGTATAAAATCTCTAAACATTTATAATCTCAAAACTCTTATTTGTTTGGTTTATTATTGATCACTGAATTTTTTAAATTATTCAGAATAAAAATTTTATATAATTGTTTGTATGCGATTTATAAAGAATGTACGAAAAAAATTAATAAATATGTATAAAATATGACTTTAATTTATTTATAAGTAATATATATTTTTGACTTTAAAAAAGCATTGATAAATAAACAGATAAGGTAAGGTAACAAAATCTACCGTAGAAAATCTCTATAAATTTTGCAACAAACTGAACAATAGTATTAAACAAATAACTTTTCTATAATATATACAATGTAAAACAAATGTTTCGCATAATTTGTTTATTTCATACAAAACGTAATGTATTTAACTTATTTAAATCTTTATTACCTTTTACTTTTAAATAATAAAAAATTAAATTAAGTATTTGATCACTAGAAAAGTACTTTACCTATGTTAAATTACACTTTTATAAAAATAAGTAAAAAGATTTATATATTATATAAATATATATTTTACTTTATATTCCATAGAATTTCTAACTATACAAATAGATTAACCAAAATTTATTATATAACTTCTAAATATCGTTTATTTGTTTAAATGAAAAGCAAATAAATGCTTTTTACCTGGCTTTTCGTAGACTTTTATTTCTTTTTCATTAAAATATTGAAACACAAATCTACAATATAAATATATATGTTTTGTACTAAATACATTCTTTTTTGTTATTTTACATAACTACACCTTTTATAATACCGGTTGCCCATTTTATTTCAATTTTATTTAGTTAATATATAAAAAGAAATTTTTCTGATTTTTTACTACAATACACTTTATATTTATCTTAAAAATGTAAAATGTTTAAATTTATGTATATTATAACAATTATTTGATTTTTAAATCAATTAAGCTGTAGCTATTAATTAAAAAAAATATATATTTCAATTTTAATTTGTATGCAATTTTGATGAAACCGCTTTTATTTGCCATCAGAAGTTGTTTCAGTTCAATAAATTTTTGATTTAAAAATAATACCACTTGAATTTTTCAATGCAAACAAAATTTATTTAATTGAATTAAATGCAAATTATTAAAGTCATTCGATTGTTTATTTTTCAAAGACTACTGTAGTGATTTAACTGGATATTTTTTTAGCAAGATCATTGTTTTTTTATAATGATTAATAATTTTTATTAAGTTTTTAGATCATTAAAAAATATTTAGCTAAACTTTGGACACAATAAAATATATATTTAGAATGACATCAGCAAATTAAGGTTTTAATTATTCTTAAATGAAAAAAATATTTTTGAAATACAATCTACATTAATGAAAGTTAAAATGATTAAATACTTTTTTAATTAATTGTTTACTGATTAATATAGATTTATAAATATATATTTTTTTGTCACAAAAAGATCTCGAATAGATTGAACAAGTAGTTATACAGAAATTTTGCACTTACAACTGTTAACAAGTTTTTTTAATGAATCAAATATAAACTCAGAATAAATGTATTAATAAATATAATAAAAATTCATAATAATAATAATAAAAATAAAACAATAACAACACAAATGTATTTTACTCGAATAACAACTAATAATGTATATATGCTAAAGACAACTTGGAAAAATAAAATTCATAAAAATCAATCAGATTTAATGAAAATAATAAAATTTATACATTATATAAAAAATGTAATAAATAAAATAAAAAATTTAATTAACTTAAATAAAATGAAAAATTTTATTTTGATTTCTTAATTTTATTTATCAGTTAGAATTCAACAGTCAGAAAAATAAAATTTTAATCTGTTGAATTTACCAAGATGATAAAGTTGTCCAAATTTATTTATGGTAAATAGCATAAAAAAGAAGAAAAATTGAAATAATTTACAAAGACAATGTTCTATGTGTATCACAAGGAAGCACATGAATCAAAAATTATATTGCGCGTGACATTTAATTGAGTGAGAATCTCATAGACTTATATATTCTTCAATGTTATTTGTTGTCTTTGTTTGTTTGTATTTTCTTTTTTTTTTTTCAATGTTTTTTATTTAAAAATTCGTTTGACAATTTTTTATTTCTTTTAAAAATAAATATATAATATTAAATTTTTCGGTTGGTTACAATTGTATTAAATTTTGTTTTAAATTTTTTTACTACTATTTACTCAAGTATAAAATTGTTGAAGTTGAATTAAAAACTATAAACATATTTTATTATTCAAATTAAAGTAAAATACTTGATGTTACATAATAAAAATAATTCTTCAATAAATAAATTAATAATATGTACTTTTGACTAGTATTAATGCTGTTTTTGTTTGTTTTGATTTTTTAAAATTATTTTAAACAATAAAAATAATTTAAGATAAATTAAATAAATTTAAAGTCGGATTAAAAATTAACTAAACAGATAAATGAATAACTATTTAAGAAAAACTTTGCTCTAATGACTATAAGCTTTTCATAATTTAAAGCTTTAAGCATGGTTTTTGGAATTAAAAATTCAGCACAGACCCTAGTTAAATTAATTATTTAATTTTTAATAAAAATTGAATACAATGTTACAACAAAATTCAGTATCAAATATAAAATATTTTCTCAAATATTGTTTTTTTATTTTTATTGATTTTCCAAATGTCCAAATAAGAGAAAAACTAAATTTTTTATTTCATTTGAGGTTCAGTTGATTTGGTATTGAGTGAATTCATTCAGCCAAAAATTATACGATTTCATTTTTATGTTTTATTTTTTTATTATGAGTTTTTATTCCTCGAGATGTCATCAATTTATGCTGGAAACAAGAAAATAATAATAATAATACAAACAAATATTTATTGGGGTCTCTATATAGCATAAATATTTTTCATTTTTTCCCTGCTATATAGCCTGCTGCAAAACGAAAAATATAACAAATAAAAATATTTTTTTAGATAAATATTAAAAATATTATATTTATAATAAAAAAACATGTTTATATTTTTTCCTTTATCAAAATTTACTTTATTTAACATTATCAATCCTCTCTATTTGAGCAGAAGACCAACGTTATTTATTGAGCGTAAAATACTGAATCTAATTGCATTCGATTTCTTCATATTTTGTGAAAATTTCCTTTAAAACATAATTATTTTATGATAATTGAATCATTAATATTAATTAATGAGAGTTTGCTAGTTTGATTTTTTTTTTAATATTTGTTTATGTTTATTGTAAATATTAAATCGGCGTCAAATTTATAGTAGGTTTTTAGTTTTTTGATTAAGTGCGTAGTATAAATCTGAACAATATTTTATTCTATTTTATACAGTTTTATTTATTTTGGTTTAATTAAATGAGCAGGAAAACTTTAACTGCAACAATTACAATAGTTACAACATACAAAATCATCAATATTAAAAATTAAATTCAATAAACTTTTTTTATTTCAGCATATAGTTTTATGTTTTTTGAGTGAATGAACGTAATTGAACAAGCTAATTCCATCCAGAAAATAAAATTTTGATACAGAGTTTCGCGGTTTCATAAGTTTAGCATATATACACTTAACTTAAATTTTATGCTTTTAAAGTGAATAAAAACCTAACGAATAATTTTGATTAATAATATACGATGCTTATGTGGCTTGCAGTTTAAATGTTTTATGTATCTTGTAATATGTATTTTTTAAATTTAATTTTTTATTTTGAATTTTATTAACCTTACTGTGGTTAGTATTATCTATATGTTAGTAAATATACGAGTACGACGAAATAATTTTTATTATTTGAACTCCTGTAACTACCAAAATTAAGCGATAAATACTCTTGTTATTACTTTGTTTATTTCTATCATATTAGAACGATAACTTAATAAGAATCTTGAAATTTTTTAAAGGTTTGGCACTAAAAAAAAAAAAAAATTGACTAACATAAATAAAAAAAAAAGGAAATTTTAACATTGGTTAGATCAAATTGTTCAATATTATGAACAATGTGGGATGTTTTTTATCGAAAAAAAATATATATAAATTTATTTAGATTAAAACATTAATTCTTTTTAAATAAAAGTTGTACAACCAAATTTGATCTGTTGCTTTTGCTAAGGATATTATAAACTTGCCTTAATACTGTTATGCGAGTATATTGATTAATTACAAACATTGTTTAAAGTTATAAAATTATTTTATTATTAAAAAATATATAAATAGATTTATTTATGAATTTAAGTGTATATTATAAATATTTTCTGTGGTCAATAATGTATACCAGGCGCCTCCATTAACCAGAAAAATAATAAATTCTTTAGTTAATATTTATTGTAAAACAAACTTTTATTTAACGCAAGAATGAAATTTTTTGGATTTGATTTTGTATTTAAATAATTTAATGTTATCAAAATTGTAAAAAAAATTTTTGTTAAAATAATGCTGATAGATTTTGTAGTTCACTTTTGATTTAAGTGAAATTTTTGAATTATATTTATTTTATGAGAAACCAAATGAAAATGATATAAACTTTATGCTTATCTGTTTTCTTTTTTTATATTATTTCAGCATGAAATAAAATAAATTTTGTGTGTATTATATGTATAAGAAATAAAAATTTAAAATAAAATTTTGTCACTAAAAGAATATAATATTTCATGTTTTAAGAGCATTTTCTATATATTTTATTTCCTAATAGAAACAAGAAACACGAATAATCTTTTATTACAAACTTAAATATAAAAATTTCAACAGATTTGATGCTCCTTAGCATGAAACATAAATGAAAAAAGGGACAAGTAATATTTATTTTTATTAATTTTTATTTCATTATATAACTTGACCACTGTTGATACTTATCTTTACGATGGGGGTTATTCACGGTTGTCATTTGTATAGACGCGACGACATGTGGACAATAACACACTCAATAAACTGAATAGAACATTTTCACTGCCACATAAAAGGTTCATTAATTTCATGATGATTCCTTTTTTTCTATCCAATTATGTCATCTACTTATTGTGTACATTCTGTTTTCATTTTTAGTTAACATAGAAGTAGAAAAGTATAACACATCCTATTATTGTTATCTAGTTTTTCTTATTTTTAGATAATTTAATAGATAAATTATTCATGTGGGGGTAATAAAATAATTTTTTATCTTTGTTGAAGTAAAATTTAACGCATTTAGATCTACATTTATTTTATTTTTAAATCTCCTGTAATCAAAATGATACAAGTATTGATTTTACATCGCATAACATAAATTGCACCATGTGAAAATCATTAGAATTACAAAATATTTAAATGGGGTGAAAACTGACATAGCGCATGTCGTTTCGTTTATGAGGCCAAGGTTAGTTTTATTGACCTTCTTTTCGTTTTTATGCAGATTAAATAATAAAAAGTATATAAAAAATACATAGGAAAAGTAAAGAAATAAAACCGCTTGATAATAAAATTATAATCCTAACCTTGGCGCATTTCACAGAACTTAATTTCGGCGTATCTCTTTACTTAATAAAATGCCATAAAAAAATTAATCCACTTTATCTACAATGTTTTAAATTACACTAATCGCTTATATTAGAAAATTTACTTGATCCAATTTTTCGATTATTTTATTTTTATGCTAAGTATACGAATTATACTTTATATTCGTCAAACCAGTAAATATAATAACGGAAAGGTTTTCCCAATATTTTTTCATTAATTTTATATTCTAACATTTTATCCTTTACATTTAAAACGTGTTTTAATTAAATTGTGTAATTGCTTAATTGTTGATCTTATTATTATAATTGTGGTTTGATAAAACTGTTATGTACTATTGTAAATGTGTGCTTGGGTGTGATTATTATAAATTTATGAAAGGTAACATTTAACAGAAAAAGTAAATTATAATTATAATTTATTAGATGTATTTATGATAATTTATTGAATATAAATAACAAAATTAAATAAAGTAAATAAAAACATTAAAATATATGATTTTTTATTACTTGTTTATTATATTTATGAATTAAATAATCAATATAATAAATGGTAAAATTAAATGATCTGGAAATGATTTATTATTGACATGTTTTCAGATATCTTATTTTATGTTGTCTTATTGTTATTATTATTATATTATTATGTTTATGTTTATGTTTATTTTTAAAGAAATAAATTAAATTTATCCTTAAAATATCATGTTTCTATCAATAATTAGTAACAATGATAGTTGTATCCAAGATCATGATATACGAAGCAAAATTAATCATTACACAATGACTTTGTTGTTAAATTCAAGTGTTGTTAAATGAAGACATTTTTTATGACAGTTATTTACATAGTTATTAAAAACTATAAACAAAAAATCAATGTGTTATTCATTTGACAATAAAATCAAAAAGGTTTTTTGTTTTTGATAAATAATAATATACGTAATTTTTTAAATATTTTCTTTCATGAAATCGAATCGAAATATTATTATCATTATATTTTGTGATTAATTGGAAAAGTTATCGCTTATATTTATTTTTAATATTATTTTTAGTTAAATGACTGATTATACTGTGTCAACTTATTACTCAGAAGCAAAACGGTTTCTACTAATAAATTATTTTACTAGAAAAATTTTCAGTGTAAATATAAATATTTTGAAATTATTTTTATTGTATTTTATTAAATATATATTTTCAGTAAATCAAACAAGCAAATGATGTGTCTGACTATAGAACAAATTTGTTTTTCATTTAGTTCATATTTTTCTACATGAAATGAATTTGAGCATCAAGTTTACTGTTTAACAGCTCGTTTACTTGTTTTATAACATATTTTGTATAATAATGCTTTATATTACAAAAGCCGAGTGTTATTTATATTTTATATTTTTAGTAAATGTCATTTTTTATTATTGCCACATTTTTACTCTTTTTTTATGTTTTCGGTTTTATTTTTTCTTGGTTGTTGCTAGTTTATATTTATTAAACTTCATATTAAATGACGAATATATTATATTAAATATGTTTTAAAAATTGTATATGAATTTTGAATATTGTTTAACATGTAATAAACAATATTTAAGCTTGATATTGTTATTAATATTTTTTAAAAGTAAATATGACTACAATTTTACACAGAGATATCAACAAAAGGTTTCTATAACAACATAAAACAATAAAAATATAAATCTCTGTCACATACAGTATATTGTTTACTTTTTTTTTCCTTTATCATGTTGAACATTACTTAGTTATTATTCCTTTAAACAAATTATGAATATAAAAGAAGTAAAAAAAATTTATTTTATTATATTCTGGACACTACCCAACTTATTCATAACATAATAACAATAGAGGTTTTTGAAACAAATACATTTAAGATAAAGGCAAAACTAATGTTTCCCAAAAATCAATAATCTAACAATGGTATAGTCTGTCACTAGTTTTTATCACATTTATCAGGATTTTTGATTTAATCTAAAAATAATATGTTACAAAAATATTACACTTTCTTAAATACAGTTTAGTGATTTTGTAATAATAATTTAAAGATGATTTATATAAAATTCATTATAAATAATTTAAGATTTTAGTAAAATGAAACGAGAATCTGCAAATTATTTTAACATCGTTTATATGAAATTTTGTATAAGAAAAGCTAAAGATTTAATTTGTTTTTGTATAGCATCTCTTTTTTTTTTCTTTTACTTTTTTCACATATATCTAATCACGAGATTTCTTAACTTTTATTTTTGTTACACTATCAATTGGATTAATCTTAGCAACTTTCTTTTGTTGTCGCAGTTCCACGCTTATCGATTTATAGTTGAACATCTAGCTAAATAACGCACCAAATAGAAAAAAATAGAAGAAGAAATATACAAGGCGACACTTTCGCTACGAGAAAATTTTCCTATTTCCGTTTATACTTTTATTCAGTTTGTCACGAAAAATAGCAAACAACGGAGGAAGGTTACACTTTTTGTAAGTTGTTTTTTTTTTTAACTTTTTTCGATATTGCTAAAAATGAACAAAATAATATCATACCGGATGTTTTTTCGTTGAATATAATGAAATAAGTCATGAATGATATAAAATATGAGGATTATGATACACAAAAGATGATTATAATAAATGTCATATACTTATGTGACTCCTGCCAACGCTAAAAGTTTGGTTATTTATCGCCACAAATTTTTCAATTTATTTATTATTTGTTTTATCATTAATTATACTTATTTTTCCTTTCATTTTTACCATTTATCGTCATAAGATACTTTTAGAATTAATTTTAAATATTTTCGCTCTATTAGATATAAATTAAAATTAAAGACGATACGATGATAAACTGAATACAATTAGTTATTAATTTGTGGAAATTTTTACGTGTGACAATGAAATTTTAGAATTATATTAGAATAAAACAGGTAAAATATTCATTTTGATATATGTATTGTTGAACATGAATTTCAAGTGGTGAAGATTGAAATCAATTGTTGTTTGAATTGTCAAATTACTCGTCCGAAACTTATATCCCTGATTGATTCCAGGTTATCATGTTTTTCTATTCAGGTTTTTTTTAAGGACTAAATGCTGTTATCGTTTATCAATGAACCCTTTTTGAATGAAAAACATACAAAGGCGAGTTTCGGGATTTGAATGTTATTTATACAATATGCGTAATAAATTATATAGTATAAAAGTATTATTTGTTACGTGAAAGATACGGTACAGATATGTAATAAAGAAATAAAAAGAGAACAAAAGAAAAGAAAATAAAGCAAAATTTAAGGAGTGGTTATTTATAATATTGATTCGTGAGGATACGTTCTTTTTGTTCAGGGTGTGTATAGTTGATATGCATGTGTTTACACATAAACTATAAAATTGCCTTTTAATTTAAAAGGAAATTGTTCGTGGAATTAGTTATATTTTTTCATGATTCTTACCGTAATTTTCTTGGGTACTGTTTTGCATATTAAAGTGTCAATTATCTAATGAATTATTAATAGAGTTTTAACCTAAACAATTTCTATTAATGCAATATTTTTATTTAATTTTTAATTAAAAATCTTCATCTGCATATTATATTGATTAAAATTAAAATTTATTGATTTTATATTTGCATTTGTTATATAATGCTACAGCAGTTAAATATTTAACAATAAATTAAAACATATATTTAAATTTTGAAAATCAATATAATCAATGAAAACTTTATGTATTCAATTTAGAAAGCGTGAGTTTTTGTTAATTATTAATTAAAATGTTGAAATATTTACATATCTATTGTTTAAAATTGACTCGAATTTTTAAAATTTTAATATTATTTTAACTGATTGATTTTAATTTTTAAGTTTTTCGATTCTTGTTTTACAAAAAAATAGTAGGAGAGAATGTGCAAATTTGTTTGACTAAAATGGAATAAAAATAATCATATATACCATAAAATGCAAGGTTATATAACGAACTAATTTAAATATCGAACAAATTAACAAATGTACAATTTTACACCACGAATTACGCTATCCATTTTCCGTATATTTAAACAGAAATCAATTTTTGGTTTTCTATCAATTTACTTTTTGTTTAAAGAAAAACAAATATTAATAAATATTTCATAGTTTTCATATTTTTTTTAAATAATAAATAAATCAAGTAATTCCATTTTCGTAATTGAAAAAGTTTTAGCTGCATTTTGTTCATAATTTTTTTTTTATTTCTTTTTGTGCTAGTTTTGGCTACAATGCACATGGCTAGACGAAAACAAAAAGAAATACTTTAATAAATTAAAAATATACTTTCAATATTGTTTTAAAAACATTTTTTCATTCTATTAAACTTTTTGTCGTTGTTCTTATCAGTTATTATTAATAATTTTTCATTCATATGTATTCTTACACTTTAAGGATTTTCCAAAGTTTTGTAGGCAACCAAAATGTATGCTCAATTCATATGTATTGTTTGTACTTTTATATTCGAACCGAAGTTTATTTTGTTAAAATTGTGTAAAGTTTGATAAAGTAATTATTTTCCAGCACAGTTTATAAAGGCATCAGACATGATTACTTGATTCATTAATTTTCTCTTTTTATCAATAGATAACATATATGAGTAAATTATATTTTCTAATGATTTTTATCTAAGAAAATTTATTAAAATTCAATTTTACATAAAATAATTAGCTTGCAAATGATTGTTACTTAAAATGTGACGTTTTAAAAAGTATTTTCTTTTTTATAATTCAATTTTATCAAGAAGCATTTTTATTTATTATAAACCTAAAAAACATGCAAACAGTGTTTTTATTCTTTTATTTTAAAATTTCAAGAGTAATTTATCTTATAAATTATTTAACACATTTATATAATAAATGCTAGCTAATTTAAATAAATAATATATATATATATATATATATATATATATATATATATATATTTTTTTTAAGATAAAGCACCTGATCTTCTATTATGAAATATTTAAAATAATTAATTAAAAATTTAATCAATAGGTAAAATGTGTTGAATGTTAATATTGTTAAGGAATATATATGTGATATACATGCAAATAAATAAAAAAGAAAACCGACAAACATTTATTATTTGTATTAAAATTGTTGCTATAATTTCCTATTTTTTTGTTGTTCATTTGTAACTTTTTGTGGTCGCTGTGTCTTTTAATATTAATTTGAATTAAGAAAGTCACAAGAAGTGAACATTATTAATAATGCGTGTTTTGAAAACATTATAGTGTAATCTGTTAACTGTGACATTATTGTCTTTTTTGTGCTTTTTGTATCCAATTAAACGAAGATTTTTTTATTTATTTATTTTATTGCTTAATTTTTAGTAAACATTTATGCTTACTTTTCGTGACATGTTATTTTTTATCATTTTAAACACAGAATATATTTCTTTTAAGTATAAAATTATGCTCAAACCTTATTACAAGAACTCATGAATCATTATTTAATTTTTCAAAAATTATAATTTGTCACTATTTTGAAAAATATTCTGATTATATTTCATATGATTAATGATTTATCATTGCTTTCAATATTCTTTTTAAAAATCATTCTCTTTGTATTTTTCTAATTTGTCAGAATTATTACATAATGTAAATATAAAAGAAAAATTTCTATTAAATAATTTTCTTAATTAAAAATTCATCAGCTTTAAAAATTTAGCTGTTTAAATGAACAAGTTCAGTTTCAGGTAAATCAAATATTTAAAAAACTAGATTACATTCTATTATAAAATTGAAGTTAAATTTGATTTAGTACACCAAACGGAATTCAATTGCTATTGATTTTCATAATAAACTTACATGTAATGTAAAATGAAAAAAGAAGAAACTATATTGCAAGGAAATAACTTTACTTCTACGAATATAAATTTTGTGCTTTGAATAATAAATGGTAACGATAAAGTTTTTTTGTTTTGTTTTTATTACAAAATATGTCAAAGTATTGTCAGAAATTGTATTTATCTTTTATTTTACTCTTTTATGCTTTTATTATAAAATTTTCACTTCCTTTAAATTTTATTTTATTGTTTATATAAATGACATCTTCGTTTTAAAAAATTACAAAAGAAATGTTTATAAGCTTACGTGTTTTTTTTACAAATAAATGTTAAATTGTATTTATTGTTTGTTTCTATATTTACAATTACATTTGATTTTCTTTATTTAAATAATATTTCTCAATCTATTTGATTGCAACAAAATATATTGATTATTATAATATTTATAATAATTTTAAACTAGGAAACAATATATAAAGTTAAATTATGTTATAAAATTCTTACTTCTACAAATCTTACTTGTGTTCATTGTCATAAGGCTACAAGTTTATAACCAACTATATATATATACAGCTATGGTCATACAAATAGCACAAATTATAAAATTTCTTAGTTTCTCGTATATTTTGTGTAATTTAAGTTCGACAATATAAAAATATTATTTTTTCTGGAAAATTTTAACGCTACTTTGTAGAGAGGTGTCCGATAGACACCTGGTAGGAACGTAGTCCCTTTGGTTATGTATAATGCATTAAATAACAAGCACACTGAAAAGAATTAACAACGTTTACTAGTATTTAAATGAATTGTAATTAAAAATTTTATTAACAAATTATGAAAATAACTACACACTATTATTAATTATCAAAAAAAAAAGAAATTTCTAAAGGACATGATTTCAAAATTTAAGGATATTATTAAATATAATATAACAATTATAAATGTGCAACGTACGAAATCTTAGATGTTCCTGTAATAAAAACTGATATTATGCGAAAGAAAAATAGAAAAAATACATATTTAATAAAACAATGTCGCAAAATACACATAAACATTTGTTGATTTTAAAAGGTATGGTATGATACATAATTGCACTATAGTACGTATAAGCAAATATAGTATATAGGGTTCTAGGACGATTCTTCCCCGGACGGTTCATCCAGCGGATGGTTCATCCAGCGGACGGTTCATCCCACGGACGGTTCATTCAGCGGACGATTCATCCAAAATAATATTTTAATACAATGAAAAACTCTCATAATAAAGAATTCATATTTAATAGCAGTTTAGATCTTTAAATATTTAAAAAAACAGACTAATTTAGGATGGGTTGTGCACACGGAGGGGAGGGAGCATGGATGTAGGTGGTAGATAGTTAAATTTACATGAAGGCAGGGGTGTTATATTTTTATAAAAAATTAAATATAGTCCGAAATGCACCTTTAGAACAAATTGATAATATGTGAAAGAGAAATAGAAACATGTGTATAAACAACATGTTTAAAATATTAAATAGCAAATAATTAAAAATATGTGAAAAATAATAAAATCGGATGGGATGCTCTAGAAAAATGGTGTACAATGCGCTACAGGTGAGGGAGGATCCGATTTATCTTCAGGAAGACAAGCCAAGAGCTGTTTTAACGAGAAAAACGACTCCTTTTGAATATAGAACAATTGTCAGAAAGGCAAAAAAAATCCATATAAATCTTCTAAGGAGACAATTAAGAAAATTCGTGCAGAAATTGGATTGGAAATTTCAGCTAGAATCATTCGAAGGCGTTTGAATGAAGTCAAAATTTTTGGCCGGATATCCAGAAAAAAACCACACATATCAACTGGTAATATAAAAAAGCGAAAAAATTTTACAAGGTTGAATATAAAAAAGCCTGACATTTTTTTGAAGAACGTTCTGTGGACTGACGTGTCAAAGTTTAATAGGTTTGGCCCAGATAATAACATTTTTAATAATATTTTTATATTGTCGAAATTAAATTACACAAAATATACGCAAAACTTAGAAACTTTATAATTTGTGCTATTTGTATGACCATAGCTGTATAATGAATATAATAAATGCTTGTTTTAATATAGTTTAATCAAATATTGAATGTTATAATCAAATAAATAGGATTTTTAATCATTTATGTTAACAATTCATAAAAAACATATGGACAAATGTTTGTTTCTGAACCAAAATAATATAAAAAGTTTATTAATTTTTTTTTAATATAAAAACAGATTGCAAACATTGCATTGTTAATATGCAACTTTTAGTTAATATTTATTTAAAAAGTTTTTATTTATTTTTAAATGATAATAAAACATTTTTTATTATTATATAACTTACAGTAGTCGTGTGAAAACTAAGAAAATTTCTGTATGATTGCTTTCTTGTATTATCATTTATGAATAAAGACAATATTAGTAATTATTTAATTTATAGTAAACCATTATCTCTAAGTTAATTAAAGCTTTTTTAATATCAAAATTAAAGTTTTGTATTGTATTCAAAAGAAAATTTAATTTAATACTAATTAAATATACTTATATTGTTTATTATAATAAGAAATATGTGATAAAATTTAGTATGTTCTTACTAATATTACATCTACTGTATCTATGAGAGAAAGAACGACAATGTATTATCTTAATTTCGTTATAAATAAATATGCAACATATGCAACAATCAATATAAAAAAGAAAATTAATTTTAGAATGCTTAAGCAGTAAAAACTAGAATAATGTGGGATGTGAACTATGCTTAGATTATAATTTCAGCAAATGCATAATTTTTAATATATGGAAAAATATAGTATAAAAATGTATAAATAATATTATTAAATTGATAAAATAATCCATTAACACATGCATAAGCAATATATATATATAACATATATACATTTGGTTAAGTTTATATTAAAAGCTTAGATGAATTGTTTATATTTGTTTAGTTATATATCTTGTAATATACAATTTTAATATTTGCATTTAGTAATTATTTATTTTTAATTAATTTCTCAATGAAAACGTTTAATAAATCTGTTAAAAAATTGAAATTTTTTATTAACAGGAAATTAAGTTTTGGTCTATTTCAAATTTGTTTTTCAAATTAATACAAATAGGTAAAAATGTATAAATTATTAACAAAATATATACGCGAAGTAATAAATATATATGTTAAATATTATGTATAATTTGTTCAATGCATAATTAAAAAGTTAATAATGCGTACGCCTGATTAAGTGATAATTAATGAAATAAAATATTTATAACAATTAAATTCTACAGTAAAGTTTTATTTTCTTGATGAAAATAATTTGATTTTAAATAATTTATCATTTCTTATCTTTTTTTTAAATTGACAAAGAATAAACAAATTTTATTTTTACAATTTACTGTTTCTAATTTATTTATTTATATAATTTTTTTTTACAAGTATTATGGTAGTAAATTTATATTTATTTTTTTCTATGAATTTCGTAAATAAATCCCATGCGATACATTATCCATAGATTGGAATCTGCAAATTTTTCGTTTTTTAGATCTTTAGTAATTCGATTTTTTTTTTCGTTGTTCTTTTCACCACCACAATTCTGTATATTTTTCTAATATAATTTTATGTTAAAGATATTTTTCTATGTAAAATACAACAGTATTCAGAAACATAAATAATTGTTTTTTTTTTCACTCGTTTTGTTTATATTTGTATCATTTGTTCGACGCTTCAAAAACCATAAACAAATAGAAATATAAGCTTAAGAAATAATGAAATTCGAAGAAATGTGTTTTTTTTTTCATTTCTTTTTTGTTAGAGAAAAGGATTTTATTTTCTTTTTTTATATATCTTTTTTAGACTTATCAGCAAAAATATATTTTGGAGTTTGTTTAATTTGTATCATTTACATTTATTTGTGTTAATAAAACATTAAGTAAATCCGCATGTTAATTTTTAAATATGTATAAACAACAACTCACAAACGTATTAAATATTAAATTATATAATTTCGCTCACATTATCCCGTGATAATAACAATACATATATATATACATATATATTTTTAATTAAAAAAAAAAAGACACGCGCAAGTTCTACATTTATAAATATTTAATTTTAATTATATATTTCTAAGCTGAAATAATATTTATAACAAAAACATATCAAAAAAATAATTTTTATTAAAATAATAATAAATATTTTTATGCAAATTTTATTCCTTGAATGAGCTTCTGTATTAATATTTGTTGTGTTGAAAACTTTCCGTAATTATTATGTTATGTTAGTTGTATTTTTTTTTAAACATGTTTCAATTTCTTTTTTTTTTTAAATAAAGTCAATGATAACAAAAATAAAAAAAATGGATTGAAAAAAAAAATCAACATGCATGATGTTATGTTAATTAAACAAGAAAATATAACATATAAAATAATAATAATTAATTTGTTGACACCTGTTTCAAGTTAATTGTTTGCTCATGGTCCTTAATTTCATCTAAATATGATTACAGTATACCTTTTTTATCTATATTTTACCATCTATACTAATTATTATAAAACACAAAATTATCTTTTGTTAAACAACAACAAATAATTTGACCTTAATTATGAAAAACAAATGATAATATTTATTTAATTTTTGTTTTTTTAATAATAATTTTTAATTTAAAGATAATTTTTAATTAATTGTTTTAAATACCGAAAACGAATATGAATAATTAAGAAATGACTACAGTATAATAAAAGTATTATTTGTTATCTCATATTCAAGTTCAAAAGTAAACACATAATTTTCAATTTTATAAAAAAATGGTAAAATGTTATTAATGTTTTTTTTTTTTCTAAATAAGAATCCATTTCGTTTTTCAAATAATTTATTTTAAATTTTATTTAATGTAATAAATAATAAATTTGTATCCTAATTTTAATAAAAAAGGAAGATTTAATTATAAATCTCTGCCAATTATTATAGAATTCTACAATCCGTTACAAAACCCTAGCAAAAACATTACCATTAAATTATTGCATTAAGTAGAAAATATTAAATTCAAATTAGCAAAGAAATAATAATACAAAAAAGCGTCTTAAAATAATTTTCATATCTAATTTAGTTAATGGATAATTAAAACTATTATGGTTTGCTGTTATTCACTTAATTGTTTAGTTTAATTACACATTTTACTTATATTGTAATTAAATCAGACTTGTTAAAAAAGTATTTCTTTTCACCCCTTTGTTTTGCTAATCTGTAGTTGTAAAAAAAATTAATGACAAGTAAAAATAGAACATAAGAAAAGAAATTGTAATTAAAATTAATCGTCCTTTTAAGCTGTCATATCATGCTGTTGTTTATGAAGCAAAATTAGACTTTTTTGTGCTTAAACAGAAAAAAGCTTAAATTCTTTATCAACTGCGTGATATGAAACGCCCTTTTAAACTTTCCCTCTGTAGTTTAAATGTTTCATTTTTTACTCTTTTTTTTGTTTGTTTTTAAATAGATGTTTTTAAAAAACCAAAAAATTTTCATCAAATTAGACAATTTTTTATTCTATGGCGCTGTGTTTTTACAAATTTTATTATTTTCTCACAATTATTTACGGCAATTAATTTTTTGGTAATACTAATCTTTATTTTATAAAAACACTATTTGTTTTAGATAACAATCTAACCCAAAATAAAAACATGTAATATGAATAAAAAGTTTAATTATTAATTACAACTGTATGCTATTGTTGAAATGCATAATATATTAAAATATAAATTGAAATTAATTAGAAATTTGAACAAAAATTATGCTTTACACTTTAATGAAGAATAATTAGTCATAAATTTAACTAAAGTGAATGTAAATTAAATTACAATATAATAAATAATAATAAAAATCATTAATAAATGACAAAAAAATAAGAGATTTATGTAACATCAATCCATTATGGTATCAATTTTCAAGTATTTATTTTATCGTATTAAGTACATTTTCTGTGATCTTATTTTCCCACTGATATTATTTTTTTACTTCATATATTACTTTCCAATTTATTTCGATAAAAATAAATAAATAAAAAATGTTAAAAATAATTTAAATATACTGATGTTGACAATCTGTGACATAAAAATCCACGTAAAAGAAAATACCACACCAACCAACCATAATCTAAGTCAAATTACATGGCAAATAATGGCGCAACTGTTGTGACTATATAAAACATATTACCAAAATATACATCTCGGTTACGTTTTAATAAACATGTCACAAGTTTTATTTAAGAAGTCAATTTTTGGAAAATAATTTTTCAAGTCTTCTTAATCTAGCATTAAATAAAAAAATGTTTGCTAAATTATACATTTACATGTCTTCGGTGTTATGTAAAGTCAACGATTTATAATTGAAATTACAGAATAATTTTTTTCTTAATATAAAATTTTTTTTTCTCATTTTTATTATACCGATTTTATATAATTCTTATGTCCATTCCTACCTACTAAAATTTTTGGTTAAGACCTGCTCTTACAAATGTTGTCTATCTTGTGCTCTTAAACGGTAATACATGATGCTTCGCATTAAGCTTATATAAATCATTCAAGATGAAGATAATAATGTAAGGAAAAATAGAAGAAAATACATATAACGATTATTCATTTAGATTGAAATACCATATAATTTATTGTTTCTTTACGTAACTTAACTTTACTTAACTTAAATTGACTACATCATCCTGATTGCTACTGAATTTGATACTAATTTTATGACTATAAATATTCAGCATAGCACAAAGTAACCTACACATTAATTTATTTTTCGTTTCTTTTTTTTTTCTTTGTGCTCTCTGTATGTTTTTAACTTTTTTCTTTTTTTTCTTTCGTATTTAAATTTTAAAACGAAAGTAATTTAGTGCCAAGAAATAACATTATTTTTCTTAATATATATTATAATATTGTTCCATATATATGTATATATATATATATATATATATATATATATATATATATATATATATATTAAAGTCTCATAAACAAATAAAAAGCCATAGAAAATATTTTACAGGTAACCATTGTATTATATTATATTTACATTACATTTTTGATTTGTTTTTTATATATATAAAAAAGAGAACCGTAATCAAAAGATAATGACAGAAAATAGCAGGGCTAAGAAATAATATGAATTTTATATTATTTAAGATTATAACATTGAAATGACTAAAATATTTTTATTATTTCTTATATGGCAAAGATTATTATTAAAAAATTTCTTAATAATAATTTCCCAAAGGATGCGTTATAATAATGAAAATTGATTACATTAATATTATCAATATAGATAAAATGCTTAAAAAAATCAAAACAATGTGTAAAGTGATATTTTCATTCATTTCATTTAATGGTTTTATGTCTGCAAAAATGCTTATTTATTTATAATCAAATCAATATATTGACAATAACAATTTAAATTCAGTGATTTCTTTATTCTGTGATTTGAATTTGTTAACAAAAAAAAAAATACTTAATCATAAAAAACAAGAACGAGATCAGAACGATTTAAATTTTTTATTAAACACATGGCATGGGAAAAATTTTAAAATGAAATTTAAAATTATCACGAATTTTATTGAATGATACTAAGCACATTATTTTATTCGATTTTATTTATAAAAAACAAGACAAAGGAAAACTTATTAGCATTGGCAAATTGCAACCCGGGTTTATTGAGCTTTTTATTATCTTTTGTTTCAAAAAAAAAATAAACAATGGATTAAATTATTTAAGTAATTTATATTTTTATTATTTATAATTTGTTTCAATATTTGTCTACATTTTTGTTATTGTAATAAATCAACCCCTTTTTTGTTGTGTTATAAATCACATCTTTTAAATGTTAAAAAACAAATGATATTTAATCGTGTTATAGATAAATCAAGGATAAAGATAATATGTGCCGGTTTTATTTATAAGAATAAACAATAAATATTCATAGGGAACATTTTTTCAGATTTCAATAATCCTTAACTTAACTTAAAAAATGAAACTTCAACATAATTTTAATTCCTAAAATTATGCTTTTTAAAACGTGTGAAAAATGAAAGAAAAACTAAGTGTTGACCTTCAAACATTCGCATTTTATTTTCTTTCAGTGATTAGATTTTCACTTTTCACGCCTTTTCAACAATCTTTAAACAGCCAAACATATACATCGACAAAAAGATTTTGTTAGTTATGTTAGAATTCCTTTTGATTTGAATTATTGCCGATACGATGAATTTTCAATGCTACATGCACTATTAATATTTTATTCAATCGATTACTGAAACAAAATAATAAAAAAAGAATCGTAAAATTTTGCTTTAAAAAAGGGCAAATAAAGAATTAAAGTTACTTATATTGAAATAGAAAGTAAAAATTCAATAAAATTTATTACTGTTTTTACTATTTTCTTAAATTAATATAAATGATTTTCATATTGAAAAAAATAATGAATTTTTCTTGTTTTTTTTTTTTTTTAAATAAACTTTGTCATTATCTTTTTATACAATTTTTTTTTTTATGTTTTATGTATTATTTTTCATGATTTTATAACATTCATAACAGTTTCTTTTATGCTTAACAAAGAATGAATATGGTTATATTAACATTGTGTGTCCTGAATTTCTAATAACAACCATTTGGATACAGCAACCAAAATTGGTAGAGATATATAATACGATAAACATGAAGGGTAGCATCTCAAAATAATAAACAAAACGCTTTAGAAAACATAGAAATAAGATAAAAAGAAAACGAGAAGATTTTTGTTTTTCGATAAAAGAAAAAGGAGGTGTAAGGATGTTAAAATTTGCATAATTTTGGTTGTCGTTTGTTGTTTCATTGTTGCTTCACGAGCGAGGAAAAAAAACAGTTAAATAATAAAAGATTGATAACATTAAAATCGTTAATATTTAAAGCAATTCATAACAAAAAAAAAGAAAGAATTTTTTAAAAGAAAAATAAATTGCGTACAAAAATGTGAATTTTTAAAATGTAGTTAATCATCTTAATTGAATAAATACATTAACACTACTAATCACTTTTGAATTGAATTAAGATTAAATTGGAATCGGTGTTAACACGACAAATAACTATTAAAATATTTTTCGTTAAATTGCCTATAATAAAAATGAATAATGGTAACAACGAATATGGAATATATAGTTGGGTAGTTAAGGGTCGGCTTTTATTATTAAGTCAATAATAACGAATATTTAATGAATATCAGTATGCATGATAAGCACTCATATATATATATATATATATATTTTCATTTTATAACAAACTTTTTCACTTCCTAATGAATTTTTTAGTAAGTAATTATTGAATACGATTTGGATGTTAACACAATTATGATGTTATTTATTTATATATTTAATATTTATTGATGTTTTATTATCAATTACATTATGAATTGCCATAGAGACAAATATTTAGTTTATTGATTGTCGATAAACTTTTTTGTTTTGCTTTCCAATTGAAAGAATGCCACTTTTTTAAACTTTAAATTATTAAAGTCAATTAAATACAAAAAATCATTATCAAAGAAAACCATACAAATAAATTACAAATAAAAAAAAAACCAAATGCTCTGCTATAAAATCAATTTGAAAATAAATAGACTAGACTAGACTAGACATTATGAATTCATAAAATATTTTTATCACTAAGTGTAAAATACTTATACTTAATTAAAAATTATGAATTCATTTTTTCCCTTTTTTATGAGGCATAAATTAAATGTTAAATATTTTATTTACCATAATTAACGGTTCGCATTTAATTTTATTTCGGTTGTTTAAATCATTTTATTGCATCATTTTTCTCTATGGCACATTTCTATTAAATTTTTAAGCAATCTTTAATAATAATACAAAAAAAAACGTGTCTTAATAGCCGCAGGAATTTGTGAAAAGTTAAATTTTATAGGATTTAAAAATTTTCCATTACAATTTAATAGGATAATTACAAGAAAATTGAAAAAATGTGTTTACTTAACTTATCACAAATAAAGGTTAAATTAGATAAAAACGTAGCATGAATTACAAGACAATTGAATTTTTATTTTATTTCTTGTTCTTGCTTTTTCTATTTTTATGTTATTTTTACGTTAATGTTGAAATACTTAAAGTTTCAAATAACAAAAAAATACGGACATGATATCGTCCTTGTTGTCTATAACTGCTAAAAACAAACTTCTTTTAGATATGTAACACCACTTAAAGGAACTAAGGTGGGTTCCATATTAACTTATATGTTTAGTTATAAACACTTAACTCTCGAGCAATTTATTAACATTATCAAACGTTTTATATTTCTAAAAAGATGTTTTTTCTAAATTCTCCAGTGTACAATTTACAAAAATAAAACAATATTATAAAAAATACAATGAATAAGTTAACTGTTTTTATTAATTAAATATAATTTCATTCAAATTTTATCCTTTTTATTTTAAAGTATTTTGTGGTTTAAATAAGCTAAAAAAACCCTTTTCGTCGGATTTTTTATTTTTATTTATTTTAAATTAAAAACATGTAAAATTTACTTTGATGCGGTTTAAAGGTTGTTTTTAGTGAAATTTGTTTAAAAGTATATACAGGATACAGTAAATGGTAACTGACACCAAAATACTGACAAATTATTAATACCTTTTATGGTTAACATTTACAAAGAGAATAAACCAATAAATTACTTGTTCAGCTTGTTTAACTTTATTTAAATTCTTGAAATTGTATTAGATTAAATTGAATTTAATAATTAAAAAAAGGTATTATCAATGCTGCAGTTAATATAAAATTGTACATTTAATGAAATACTGTTTGTGTGTTGAGATATATGTTCTTTGAGAATATAACTTTCACATTCGTTGCATGCTTACAAAGCGGATATGCATTTTTTGTTTTGAAAACAAAGCGACAAAATGCTTCAAAAGGTTACTTTAATTATAATAATAATTTAAATATTGTTGTTATCGTCAATACTATATAAATGATTTCAGTTTTAAATGCTATTTTTTTTTTCAAAACAGAAAATAAAATACTCCGTTAAAAAATTTTATCGGGAAAAGAATGATTAATAATCAAAACATATAAGAATATTGAAAAAAAAAAAAACAAAAATTTATCTCATCATAAACTAAATAGATTTTTTCTTAAGCAGAATTAATAATTTTTTATTTAGTTGATTTATTCAGATTGATTTTATAGTATATATACTTACTTATACAGTATTACAGGTTTGTGTTTGTTAACATTAAAATATAACGGTAAAACAAACAATATTGGCTTGATAATTAAAAGTAAGTCAAAAACGTAATATTTAAAATTGTTGAAATAATTTTATAATAATATAAAGGCAATAAATACTAAAATAAATAAAAAAGTTAGTTTTACATTTTAAAATTAAATACAACCAAACATATTATTTTAAACACATTAAATTTTTTTTTAGATTTCTTTAAAAATTTGCAACGAAAATATAATTAATTATTGTTTTTTATAAATAAATTGTTTTAATATTTTGTGTTTTTAAACAAAACAATGTTTTTCGATGTTATAACACAAACATAATTATTAAAGCATATTATTATTATTTTTTGTATCATAATATGTTCATCAATAATGATATAAAAGCGAAATATATAATATAAATGTTATAATATCACTTTTTGTAATAATAATCTTATCTCAGCATAATACATACTTAATTTTAAGGTTTATAATAAACAAAATTAAATACACGCACAGTAAAGTTATAAAAAAAAATAGTTTAACAATTTCGAAATCTAGATTTTTCTTTCTTTTCCGTTTTTCCTTATTTGTGTGAATACAATAAAAACCAAACAAAAAACTATTCTTTTATTGCATGTCACGTTTACTAAAGCTTTATAAATTTATATAATGTGCGGTACGTCAATTGTAAGGTTCTTAATTGTTATAATAAAACTTTTGATATCATATTAAATCATCTTTAATTATTATTTGTATGATATGCCTATAGTATTTCTACTTTGTTGTATATGTCAAAAGTTATAAAAGTTTATTATAATTATTTAAAAAATAATAAATTTATTTATTTTAATTATAATATGGAAAGAGATCTTTTCTATTTACGAAAAAATATGAATTAATTTAATTTCTTTGTCAACACTTAGATGGAGACAACAAAATACCAAGGTAAACAATACACATTAATTGTTCTTATAACGATGTAGAAATATATATATTTTTATATATACAAGAAAAAGAAATTGTAACAATGATGCATTTATCATTTGAGCTGGTTTAAATCATGCAATTAAAAGTAAGACAAAAGTTAATAAATAAATAACTAGACAAGAGAATTTGATTTATTTAATCGATTTTCCTTGTTGTTTATCTTGTCGTTTTGGTTGTTCTGGTTTTTGTTCGGTTATATAGCCAAGGTGTTTTGTATGTTAAACGTTGAAAGATCTTTTATCTTTAATGAATACAATGGACTGTCATAAGTTCGGTTGGTTACACAATAAAGCCACAGGATTAATAATAAATATTATCAGATCCGTGGTTTGTTTTATCTAACCAGTGATTTATTTATTTTTTTATATCTTCATTAAACTTGATTGAATAATGTAATGGAAACTAAAAAAATAAACAAATATATGTGCCATCACATTTATTTATGTTAATTAGTGAAGAATGGCATTTAATTAAGTTTTATTATAGTATTTGTTATTTGGTAGTACTTTAAATAGTTTATTATTTAATGTTTACTTCACATAAAATTGATAATAAAAACTCTAATCTAATTTGGTTTCGAAATCAACTAAAATATCAATTCGCACAGCAGAACTAAATGCATATTTTGCTACAAAATATTTAAAAATGTTGTGACATTATTAAATTTTATTAAGTAGTAATATAATATGTTATATTGTCTTTGATTTTTTTATGTTATTTTTTATTAAAATTTCCAAAAAAATAATAATTAAAATGCGCATATTTGGATTAAATAATTATGACGATAAATATTAATATGTCGAACAAAAAATAAATATTATTTCTATACATAAATGAAAAAGAATTTATGTTAGTTGCATTTGATGCCTTAAATTAATATACTGTTTCATAATTAATACAAACATTGATTAATTAACAATAAAACAAATGTAATATATTTATTATTTCTAGTTAAAATAGCCCGCGGCAAAATAGCCCACGACAAAATTGGAAATCTAGGGTTTCCTCTACAATTTTGTCTTAGTCGTCAAATATAATTATCTTCCCAATTATCTATAATGAGCTCTAATCTCATTCAAGTCTTCAAAAACTGCAACTACATCTAGCAGGGAAATAAAACTTATGGCTGATGCCATTTTTACTTGTCACTCGAAAGTTTTCATTGATACGATAATGTTCAACTACATGTTATTCTTGCAACTTGCTCCATAAACAATTGTCGAAGATGAAATCAGCACCATTAAACACTTGTGCCACAGAATTCTGAATTGTCTTTTCGTAATACTTCGCTTATTAGTTTTAAAGTTGGTATCAACTTCAAAAATACCATACTTTATTTTTATCTTGTATAAGGTCATATATTTGTGAGACGAATTTATTATTTACTAGCATGTGTACTGTAAATATGTACTTGAAAAAGAGCCCTGGTGCAATTTTGAATGCGTTCATACATACAAGTTGTTGCGTTTCTCTAAAATAAGCAAATATTCGCATATTTATTTTTGAATAAAAATAAATTTATTTTACCTAAAAAATTTAAAACATAATACAAATGTATTCCTTAGTTTTATTTTAAAACTCTCATCTTCCTTTTCAAATATCATAAAATATATTACAAAGCGGGCTATTTTGTCGGGAATATTTTGACAGGGCTATTTTGATGGGTCACGAAATTTTATATTTGTTAAAATAATAATATATATTTAGTTAAAATGAACAAAACACTTAAAAATTGTTTTAAGATACCTAAGAAAATCATGTTTATATGATTAATAAAATTATTTTTATTTATTGCTATTGTGGGTCTTATTTTCTTCGTCTTATCTCAATTTGCCATTTTTTTTTGTTTGGTAAAATTAAAACGTTTTCAAAAAAACAATTTTTAACAATTATTTAATCAATCTTCTCGTTCTCCATTATTTTATTTATTTTAAGGGACCAGTATGATTTTACTTAAAAATTCATTTAAATTAACTGAAAATTAATGTTATTAATGAAAATGTTTTACTTTTCTTTTTTATTTATTTCACGTGTCATGTTTTATGTGTGCTACATGATTTAGGATATATGTAACCTTAATGTAAATGTTAACGCAACTGCAATGTCATATAATATATTATAATGCTATTAAAGTGCTTTTATTAGTATTTTTATTATTAATATTAATATAAGTATTATTATTATTATGATGTTTGTTGTTTTCTATTATATGTGCTCAGCATTTAATCGCAATGCAGAATTTACTGTATTATGTATTTTCCGAAGACCGGACTAAAATAATGATAAATTTTAATGTAATAAAAAAAAATTCTTTCATTTTAAGCAATAAATTTATATTGTTTTATATTATTTACATTTATACATTTGTTTACTTTTTCTTTTGCATTCGATAATAAATACTTTTTATTTACACAAAGAGTGGCATTATTAAATAAAAAACATTATAATATAATATTTCTTAAATTTAATAGATAAAATGCTTCAATGTTAAAGAAATACATAAATAAATAAAACCACATTTCAACGAAAGCAAAAAAGAAGAAAATTTTAACTTTCAATTATTTTAAATTAAACAAATAAAGATAAAAAGGCGAGAATTCTTTAAAAGCATATAAACATTTTTGACACAAAAAAAAGAAAGAAAAAACAACAATTGATTCCTTATTAAGCTTATTTAAGAAAAAGGGAATCTTTTATCATCGAGGGTGGCGGAACACATTATATCCTAGCTTTATTGGTTTTTTTTCATCATTATTGTGCTTTTGTGCTCTTATGAAATAAAAAATTAAAGTTTCTTTTTTGCGCTTTATTTTTATTAACATGTGGTTTACTTCTTAAAAAGAATAATCATTGTGTCCCCTAGATTTTTGAGAAAAGATTATTTAAAATAAATTCTTTTTAAAAGAATAAGATTTAAAATTATGTAAAATATAACAAAAATATATTATTATTTTTTATTATAGGAAATATCACACAACAAATTATTCATTTGATTTCTAGTTTTTAACAATTCAGAAATCAATTAATTTTTATATGTTTATTTATTGTTACAATGAAAATTCAAATATTTTGTTAAATCGACGTTCATCGTGTTATGTAATAACTATATGAGAAAAAAAAACGAGAAAAATCTCCGCCTGTGTTGTGCTTTTTGCTGTTCCAAAACCAATTTGTACACTGTCTAGATCGGCATACATCGTTTGAGTTGAGCATAGAACTTCGACCGGGTAAATATTTTGCGCAAATAATAATCCGAGGAAAAAATTTAAATTGTACTAGAATTTTGACCTAAATGAAACAGATAATAAAAAGGAGAAACATTCTTGTTATAAATAAAAATGATTATAAATTTATTTTACTGAAAATTATAAATAGAGTAATGAAAGCTAAGGAAAATGCATGCTTTATAATCACATGGGACTTTATAAAATGTATTTAAATGCAATAAAACTTGTACCAAGTGAATAATTTATAACCAAAGAAAAGTTTAAAAACAGTATTTCGCGAATTGTTATAAAATAAAAACACTAAATAAAAAAAAAGGAATATAACTTTTAGTTAGAAAATAGATGTGTGTGTATTGCCGGAAACCTTTTTCGTTTTCTCTAAGTTTCACTAGCTTTTTCAATAATTAATTTATTAAACAAAGATGTTATTAAGTAACGTTCGCAGAAATTAAAATGTTAAGAAAAATCAATTTTTGTATTATTTAACTAAACACAAAACATAAACTAACCACAAAAATTTAATTATATTATATATCTTAGTATTCATGTTTATTCTAATATAAATTGTAGTGCTAATATAGTAAATAATAATAAAATGATAAAGCGTGATGGAAATATTTATCATAAATTTTTAGTACCGTATTTTCTTGCTTTTTATTTTTAATTTTATTACTTTATTTTAATTAGTATTATTGTTTTACATAGTTATAATTATTACCAACAAACAAATTAAGCATTATTATTAATTAAAAGAAAAAAAAAACTTTTAAAATGATAATGATAAATTATTATGTGTTTTCTTATTTTGTCTATTTGTTGGTTCATTATTCTAAAGAAATATTATGAATTTATGCAGAATGAAATAAAAAAAATTACAAAATCGTAAAATTTAAGTGATAAAAAAGGGATAACCCTGTATGGGGTACATAAAATAATAAACGAAATAAAGGAAAATGTCTTACTTTGCAAAAATATAGGCGGCTCATTGTTCTGTTTTTTTATGAATTAACATTGACAAAAGCACTTAAAAATGAATGTCTTCAACCAAAAAAAAAAGATCATTATCTAAAAAAATAATAATAAAATTATAAATGTAGAAAATATAAATTTTTTTTTATTTATTTATTGTATGTACATTGTAATTTAGCTAACATTAAGATTTTTCTACCTTTATATAAATAATGATAGAATAATAATAACTTAATGATTAACATATATTACATAACGCGTTATAAATAGATATATTTTTAAATAATTAATAAGATAAATAACATAGTTATGAAACGCTCTAACTTTAATATATGAGAAATTATATAGCAACTAAATTTTAATTAATAATATGTATAATTCAAATTACTTTGTTTAACATGTTTAACATGCTTTTATGAATTCAAAAACCAAACATAATTATTTCTGTCTTTCTTTTTGTTCAAAAGACATAACAGAAGTATGTTATTCTAAAATTTAGCTTAAAGTGAAATATGTTCAGAAAGGGTTGTGGCAAACAGTAGGAGTCAACAAAAGTTACTAAACCTTATACATATTTTAAAGGTAAAAAGTTTTACATCATTATCATTTTAATTATTTAAATCATATTACATATTTTTATTCACCCTGACTTTTTTATATTTATGTAGAAAATTAAATTAAATCTTTTGACCAACGAAATTATTTATTTTACAAAACATTGCTTGCATTTCGTCTCAAATGACTGACAATATGTTGATACGTTTTAAAATTATTAGACAAATTAAGATAATTTGCATAATATTATTTATTTAAGTTTGGTCAATTGATTGTCAATTTTAAAATGTTGTAAATCAGTATCATGCCTTTTTAAACTAGTTTAGTAAACTCTTCAATTAAATAAATTCCCATTAAGTAATTGATAAAACAAGAAAATTTTAATTCATTGCCTTGTTTCGAGTTGTAAAAGTTTAACAATTATTATAAAGGATACAAACAAATAAAGGAAATTATATCAATTAACAGATGTTAGAAGGTTAATAGTAGGAAATATAAACGCATTAAGAATACAGAAACAATATTCTTAACTTATCAAGAAACTTCTTTACAAATTTATACATATGTATATAAAATAATTTGTCTTATAACTTTCTTGATTAAAAACAAACAACTTTTATTTAATTAATTATGTATATACTAATGCAGATCAGTGCTCAAAGTTAAAATGCATTATTAAATGAAATTTTTAAACTTACTTTCAACATGTTTTCTTAAAAATAAAATAGACTTCATAAATAACTCTTACAAAATCCAATTGAATACAATAAAAAACACAAATCATTTTTTTATTTACATTTATATTTTTATTTAAGATTTATATACACAGTTTAATAACATCAGTTATAAGATTTAAGAAATTACATAATCAAGTAATAAACTTTAATATTTTATAATTTTTATTAAAATATTTATTCTTTTTCGTCATTAAGATATTTCTTAATAAAAGATTTATTATTGTTCAGAACATCATCGAGTTTACTCATATGTTGTTGAAATAATAATTTATTATTTTTGCATTGTTTAATCGATTGAATAAGTTCGTTATAAATTTCATTATCCTTTGTTATATCGTTGTTAACAAAATCAATTGCATAGTCTATGTCAGGAATATCTTTATTTAATTCTTTCTCTTTTACTGATTTCACATAATTATTTGTTATTTCATCGCAAAATTCAAAAAATTCTTCTTTTTTATTTACAAAAAATGCCGTATCCATAGTTGGTAAGATATCTTTAATATTCGAATTTGATGTATGATTAGTAATAGTATCATTTTTTTTAGAGGTATTTTCAATTCGGGAATATTTGTCAAATGTTTGTGAAATGCTTATGTTATCATTACGTTTAATAGTTATGTTTGATAAAATCGACTTATTCTCATTACTTGTACTCCTTGATATTCTTGTCTTTTTTGCTTCCATAACTATTTTATTTATTTTGAGTTATATTATTTCAACTTTATTTTTCGTTATTATTATGGTAAACATAATTGATAATAAAGAGTTAAAAATATTTTTTTTTTGATAATCGTTGAACACGTTTGTAATTACAGAAAAATTAAGAACAATTGAATATTTATATCACTTCTCGTCTTACATCGCAGATGGCGTTAACTTAATTCGTAGAGTTCTTAAAACTGTTTAAATTCCATAATTGTCAACATAATAATAACATAACCTTATACGTCATCTAATGTTTTGATATGCTAAAACTATTAAAAAGCTTTTTCTTTAATAATATTATGAAATAAATTACGTATTGGCTATTTATTTTTAATTTTTGATTATATATTTTCAAAGACAGTAAAGTTTATATATAATTAAGGTAGAAATATAAAAGTGATAAATTTAATTACTTTTAATAAAATATATATGAAATTTTGATTTGTAAATCCTTTATTTTAAAAATAATTAAATATATATTGTTAATTTATAAGTTTTTTTTTTAATAGAAGTGTAATGTTTTCCATAAGTACGTTTGAATATGATTGTACAAAAAAGTGTAAAAATTTAAATCATGCAAATACAATAACAGCGGCTTTAACTAAAAGATCTATTTCAAATAATCATTTAGCCGCATTCATTGCAAAAACATGTAGAAATTTTTCTGATATTGTGGATGAAGGGGTAATTGCGACATCATAAATATAAACGTTAAATTTGTTAATAAAAGACAATTTTATAGGGACGTTCAGCTCTTCACATGGCTGCTTCTGTTGGTCGTTATGAAATAGCAGAGTGGCTAATTAAACAGGTACAAAATGATAACATACAATTTTATAAAATAGTTTAAATATTTTTTTTAAGGGAGCAAATATAAATTTAAAAGATAAGGAATCAGGTATTGTATTATAATGGGAAAATAAGATTAATTTATTAATAGAGTAATATTACATAGGCCATACTCCATTGCATCGTGCAATATTTTATGGTAACATTGATGTAGCCGTACTTTTGTTAAAATATGGGGCTAATTATGATTCAACCGATAATGACTTTAAGTATCCATCTCACTTTTTCATGAAACCAATTAATAATGACAAGTAAAATATAAAATATAATTTATAATAAAAATTAAGCCAATTTAAAACATTTTTAGAACTATCGGTAATGAAGTTTATGCATGGGGACAAAATAAAAACTATAATTTAGGAATTGGTAATGAACAAGGCAAAGAATCGCCAGAAAATGTTGAATTTTTTCGCAAAAATAAAATATATATTACTCAATTATCTATAAGTACATATCATAGTATATTTTTATCTGATACTGGTGATGTTTACACGGTTGGTCATGGAAAAGGCGGTCGCTTGGGTATTTTTTTAAAACAATTTTTATAAAAATCAAATTAAATTTTGTATGTATTATATTCTTTAATAGGCATTGGATCAGAAAGTACATTAGTAGAACCACAAAAAGTAAAATTATCATTAAACAATCAAGAATATGTTATAAGTGTTAGTGCTGCCAAAAACCATTCTCTAATTTTAACTAATCACAATGCGGTAAATAGAGTAATAATTCAAACTGTCGTATATAAATATTTTAAATTTTATTGTTTTAAAACAGATTTATTCATGTGGGATGAATAATTACCAACAACTAGGATTTAAAGCGCCACTTGAAATGTTATTGACTTACACTGATTTAAATCTTCTTTACTTAAAGTAAGTAATGTACTATTTTTTTACTTTAATACATTAATATTCTTATATAACTAATTTTAATTTGATTTTACTAATGTTAAGATCAAACAAAAATTTGAAAGGTGTTATAGCTAAGGAGCGGTGTTCTATGGTTTATAGCGATACTAATATCCACATTTGGGGTCACAACGATGGACAATTTGGTTCAGGCAAAGAAATCGAAAATATACATAAACCAAAACCGGTAATATTAACACTAATATAAAAAAAATATATTCATTTATTATTTTATGTTTTTATTAGTTATTGCACACAAATGATCAAAAATTGTTATTAATTAATGCAAATAATGTAGCAATCACTTGCTATACAACAAATTTTGTTTATGTATTTTGCAAATATAAATTACGAACTTTTAAAACACCGAAGTAAGATTTACAATATTTATTTTTGTTATTTTTGTATAATTTAAATATTCTATTTGATTTAGTCTAGAAAAGTTAACATTTATTGCTGTATCTGGAGGTGATATAATTTCAAACAATGAAAAAACAGTTACTAGTGGTAATATTTCTTCTAACAATAGAAAAAAAAAATTACTATTTTTTTTTTTTTAGATGATGTCATTAAAGTCATAATATTAACTCAGACAAATGGATTATATATATGGTATGATGATATTCAAAAATATGTGAAATGTACATTTTCCGTTCACCGGCATTTAACTATAGATGAAATAGTTTGGTCTCCCAAAAAAATATTTATTGCAGCTGATGGAAATTTATATAAAACGGTAATAAGTGATCGTATAAGTTGTCAAGAAAATACTCCTCTCGGATCTTATCAAGACACATTTAGTAAAAAAGATGTATGTGCAACAAATAAAGTTAAAATTGATGTAAAGCGTATTCCAGGCATACATAATTTAGTAAAAGTTTACAGTGACGAAGAGGGTGTTAATTTTGCAATTCTTCAAGAAAATTCAAAAATTTTCACAAAAGTACCTAATATTCCAAAATCAGAAAATAATTTTTTGAATTTATTTTTGGAAAAAAGTGATTTCGATGCAATTCATGATGTTGTATTTATTATTGGATCCGAAAAAGTTGCTGCACATAAATTCATAATTTATCTTCAATCTGAAAAGCTAAAAACACTTATTGAAACATCTATTGATGAAACAAATGTAACACTTAATTATTACGGCATGACAGTTTTAATGTTTGAAGTAATTTTAAAATATCTTTATACAAATAATTGTCCCACACCTGCAGGTATTTAAAATTATAACAATACTAGCTTAATGCAAAATAGGCATTTCTTTTATATACTTAACAGATATACAAAAAATTCAAAAACAATGCAATGGAACTGGATTAAAAGTATTCAATAATATTTTGGTAACTCTTGGGCTGAATGCAATGATTGATATAATGAAAAATAATAGAAGTAATGACAAAGTCGTATTATTTCCTTTAATACATCGGAAAATGTTTCCGGAGTTATACGATGTAACAATAAAATGCGCAAATGGCTATGAAATAAAAGCGCATAAATGTGTTCTGGTAGCTAAATCAGAGTACTTTAATTTAATGTTTAATCATTCATGGTTAGAGGTAATTTTCTTAATATTGTTATGAAACATTTCAAGATTATTAAATATGTATTTTTCTTGTTTTATAAACAGTCCAAAATTATTAATTTGTCGACTATAACACAAGACTTTGTTGAACCGATTATCAACTTCCTATATTCAAATGATTCTGAAGAGTTGCAAAAATTTGTTTATTCAGAAAATTTTATGTTTAATATGATCACAATCTGTGATCAATTTTTAATATTAAATTTAAAATTAATATTTGAAATATTACTGGCGGAACGTTTGAATGTAAAAAATTGTGGTGAAATTTTGGAATTTGCCATTGTTTTTAATTGTGAAACTTTAGAAAAGTGTAGTTTGGATTTTATCTGGACAAATCTTTCAAAAATTTTAGATATGCATTCACTTGATACTATTGAGAAAGATACATTACGTAAAATTAATGAATATTACATAAAACAAAATAAAACGCTTGAGTATCGTACATTAGTACCATATAGTATTGCAATTGATGATAGTTTATTAATTAGTTTCGTTACTGATTTTAAAGTTGACTTGAATGCTGTGTTAGATAATAATAGTAATGTGATAAAATTTAAAACTAAAAAAAATAAATTTAGTCGAAGTTTAATTGAGAAACGTAATTATGAAAAGGAAGCTATTAATTCTATTCGAAAATTGGATTTGGCCGAAAGAGAAATTATAACTGAGAAGACAAAAAATACAATAAATGATGAGGCATTACAAATATCAAAAAAATTACAAGCCGAAACCGAAAAATGGACTAAAGTCAATGAAAAAAAGGATAAAGAAATAAAAAAGAACAATTTAATCATAGCTGGTCTTAGAACAAATGAAATTCTTGGAAGTGAGGAAAAATATAAAAATCAATTTATAAATTTAAATATGATAAGTAATAAAGGAGAATATATGAATGGAAATACACTTATTAAAGATGATAATAGACAAGAGCAAATACTATCAGATTACGCACATAATGATAGTCAAACATTATTTAATTTAGGTGATATAACACCAGTTAAAAATGGTAAACTTTCTCAAAAGCAAAGAAAACGTTTGTCTTCGGAAAGTGGTAAACTAGTACCAACAGTTACTCCACCCAAAACACCTGAATATATTAAAACAAAAGAAGTGACAAATGTATGGAAAACTATTACCGCGGCGATAGCTCAGCCTGCAAGCTCATTAACAAATGTAAATCAAATACACATTGGCGCTAGTAAAGACAATCACATGACGGAAAAGAATAATAAAAACAATAAAACAAAATCAAAAGCTATAGAAATACCTGTAAGAAAAACAAATCTAACTGATATTATTAAATCACCAGTTTCTCCATCCGATAATACTCCACCATCTATAAAAAAATTTTCAACAATTTTGCATGACGAAAAATTGCAAAGAGATTACTTACAGAAAATGAAATCAAAATCATTGATATTAACCCAGATTGAAGAAACAGCAATTAGTGATCTAGAAAAATTCTATAACGTAGATAACGTGTTTGATGAAAAAATTACAATTGACCGTCGAAGTAATGTTGATGCATCAACGAATATGAATTTCGTTGTTTGGCAACATCAATAATATTCAAAAGTATATATTTATTATATAAATTATTATTATTATATAATATACAAACTTTTAAATTAAAAAAATATATTTTTTAAGTTTATCTCATTTACCTTACATCCATTTTTTTACTCTCACAACTAATAAGTGAAACTCGTTACAATTTGGCTTATTCTGAAAACAAATTATTCCCAATTATTCAAAAACAATGTATATTAAAAGTTATCCGCAGCTTAACTACTCTTTGTTATTCCACTTGAACATGTCAATATATATAAATCATTCTATTTATCATTGCTTATAATGAATAAAATTTAAACAACAAATATTATTTATTTGAAACATTTATTTTCTTTTGTATATATAATAAAGTATTTACATTTGTTATATAAATAAGTTGTAAAGATATTCTTAAATTGATAATTTCAATAATTTTATAAAACATTTTTAAACTATATTTTTGAGATATAAAAAAAAAATATAAATTTGGCAAATTTATTTCTTAATCCTTTGCAATTTAAAAAAAACAAATTAATTTTCTATAAATTAAAATATATAAAATAATATTCATACAGTTTTTTTTTATTGTTAGTAATTAAAAAATATTCTAATTATTATTATTGTTAATTACAAAATATATAGCTAATTGATTAATTATATAATTTTAAATATAAAAAAGAAGAGATTACCTAATCCAATATCACTTCACTGATTTAACTTTAACAGTATGGAAAAATAAACACATATTTATAGTTTATTTATTTGTGTTAATTAAATTCCTGTTTACATTTATAATTTATAAATTATTTCTTGGGAATGCATAATAAATGCTTTTTTCGATTTCTACACACTTTTGTAATAAAATTAAAACAATAAATTACGATTTGTTTAGCTGTTGAAATTTAATAAATATGCTTTTAAACTTTGTGGCAGAGGCAATAAAAATACTGATGGCCTATTTATTCGGGATAATATAGCATCGCGGCATGCACTTTGCAATGTGGAAACTAAATTAGGAAATTGAAACATAAAATATATATTTAATGAGAATATGCATTTTAAATTACCTCCATATATTTGTACAATTTTGACTTGTTTTGTGGTTCCGTAAACATCTACAACTGCATGGAGAGCGCCTTCTCTTAAGGGAATATCTCTTGTGCATGGTCCTTGATCTTCACCGTTTATTATGAAATGCATTTCAGCTTTACTAACATCTGCTGGAGATTGTACAAACATAACGCCAATTCTGGAACCGCTGTCTGTAGGAAGCATATCAGTTCCACTTCCATCATACTTGTATGACATTGGTTTTAAAATACTGCGTGGTACTAATCCTCTTGATGTTTTTATATTTATACCATCGCCTAATATGCTTGCTAAAATTTGTTACAGGAAAATTTATTACAACTATAAATTAAAATAGAGAAAACAAAAAACCTCTGTATTGGGCATTTCCATTCCTGTTAATAGTAAAACCATCAGTAATTCCAGTAAGATATTTAGTTATAGGATATATCCAACTAGTACCCATATTAGCAAGATCTGGCAGTGCATATTGCGGTAATCCTCCATTTTCTGAAGCTGCCAATTTTGGATCTAGTTGAGTTAAACCTTTGCAATAAAATGACGTATTAATAAGACAATTTATATATATATATATATATACCGTATATATTAATTTTTATTTAATAAATGTTTCCATAATTTACCCAATCTCATATGCCCCGACCATCCTCGTTCGTTTTTTTCAATTTCAAGTAAAAATATTTCTCCAGGCTGAAGAGGTTTCTCTGAAAATGTTAATGCATTTGCAAAACTTGCTTTACGATAAGCTACGGTGTTGTCGTCAAGTAAAATGATATTTGCTCCATGGTAAGGATGGAATCGGGTCATCATATTTCGTGGACAAACTGTCATTGCAAAATTTATACACTTTACACTCTTTAACTGAAGTTTTAATTAATAAACACTTCAATTATTTATTTAGATAAACTGAGAACTAAGTAGATCGAAATTAGACTGCTCTGGCACTAGTGTGTGATATTGTTTTTATTTCATTATTTATTCAATTGACGTTAAACAACCAAAATGTAAAATAATGTGGAGAAAAATTGTGCAATTAAGTTATCAAGTATTTTGCAAAGTGTAGCATACTTCATTAAGTTGGTCAAAATGTCAGTTGATGGATATAGTCTTAGCATTGGGAATATTTAAAATATTAAAGAACTTAAATACAAATATTCTGTAGTTTCATTAATTAATTAAGTTAGTCGTTATTTCATTTTTAATGTTTTTATTAAGACATATTTTGCTCTACGTCTAACCGAAAATATTTTAGTTATCTATAAACTGGAATTTGTCAAGTCGAATAAACTATTTTTTTAAATATAATTTCTCAATTACATAATTATTAAATAATATTTTAAAATGATACTAGTGACAGAGATAGCACAACAATTACTGACAATTCTACATATATTTGGACTTTTTAAAAAATCACTTTATTAATTTTTTAAACTTATTATTTTTTGTTTATTGTATGATAATTAAATATAAGTGAAAATTTAAAGAACCGTGGCTGAACTTATCTCGTTATTAATGTCTTATTCTCAAAACTGATTCTAAGAACATGTAGACTACATTTCGGCGTAATTTATTTAGGGGAAATTAGTAATTAATTCTGTTTACCGTTGCCTAATTATTAAAGAGTAGGGTAATATTTTAGTTCAAAGACAAGTTAAGTTTTAATATGTTATTATTGAACCTCGTGTTAAAGCTGCTGCAGCTACTACAAAGAACTGATAAATTGTTTTAATATTTTCTTTACCAGCGAAAAAAGTTTTTGTTTGTTTTTAAATTTTGTTTTAATATTGATTTAACTACATTGTGTTTTAACTTGTGCATTTAAATTTTAATTTATCTTATTAATATATAAATACAAATCATGGTAAGGCTGTAAGTAATTTTTGTGTGAATAAAATAATTATATTGCATACTTATAGCGCGAGGTATTAAGTATCCACGTTGGACAAGCGGGTGTGCAGATGGGTAACGCTTGCTGGGAACTTTACTGTTTGGAGCACGGAATTAATCCAGATGGAACATTTATGGATCTCAGTGTAAATGCCGATGATAATATAAACACGTTTTTTGAAGATACAAGATCCGGAAAGCGTGTACCATTGACAGTTTTTGCTGATTTGGAATCTTCTGTGATTGACACGATTAAAACCAGCAAACATGGTTCACTATATCATCCGGAACAGCTTATAGGCGGCAAAGAGGATGCCGCTAATAACTTTGCAAGAGGTCATTACACAATTGGTAAAACATTTGTTGATCAGGTCATGGCGCGAATTCAAAGAACAGTAGAGAGATGTCACAGTCTACAGGGATTCATAATATATCACTCTTACGGAGGGGGCACTGGTTCTGGGTTTACGTCACTACTTGCAGAGCGGCTTTCCAATGATTTTCCAAAAACTAGTAAACTAGATTTCGCCATTTATCCCGCGCCAAGAATCTCTACTGCTGTCGTTGAGCCGTACAATACAGTGCTGGCCACTCATTCAACTTTATCCAACATTGACTGTGCTTTCATGATTGACAATGAGGCTATATTCGATATTTGTCACAAATCCCTTAACGTAACTCTACCTAATTACATTCATCTGAATCGTCTAGTAGCACAGGTAGTGTCCTCGACAACAGCTTCACTGCGATTTGATGGCGCTATGAATGTAGACTTGAATGAGTTTCAAACTAATCTGGTTCCCTATCCTCGCATACATTTTCCACTAGTATCATATGCTCCTTTGTTGTCTGCAGACCGATTCAGTCATGAGACAAGTAATATTTCTGATATAACGAATGCATTGTTTAACCAAACCAATACAATGGTGAAGTGTGATCCACGAAAAGGAAAATACATGGCTTGCTGCATGCTTTACCGCGGAGACGTTGTCCCCAAGGACGTTAATTCGGCCATAGCAAACATTAAGACAATGCGAAATATTGTGTTTGTTGATTGGTGTCCAACCGGTTTTAAAATAGGCATCAATTCGCAAGCTCCTACAGTTGTACCTGACGGAGATCTGATTAAAACATCTCGTGCCGCTTGTATGTTGTCAAACACAACGGCAATATCTGAAGCATTCAGTAGGATGAATTGTTATTTTGATTTAATGTACAAAAAACGAGCGTTCGTTTTCGTACATTAAATCAAAATAACAATTTATCCTACTGAATGCTTCAGATATTGCCGTTGTGTTTGACAACATACAAGCGGCACGAGATGTTTTAATGGTATGTCGGCGAAGGCATGGAAGAAGGTGAGTTTTCAGAGGCAAGAGAAGATTTGGCAGCACTAGAAATGGATTATAAAGAAGTTTCAGAAGACTCTAATAATGAGCAAGATGATGAGTTTACCGAATATTAGGATTTCTTTTGTGTTTGTTATTTTATTCTGTAAAAATATTATTTTAGTTACTTAAGTTAAAAATATTTTTCATTTTTTAAAAATTAATTTAAACCTAATATAAAATATTTTAACAAAAAAAATGATTTTGTTGTAAATACATATAAAGAAAAAAAAAGTTTAATATAAATAAAATAAAAAATAAATTAGCTCTAAGTGGGTGGAATAAGTAAATCAAAGGAAAGCGCTACGGCTTTTATATGACTTTTATAATAGTTTAAAACTAATTTCTAATTGTGTGAAAATACTCATCCTTTCTCATGGTTTTATGATAATTGCTAGTTGATAAAAAAAGTAAAATAATAATTGCAGAAATAAAGCGCAATTATTAAGCAGACATTGATAATGCTTCTATCGAATCAGATGTTGTTCGCGGTAAAGATGTATAATGAAATTTAATAAGAATTTTAATAAAATGTTAGGAACCAAAACTATTTAATACAAATATTCAGCTTTTTAAAGTAGTTGCTAATAATGACGATGGTTTTAGTGTTGTGGTTGGTAGTTTGGATGTTTTTGGAATCTATGCCTGTGGTAATTATTTGGAGATATAATAACCGACGATTATTAAACACTCAGTGTTCAATGTATAATGTCTTTATTTAAACAACTTAATTCACGATTTTATATACATTGTTAATATAAATGAAAAACATTTCAAATTAATGTGCATTTCATCAAAAGTAAAAATAAACACAACCATTCATGTTGACAAGACATAAGGGCTTTGGACCGATCATGCATTATACATGCCATTAACTTGTGTAAGCATCACGTAAAGAACGCTACAACTGAAACAGCCGTTACATAAAAATTTCCTTTATTATTAAATTATTTTGTTAATTAGGTTGAATCTAAACAAAATAAATCTTTTAAACATTATTACCCTTTGACAGTGTTTTTTGGCATATGTGAAGTTCTAAGTGAGATTTAACCAAAAGTTTCTCCATAAGACACATTTTTGATTGGCACCTTATTTAATTTATACTTCTACGAGCCTCTTATAAGAAATTTTCACTAATTTTCAAAAAGAATTTTTTTAATTTTATATAATAATTAACTTCTTAAGCTTAGTTAGATAGCTGCTAAAGACCGCTGAGTTAAAGCTACAAAAAATATAAATAATAATGTAATTATTCTATAATATTCTAAACGAATACGCACAAAATGCAATGCACGTAAAGGTTACATGGAAGAACAATCAAAATGTAATAAAAGTGTAGCCAGTAGTAAGTTTGCTAACAATACACATAAAATTGATGCAATTAGTGATAAATTATTGAGTGGTGAAGTGCAAGATATAATAAAAACAAATAATTCATTAACCTAGACTCACTTAATAACCAAATAGATCTAGCTCACAAAGAATTAATAAAGCAACGATTAAACAAACATCTGAAACACGTTATGAAAGAATTGACAAGGCCTGGAATGCAGTAGATGATGCAAATGCACAAATTCTAAAACTGGTGTGTGACACGAATCAGCATTGTAAATATTTCAGGGACATGCATGACAATGTAGAACAGTATGTCACAAGCATTTAAGTGTTGCTGAAAACAAGGAGACAAGTTTCATTACAGAAAGTACTCAGTAAATAAGTAACAATGACAGTGAATTCATTTGATGGAGATTAAATCTCATCTATTAAATAGTTTAAGTGGCCAGTCAAAAACTATGGAAAATTGATGAAGAATATTTAATATAAATACCTTAGCACCTAATAAAAAATTGTGTGATAGCTTTAATGTAGCTAGATACTACTTTTTGTGATAATACTGGAAGAGTAGTGGTGAAACTACCATATAAGGAATGATCTGAAACGTTCGGGAATCGCACAAAAACCAGATTTAAGACAACAATATTTACAGTTCAAGAATGATTGTATGCAGTTGAGTTATATGGAATAATAGCATAAAAAAATTTTCAACAATTTTGCATGATGAAAAATTGCAAAGAGATTACTTACAGAAAATGAAATCAAAATCATTGATATTAACCCAGATTGAAGAAACAGCAATTAGTGATCTAGAAAAATTCTATAACGTAGATAACGTGTTTGATGAAAAAATTACAATTGACCGTCGAAGTAATGTTGATGCATCAACGAATATGAATTTCGTTGTTTGGCAGCATCAATAATATTCAAAAGTATGAATATTTATTATATAAATTATTATTATTATATAATATACAAACTTTTAAATTAAAAAAAATATATTTTTTAAGTTTATCTCATTTACCTTACATCCATTTTTTTACCCTCACAACTAATAAGTGAAACTCGTTACAATTTGGCTTATTCTCAAAACAAATTATTCCCAATTATTCAAAAACAATGTATATTAAAAGTTATCCGCAGCTTAACTACTCTTTGTTATACCACTTGAACATGTCAATATATATAAATCATTCTATTTATCATTGCTTATAATGAATAAAATTTAAACAACAAATATTATTTATTTGAAACATTTATTTTCTTTTGTATATATAATAAAGTATTTACATTTGTTATATAAATAAGTTGTAAAGATATTCTTAAATTGATAATTTCAATAATTTTATAAAACATTTTTAAACTATATTTTTGAGATATAAAAAAAAAATATAAATTTGGCAAATTTATTTCTTAATCCTTTGCAATTTAAAAAAAACAAATTAATTTTCTATAAATTAAAATATATAAAATAATATTCATACAGTTTTTTTTTATTGTTAGTAATTAAAAAATATTCTAATTATTATTATTGTTAATTACAAAATATATAGCTAATTGATTAATTATATAATTTTAAATATAAAAAAGAAGAGATTACCTAATCCAATATCACTTCACTGATTTAACTTTAACAGTATGGAAAAATAAACACATATTTATAGTTTATTTATTTGTGTTAATTAAATTCCTGTTTACATTTATAATTTATAAATTATTTCTTGGGAATGCATAATAAATGCTTTTTTCGATTTCTACACACTTTTGTAATAAAATTAAAACAATAAATTACGATTTGTTTAGCTGTTGAAATTTAATAAATATGCTTTTAAACTTTGTGGCAGAGGCAATAAAATTACTGATGGCCTATTTATTCGGGATAATATAGCATCGCGGCATGCACTTTGCAATGTGGAAACTAAATTAGGAAATTGAAAAATAAAATATATATTTAATGAAAAAATGCATTTTAAATTACCTCCATATATTTGTACAATTTTGACTTGTTTTGTGGTTCCGTAAACATCTACAACTGCATGGAGAGCACCTTCTCTTAAGGGAATATCTCTTGTGCATGGTCCTTGACCTTCACCGTTTATTATGAAATGCATTTCAGCTTTACTGACATCTGCTGGAGATTGTACAAACATAACGCCAATTCTGGAACCGTTGTCTGTAGGAAGCATATCAGTTCCACTTCCATCATACTTGTATGACATTGGTTTTAAAATACTGCGTGGTACTAATCCTCTTGATGTTTTTATATTTATACCATCGCCTAATATGCTTGCTAAAATTTGTTACAGGAAAATTTATTACAACGATAAATTAAAACAGAGAAAACAAAAAACCTCTGTATTGGGCATTTCCATTCCTGTTAATAGTAAAACCGTCAGTAATTCCAATAAGATATTTAGTTATAGGATATATCCAACTAGTACCCATATTAGCAAGATCTGGCAGTGCATATTGCGGTAATCCTCCATTTTCTGAAGCTGCCAATTTTGGATCTAGTTGTAAATTATCTAGTTATACCTTTGCAATAAAATGACGTATTAATTAGACAATTTTTATATATATATACCCTATATATTAATTTTTATTTAATAAATGTTTCCATAATTTACCCAATCTCATATCATATCATATCGAACCATCCTCGTTCGTTTTTTTCAATTTCAAGTAAAAATATTTCTCCAGGCTGAAGAGGTTTCTCTGAAAATGTTAATGCATATGCAAAACTTGCTTTACGATAAGCTACGGTGTTGTCGTCAAGTAAAATGATATTTGCTCCATGGTAAGGATGGAATCGGGTCATCATATTTCGTGGACAAACTGTCATTGCAAAGTTTATACACTTTACACTCTTTAACTGAAGTTTTAATTAATAAACACTTCAATTATTTATTTATATAAACTGAGAACTAAGTAGATCGAAATTAGACTGCTCTGGCACTAGTGTGTGATATTGTTTTTATTTCATTATTTATTCAATTGACGTTAAACAACCAAAATGTAAAATAATGTGGAGAAAAATTGTGCAATTAAGTTATCAAGTATTTTGCAAAGTGTAGCATACTTCATTAAGTTGGTCAAAATGTCAGTTGATGGATATAGTCTTAGCATTGGGAATATTTAAAATATTAAAGAACTTAAATACAAATATTCTGTAGTTTCATTAATTAATTAAGTTAGTCGTTATTTCATTTTTAATGTTTTTATTAAGACATATTTTGCTCTACGTCTAACCGAAAATATTTTAGTTATCTATAAACTGGAATTTGTCAAGTCGAATAAACTATTTTTTTAAATATAATTTCTCAATTACATAATTATTAAATAATATTTTAAAATGATACTAGTGACAGAGATAGCACAACAATTACTGACAATTCTACATATATTTGGACTTTTTAAAAAATCACTTTATTAATTTTTTAAACTTATTATTTTTTGTTTATTGTATGATAATTAAATATAAGTGAAAATTTAAAGAACCGTGGCTTAACTTATCTCGTTATTAATGTCTTATTCTCAAAACTGATTCTAAGAACATGTAGACTACATTTCGGCGTAATTTATTTAGGGGAAATTAGTAATTAATTCTGTTTACCGTTGCCTAATTATTAAAGAGTAGGGTAATATTTTAGTTCAAAGACAAGTTAAGTTTTAATATGTTATTATTGAACCTCGTGTTAAAGCTGCTGCAGCTACTACAAAGAACTGATAAATTGTTTTAATATTTTCTTTACCAGCGAAAAAAGTTTTTGTTTGTTTTTAAATTTTGTTTTAATTTTGATTTAACTACATTGTGTTTTAACTTGTGCATTTAAATTTTAATTTATCTTATTAATATATAAATACAAATCATGGTAAGGCTGTAAGTAATTTTTGTGTGAATAAAATAATTATATTGCATACTTATAGCGCGAGGTATTAAGTATCCACGTTGGACAAGCGGGTGTGCAGATGGGTAACGCTTGCTTGGAACTTTACTGTTTGGAGCACGGAATTAATCCAGATGGAACATTTATGGATCTCAGTGTAAATGCCGATGATAATATAAACACGTTTTTTGAAGATACAAGATCCGGAAAGCGTGTACCATTGACAGTTTTTGCTGATTTGGAATCTTCTGTGATTGACACGATTAAAACCAGCAAACATGGTTCACTATATCATCCGGAACAGCTTATAGGCGGCAAAGAGGATGCCGCTAATAACTTTGCAAGAGGTCATTACACAATTGGTAAAACATTTGTTGATCAGGTCATGGCGCGAATTCAAAGAACAGTAGAGAGATGTCACAGTCTACAGGGATTCATAATATATCACTCTTACGGAGGGGGCACTGATTCTGGGTTTACGTCACTACTTGCAGAGCGGCTTTCCAATGATTTTCCAAAAACTAGTAAACTAGATTTCGCCATTTATCCCGCGCCAAGAATCTCTACTGCTGTCGTTGAGCCGTACAATACAGTGCTGGCCACTCATTCAACTTTATCCAACATTGACTGTGCTTTCATGATTGACAATGAGGCTATATTCGATATTTGTCACAAATCCCTTAACGTAACTCTACCTAATTACATTCATCTGAATCGTCTAGTAGCACAGGTAGTGTCCTCGACAACAGCTTCACTGCGATTTGATGGCGCTATGAATGTAGACTTGAATGAGTTTCAAACTAATCTGGTTCCCTATCCTCGCATACATTTTCCACTAGTATCATATGCTCCTTTGTTGTCTGCAGACCGATTCAGTCATGAGACAAGTAATATTTCTGATATAACGAATGCATTGTTTAACCAGACTAATACAATGGTGAAGTGTGAACCACGAAAAGGAAAATACATGGCTTGCTGCATGCTTTACCGCGGAGACGTTGTCCCCAAGGACGTTAATTCGGCCATAGCAAACATTAAGACAATGCGAAATATTGTGTTTGTTGATTGGTGTCCAACCGGTTTTAAAATAGGCATCAATTCGCAAGCTCCTACAGTTGTACCTGACGGAGATCTGATTAAAACATCTCGTGCCGCTTGTATGTTGTCAAACACAACGGCAATATCTGAAGCATTCAGTAGGATGAATTGTTATTTTGATTTAATGTACAAAAAACGAGCGTTCGTTTTCGTACATTAAATCAAAATAACAATTTATCCTACTGAATGCTTCAGATATTGCCGTTGTGTTTGACAACATACAAGCGGCACGAGATGTTTTAATGGTATGTCGGCGAAGGCATGGAAGAAGGTGAGTTTTCAGAGGCAAGAGAAGATTTGGCAGCACTAGAAATGGATTATAAAGAAGTTTCAGAAGACTCTAATAATGAGCAAGATGATGAGTTTACCGAATATTAGGATTTCTTTTGTGTTTGTTATTTTATTCTGTAAAAATATTATTTTAGTTACTTAAGTTAAAAATATTTTTCATTTTTTAAAAATTAATTTAAACCTAATATAAAATATTTTAACAAAAAAAATGATTTTGTTGTAAATACATATAAAGAAAAAAAAAGTTTAATATAAATAAAATAAAAAATAAATTAGCTCTAAGTGGGTGGAATAAGTAAATCAAAGGAAAGCGCTACGGCTTTTATATGACTTTTATAATAGTTTAAAACTAATTTCTAATTGTGTGAAAATACTCATCCTTTCTCATGGTTTTATGATAATTGCTAGTTGATAAAAAAAGTAAAATAATAATTGCAGAAATAAAGCGCAATTATTAAGCAGACATTGATAATGCTTCTATCGAATCAGATGTTGTTCGCGGTAAAGATGTATAATGAAATTTAATAAGAATTTTAATAAAATGTTAGGAACCAAAACTATTTAATACAAATATTCAGCTTTTTAAAGTAGTTGCTAATAATGACGATGGTTTTAGTGTTGTGGTTGGTAGTTTGGATGTTTTTGGAATCTATGCCTGTGGTAATTATTTGGAGATATAATAACCGACGATTATTAAACACTCAGTGTTCAATGTATAATGTCTTTATTTAAACAACTTAATTCACGATTTTATATACATTGTTAATATAAATGAAAAACATTTCAAATTAATGTGCATTTCATCAAAAGTAAAAATAAACACAACCATTCATGTTGACAAGACATAAGGGCTTTGGACCGATCATGCATTATACATGCCATTAACTTGTGTAAGCATCACGTAAAGAACGCTACAACTGAAACAGCCGTTACATAAAAATTTCCTTTATTATTAAATTATTTTGTTAATTAGGTTGAATCTAAACAAAATAAATCTTTTAAACATTATTACCCTTTGACAGTGTTTTTTGGCATATGTGAAGTTCTAAGTGAGATTTAACCAAAAGTTTCTCCATAAGACACATTTTTGATTGGCACCTTATTTAATTTATACTTCTACGAGCCTCTTATAAGAAATTTTCACTAATTTTCAAAAAGAATTTTTTTAATTTTATATAATAATTAACTTCTTAAGCTTAGTTAGATAGCTGCTAAAGACCGCTGAGTTAAAGCTACAAAAAATATAAATAATAATGTAATTATTCTATAATATTCTAAACGAATACGCACAAAATGCAATGCACGTAAAGGTTACATGGAAGAACAATCAAAATGTAATAAAAGTGTAGCCAGTAGTAAGTTTGCTAACAATACACATAAAATTGATGCAATTAGTGATAAATTATTGAGTGGTGAAGTGCAAGATATAATAAAAACAAATAATTCATTAACCTAGACTCACTTAATAACCAAATAGATCTAGCTCACAAAGAATTAATAAAGCAACGATTAAACAAACATCTGAAACACGTTATGAAAGAATTGACAAGGCCTGGAATGCAGTAGATGATGCAAATGCACAAATTCTAAAACTGGTGTGTGACACGAATCAGCATTGTAAATATTTCAGGGACATGCATGACAATGTAGAACAGTATGTCACAAGCATTTAAGTGTTGCTGAAAACAAGGAGACAAGTTTCATTACAGAAAGTACTCAGTAAATAAGTAACAATGACAGTGAATTCATTTGATGGAGATTAAATCTCATCTATTAAATAGTTTAAGTGGCCAGTCAAAAACTATGGAAAATTGATGAAGAATATTTAATATAAATACCTTAGCACCTAATAAAAAATTGTGTGATAGCTTAAATGTAGCTAGATACTACTTTTTGTGATAATACTGGAAGAGTAGTGGTGAAACTACCATATAAGGAATGATCTGAAACGTTCGGGAATCGCACAAAAACCAGATTTAAGACAACAATATTTACAGTTCAAGAATGATTGTATGCAGTTGAGTTATATGGAATAATAGCATAAAAAAATTTTCAACAATTTTGCATGATGAAAAATTGCAAAGAGATTACTTACAGAAAATGAAATCAAAATCATTGATATTAACCCAGATTGAAGAAACAGCAATTAGTGATCTAGAAAAATTCTATAACGTAGATAACGTGTTTGATGAAAAAATTACAATTGACCGTCGAAGTAATGTTGATGCATCAACGAATATGAATTTCGTTGTTTGGCAGCATCAATAATATTCAAAAGTATGAATATTTATTATATAAATTATTATTATTATATAATATACAAACTTTTAAATTAAAAAAAATATATTTTTTAAGTTTATCTCATTTACCTTACATCCATTTTTTTACCCTCACAACTAATAAGTGAAACTCGTTACAATTTGGCTTATTCTCAAAACAAATTATTCCCAATTATTCAAAAACAATGTATATTAAAAGTTATCCGCAGCTTAACTACTCTTTGTTATACCACTTGAACATGTCAATATATATAAATCATTCTATTTATCATTGCTTATAATGAATAAAATTTAAACAACAAATATTATTTATTTGAAACATTTATTTTCTTTTGTATATATAATAAAGTATTTACATTTGTTATGTAAATAAGTTGTAAAGATATTCTTAAATTGATAATTTCAATAATTTTATAAAACATTTTTAAACTATATTTTTGAGATATAAAAAAAAAATATAAATTTGGCAAATTTATTTCTTAATCCTTTGCAATTTAAAAAAAAACAAATTAATTTTCTATAAATTAAAATATATAAAATAATATTCATACAGTTTTTTTTTATTGTTAGTAATTAAAAAATATTCTAATTATTATCATTGTTAATTACAAAATATATAGCTAATTGATTAATTATATAATTTTAAATATAAAAAAGAAGAGATTACCTAATCCAATATCACTTCACTGATTTAACTTTAACAGTATGGAAAAATAAACACATATTTATAGTTTATTTATTTGTGTTAATTAAATTCCTGTTTACATTTATAATTTATAAATTATTTCTTGGGAATGCATAATAAATGCTTTTTTCGATTTCTACACACTTTTGTAATAAAATTAAAACAATAAATTACGATTTGTTTAGCTGTTGAAATTTAATAAATATGCTTTTAAACTTTGTGGCAGAGGCAATAAAATTACTGATGGCCTATTTATTCGGGATAATATAGCATCGCGGCATGCACTTTGCAATGTGGAAACTAAATTAGGAAATTGAAAAATAAAATATATATTTAATGAGAAAATGCATTTTAAATTACCTCCATATATTTGTACAATTTTGACTTGTTTTGTGGTTCCGTAAACATCTACAACTGCATGGAGAGCACCTTCTCTTAAGGGAATATCTCTTGTGCATGGTCCTTGACCTTCACCGTTTATTATGAAATGCATTTCAGCTTTACTAACATCTGCTGAAGATTGTACAAACATAACGCCAATTCTGGAACCGCTGTCTGTAGGAAGCATATCAGTTCCACTTCCATCATACTTGTATGACATTGGTTTTAAAATACTGCGTGGTACTAATCCTCTTGATGTTTTTATATTTATACCATCGCCTAATATGCTTGCTAAAATTTGTTACAGGAAAATTTACTACAACGATAAATTAAAACAGAGAAAACAAAAAACCTCTGTATTGGGCATTTCCATTCCTGTTAATAGTAAAACCGTCAGTAATTCCAATAAGATATTTAGTTATAGGATATATCCAACTAGTACCCATATTAGCAAGATCTGGCAGTGCATATTGTGGTAATCCTCCATTTTCTGAAGCTGCCAATTTTGGATCTAGTTGTAAATTATCTAGTTATACCTTTGCAATAAAATGACGTATTAATTAGACAATTTTTATATATATATATACCCTATATATTAATTTTTATTTAATAAATGTTTCCATAATTTACCCAATCTCATATGCCCCGACCATCCTCGTTCGTTTTTTTCAATTTCAAGTAAAAATATTTCTCCAGGCTGAAGAGGTTTCTCTGAAAATGTTAATGCATATGCAAAACTTGCTTTACGATAAGCTACGGTGTTGTCGTCAAGTAAAATGATATTTGCTCCATGGTAAGGATGGAATCGGGTATTTCGTGGACAAACTGTCATTGCAAAGTTTATACACTTTACACTCTTTAACTGAAGTTTTAATTAATAAACACTTCAATTATTTATTTATATAAACTGAGTAGATCGAAATTAGACTGCTCTGGCACTAGTGTGTGATATTGTTTTTATTTCATTATTTATTCAATTGACGTTAAACAACCAAAATGTAAAATAATGTGGAGAAAAATTGTGCAATTAAGTTATCAAGTATTTTGCAAAGTGTAGCATACTTCATTAAGTTGGTCAAAATGTCAGTTGATGGATATAGTCTTAGCATTGGGAATATTTAAAATATTAAAGAACTTAAATACAAATATTCTGTAGTTTCATTAATTAATTAAGTTAGTCGTTATTTCATTTTTAATGTTTTTATTAAGACATATTTTGCTCTACGTCTAACCGAAAATATTTTAGTTATCTATAAACTGGAATTTGTCAAGTCGAATAAACTATTTTTTTAAATATAATTTCTCAATTACATAATTATTAAATAATATTTTAAAATGATACTAGTGACAGAGATAGCACAACAATTACTGACAATTCTACATATATTTGGACTTTTTAAAAAATCACTTTATTATTTTTTTAAACTTATTATTTTTTGTTTATTGTATGATAATTAAATATAAGTGAAAATTTAAAGAACCGTGGCTGAACTTATCTCGTTATTAATGTCTTATTCTCAAAACTGATTCTAAGAACATGTAGACTACATTTCGGCGTAATTTATTTAGGGGAAATTAGTATTAATTCTGTTTACCGTTGCCTAATTATTAAAGAGTAGGGTAATATTTTAGTTCAAAGACAAGTTAAGTTTTAATATGTTATTATTGAACCTCGTGTTAAAGCTGTTGCAGCTACTACAAAGAACTGATAAATTGTTCTAATATTTTCTTTACCAGCGAAAAAAGTTTTTGTTTGTTTTTAAATTTTGTTTTAATTTTGATTTAACTACATTGTGTTTTAACTTGTGCATTTAAATTTTAATTTATCTTATTAATATATAAATACAAATCATGGTAAGGCTGTAAGTAATTTTTGTGTGAATAAAATAATTATATTGCATACTTATAGCGCGAGGTATTAAGTATCCACGTTGGACAAGCGGGTGTGCAGATGGGTAACGCTTGCTGGGAACTTTACTGTTTGGAGCACGGAATTAATCCAGATGGAACATTTATGGATCTCAGTGTAAATGCCGATGATAATATAAACACGTTTTTTGAAGATACAAGATCCGGAAAGCGTGTACCATTGACAGTTTTTGCTGATTTGGAATCTTCTGTGATTGACACTATTAAAACCAGCAAACATGGTTCACTATATCATCCAGAACAGCTTATAGGCGGCAAAGAGGATGCCGCTAATAACTTTGCAAGAGGTCATTACACAATTGGTAAAACATTTGTTGATCAGGTCATGGCGCGAATTCAAAGAACAGTAGAGAGATGTCACAGTCTACAGGGATTCATAATATATCACTCTTACGGAGGGGGCACTGGTTCTGGGTTTACGTCACTACTTGCAGAGCGGCTTTCCAATGATTTTCCAAAAACTAGTAAACTAGATTTCGCCATTTATCCCGCGCCAAGAATCTCTACTGCTGTCGTTGAGCCGTACAATACAGTGCTGGCCACTCATTCAACTTTATCCAACATTGACTGTGCTTTCATGATTGACAATGAGGCTATATTCGATATTTGTCACAAATCCCTTAACGTAACTCTACCTAATTACATTCATCTGAATCGTCTAGTAGCACAGGTAGTGTCCTCGACAACAGCTTCACTGCGATTTGATGGCGCTATGAATGTAGACTTGAATGAGTTTCAAACTAATCTGGTTCCCTATCCTCGCATACATTTTCCACTAGTATCATATGCTCCTTTGTTGTCTGCAGACCGATTCAGTCATGAGACAAGTAATATTTCTGATATAACGAATGCATTGTTTAACCAGACCAATACAATGGTGAAGTGTGATCCACGAAAAGGAAAATACATGGCTTGCTGCATGCTTTACCGCGGAGACGTTGTCCCCAAGGACGTTAATTCGGCCATAGCAAACATTAAGACAATGCGAAATATTGTGTTTGTTGATTGGTGTCCAACCGGTTTTAAAATAGGAATCAATTCGCAAGCCCCTACAGTTGTACCTGACGGAGATCTGATTAAAACTTCCCGTGCTGCTTGCATGTTGTCAAACACAACTGCGATAGCTGAAGCATTCAGTAGGATGAATTTCCAGTTTGATTTAATGTACAAAAAGCGAGCGTTCGTCCATTGGTATGTCGGCGAAGGCATGGAAGAAGGTGAGTTTTCAGAAGCAAGAGAAGATTTGGCAGCACTAGAAATGGATTATAAAGAAGTTTCAGAAGACTCTAATAATGAGCAAGATGATGAGTTTACCGAATATTAGGATTTCTTTTGTGTTTGTTATTTTATTCTGTAAAAATATTATTTTAATTACTTAAGTTAAAAATATTTTTCATTTTTTAAAAATTAATTTAAATCTAATATATAAAATATTTTAACAAAAAAAATGATTTTGTTGTAAATACATATAAAGAAAAAAAAAGTTTAATATAAATAAAATAAAAAATAAATTAGCTATAAGTGGGTGGAATAAGTAAATCAAAGGAAAGCGCTACGGCTTTTATATGACTTTTATAATAGTTTAAAACTAATTTCTAATTGTGTGAAAATACTCATCCTTTCTCATGGTTTTATGATAATTGCTAGTTGATAAAAAAAGTAAAATAATAATTGCAGAAATAAAGCGCAATTATTAAGCAGACATTGATAATGCTTCTATCGAATCAGATGTTGTTCGCGGTAAAGATGTATAACGAAATTTAATAAGAATTTTAATAAAATGTTAGGAACCAAAACTATTTAATACAAATATTCAGCTTTTTAAAGTAGTTGCTAATAATGACGATGGTTTTAGTGTTGTGGTTGGTAGTTTGGATGTTTTTAGAATCTATGCCTGTGGTAATTATTTGGAGATATAATAACCGACGATTATTAAACACTCAGTGTTCAATGTATAATGTCTTTATTTAAACAACTTAATTCACGATTTTATATACATTGTTAATATAAATGAAAAACATTTCAAATTAATGTGCATTTCATCAAAAGTAAAAATAAACACAACCATTCATGTTGACAAGACATAAGGGCTTTGGACCGATCATGCATTATACATGCCATTAACTTGTGTAAGCATCACGTAAAGAACGCTACAACTGAAACAGCCGTTACATAAAAATTTCCCTTATTATTAAATTATTTTGTTAATTAGGTTGAATCTAAACAAAATAAATCTTTTAAACATTATTACCCTTTGACAGTGTTTTTTGGCATATGTGAAGTTCTAAGTGAGATTTAACCAAAAGTTTCTCCATAAGACACATTTTTGATTGGCACCTTATTTAATTTATACTTCTACGAGCCTCTTATAAGAAATTTTCACTAAGTTTCAAAAAGAATTTTTTTAATTTTATATAATAATTAACTTCTTAAGCTTAGTTAGATTGCTGCTAAAGACCGCTGAGTTAAAGCTACAAAAAATATAAATAATAATTTAATTATTCTATAATATTCTAAACGAATACGCACAAAATGCAATGCACGTAAAGGTTACATGGAAGAACAATCAAAATGTAATAAAAGTGTAGCCAGTAGTAAGTTTGCTAACAATACACATAAAATTGATGCAATTAGTGATAAATTATTGAGTGGTGAAGTGCAAGATATAATAAAAACAAATAATTCATTAACCTAGACTCACTTAATAACCAAATAGATCTAGCTCACAAAGAATTAATAAAGCAACGATTAAACAAACATCTGAAACACGTTATGAAAGAATTGACAAGGCCTGGAAATCAGTAGATGATGCAAATGCACAAATTCTAAAACTGGTGTGTGACACGAATCAGCATTGTAAATATTTCAGGGACATGCATGACAATGTAGAACAGTATGTCACAAGCATTTAAGTGTTGCTGAAAACAAGGAGACAAGTTTCATTACAGAAAGTACTCAGTAAATAAGTAACAATGACAGTGAATTCATTTGATGGAGATTAAATCTCATCTATTAAATAGTTTAAGTGGCCAGTCAAAAACTATGGAAAATTGATGAAGAATATTTAATATAAATACCTTAGCACCTAATAAAAAATTGTGTGATAGCTTTAATGTAGCTAGATACTACTTTTTGTGATAATACTGGAAGAGTAGTGGTGAAACTACCATATAAGGAATGATCTGAAACGTTCGGGAATCGCACAAAAACCAGATTTAAGACAACAATATTTACAGTTCAAGAATGATTGTATGCAGTTGAGTTATATGGAATAATAGCATAAAAAAATTTTCAACAATTTTGCATGACGAAAAATTGCAAAGAGATTACTTACAGAAAATGAAATCAAAATCATTGATATTAACCCAGATTGAAGAAACAGCAATTAGTGATCTAGAAAAATTCTATAACGTAGATAACGTGTTTGATGAAAAAATTACAATTGACCGTCGAAGTAATGTTGATGCATCAACGAATATGAATTTCGTTGTTTGGCAGCATCAATAATATTCAAAAGTATGAATATTTATTATATAAATTATTATTATTATATAATATACAAACTTTTAAATTAAAAAAAATATATTTTTTAAGTTTATCTCATTTACCTTACATCCATTTTTTTACCCTCACAACTAATAAGTGAAACTCGTTACAATTTGGCTTATTCTCAAAACAAATTATTCCCAATTATTCAAAAACAATGTATATTAAAAGTTATCCGCAGCTTAACTACTCTTTGTTATACCACTTGAACATGTCAATATATATAAATCATTCTATTTATCATTGCTTATAATGAATAAAATTTAAACAACAAATATTATTTATTTGAAACATTTATTTTCTTTTGTATATATAATAAAGTATTTACATTTGTTATATAAATAAGTTGTAAAGATATTCTTAAATTGATAATTTCAATAATTTTATAAAACCATTTTTAAACTATATTTTTGAGATATAAAAAAAATATATAAATTTGGCAAATTTATTTCTTAATCCTTTGCAATTTAAAAAAAACAAATTAATTTTCTATAAATTAAAATATATAAAATAATATTCATACAGTTTTTTTTTATTGTTAGTAATTAAAAAATATTCTAATTATTATTATTGTTAATTACAAAATATATAGCTAATTGATTAATTATATAATTTTAAATATAAAAAAGAAGAGATTACCTAATCCAATATCACTTCACTGATTTAACTTTAACAGTATGGAAAAATAAACACATATTTATAGTTTATTTATTTGTGTTAATTAAATTCCTGTTTACATTTATAATTTATAAATTATTTCTTGGGAATGCATAATAAATGCTTTTTTCGATTTCTACACACTTTTGTAATAAAATTAAAACAATAAATTACGATTTGTTTAGCTGTTGAAATTTAATAAATATGCTTTTAAACTTTGTGGCAGAGGCAATAAAAATACTGATGGCCTATTTATTCGGGATAATATAGCATCGCGGCATGCACTTTGCAATGTGGAAACTAAATTAGGAAATTGAAAAATAAAATATATATTTAATGAGAAAATGCATTTTAAATTACCTCCATATATTTGTACAATTTTGACTTGTTTTGTGGTTCCGTAAACATCTACAACTGCATGGAGAGCACCTTCTCTTAAGGGAATATCTCTTGTGCATGGTCCTTGACCTTCACCGTTTATTATGAAATGCATTTCAGCTTTACTAACATCTGCTGGAGATTGTACAAACATAACGCCAATTCTGGAACCGCTGTCTGTAGGAAGCATATCAGTTCCACTTCCATCATACTTGTATGACATTGGTTTTAAAATACTGCGTGGTACTAATCCTCTTGATGTTTTTATATTTATACCATCGCCTAATATGCTTGCTAAAATTTGTTACAGGAAAATTTATTACAACGATAAATTAAAACAGAGAAAACAAAAAACCTCTGTATTGGGCATTTCCATTCCTGTTAATAGTAAAACCGTCAGTAATTCCAATAAGATATTTAGTTATAGGATATATCCAACTAGTACCCATATTAGCAAGATCTGGCAGTGCATATTGCGGTAATCCTCCATTTTCTGAAGCTGCCAATTTTGGATCTAGTTGTAAATTATCTAGTTATACCTTTGCAATAAAATGACGTATTAATTAGACAATTTTTATATATATATACCCTATATATTAATTTTTATTTAATAAATGTTTCCATAATTTACCCAATCTCATATGCCCCGACCATCCTCGTTCGTTTTTTTCAATTTCAAGTAAAAATATTTCTCCAGGCTGAAGAGGTTTCTCTGAAAATGTTAATGCATTTGCAAAACTTGCTTTACGATAAGCTACGGTGTTGTCGTCAAGTAAAATGATATTTGCTCCATGGTAAGGATGGAATCGGGTCATCATATTTCGTGGACAAACTGTCATTGCAAAGTTTATACACTTTACACTCTTTAACTGAAGTTTTAATTAATAAACACTTCAATTATTTATTTATATAAACTGAGAACTAAGTAGATCGAAATTAGACTGCTCTGGCACTAGTGTGTGATATTGTTTTTATTTCATTATTTATTCAATTGACGTTAAACAACCAAAATGTAAAATAATGTGGAGAAAAATTGTGCAATTAAGTTATCAAGTATTTTGCAAAGTGTAGCATACTTCATTAAGTTGGTCAAAATGTCAGTTGATGGATATAGTCTTAGCATTGGGAATATTTAAAATATTAAAGAACTTAAATACAAATATTCTGTAGTTTCATTAATTAATTAAGTTAGTCCTTATTTCATTTTTAATGTTTTTATTAAGACATATTTTGCTCAACGTCTAACCGAAAATATTTTAGTTATCTATAAACTGGAATTTGTCAAGTCGAATAAACTATTTTTTTAAATATAATTTCTCAATTACATAATTATTAAATAATATTTTAAAATGATACTAGTGACAGAGATAGCACAACAATTACTGACAATTCTACATATATTTGGACTTTTAAAAAAATCACTTTATTAATTTTTTAAACTTATTATTTTTTGTTTATTGTATGATAATTAAATATAAGTGAAAATTTAAAGAACCGTGGCTTAACTTATCTCGTTATTAATGTCTTATTCTCAAAAGTGATTCTAAGAACATGTAGACTACATTTCGGCGTAATTTATTTAGGGGAAATTAGTAATTAATTCTGTTTACCGTTGCCTAATTATTAAAAAGTAGGGTAATATTTTAGTTCAAAGACAAGTTAAGTTTTAATATGTTATTATTGAACCTCGTGTTAAAGCTGTTGCAGCTACTACAAAGAACTGATAAATTGTTCTAATATTTTCTTTACCAGCGAAAAAAGTTTTTGTTTGTTTTTAAATTTTGTTTTAATTTTGATTTAACTACATTGTGTTTTAACTTGTGCATTTAAATTTTAATTTATCTTATTAATATATAAATACAAATCATGGTAAGGCTGTAAGTAATTTTTGTGTGAATAAAATAATTATATTGCATACTTATAGCGCGAGGTATTAAGTATCCACGTTGGACAAGCGGGTGTGCAGATGGGTAACGCTTGCTGGGAACTTTACTGTTTGGAGCACGGAATTAATCCAGATGGAACATTTATGGATCTCAGTGTAAATGCCGATGATAATATAAACACGTTTTTTGAAGATACAAGATCCGGAAAGCGTGTACCATTGACAGTTTTTGCTGATTTGGAATCTTCTGTGATTGACACGATTAAAACCAGCAAACATGGTTCACTATATCATCCGGAACAGCTTATAGGCGGCAAAGAGGATGCCGCTAATAACTTTGCAAGAGGTCATTACACAATTGGTAAAACATTTGTTGATCAGGTCATGGCGCGAATTCAAAGAACAGTAGAGAGATGTCACAGTCTACAGGGATTCATAATATATCACTCTTACGGAGGGGGCACTGGTTCTGGGTTTACGTCACTACTTGCAGAGCGGCTCTCCAATGATTTTCCAAAAACTAGTAAACTAGATTTCGCCATTTATCCCGCGCCAAGAATCTCTACTGCTGTCGTTGAGCCGTACAATACAGTGCTGGCCACTCATTCAACTTTATCCAACATTGACTGTGCTTTCATGATTGACAATGAGGCTATATTCGATATTTGTCACAAATCCCTTAACGTAACTCTACCTAATTACATTCATCTGAATCGTCTAGTAGCACAGGTAGTGTCCTCGACAACAGCTTCACTGCGATTTGATGGCGCTATGAATGTAGACTTGAATGAGTTTCAAACTAATCTGGTTCCCTATCCTCGCATACATTTTCCACTAGTATCATATGCTCCTTTGTTGTCTGCAGACCGATTCAGTCATGAGACAAGTAATATTTCTGATATAACGAATGCATTGTTTAACCAGACCAATACAATGGTAAAGTGTGATCCACGAAAAGGAAAATACATGGCTTGCTGCATGCTTTACCGCGGAGACGTTGTCCCCAAGGACGTTAATTCGGCCATAGCAAACATTAAGACAATGCGAAATATTGTGTTTGTTGATTGGTGTCCAACCGGTTTTAAAATAGGAATCAATTCGCAAGCCCCTACAGTTGTACCTGACGGAGATCTGATTAAAACTTCCCGTGCTGCTTGCATGTTGTCAAACACAACTGCGATAGCTGAAGCATTCAGTAGGATGAATTTCCAGTTTGATTTAATGTACAAAAAGCGAGCGTTCGTCCATTGGTATGTCGGCGAAGGCATGGAAGAAGGTGAGTTTTCAGAAGCAAGAGAAGATTTGGCAGCACTAGAAATGGATTATAAAGAAGTTTCAGAAGACTCTAATAATGAGCAAGATGATGAGTTTACCGAATATTAGGATTTCTTTTGTGTTTGTTATTTTATTCTGTAAAAATATTATTTTAATTACTTAAGTTAAAAATATTTTTCATTTTTTAAAAATTAATTTAAATCTAATATATAAAATATTTTAACAAAAAAAATGATTTTGTTGTAAATACATATAAAGAAAAAAAAAAGTTTAATATAAATAAAATAAAAAATAAATTAGCTTTAAGTGGGTGGAATAAGTAAATCAAAGGAAAGCGCTACGGCTTTTATATGACTTTTATAATAGTTTAAAACTAATTTCTAATTGTGTGAAAATACTCATCCTTTCTCATGGTTTTATGATAATTGCTAGTTGATAAAAAAAGTAAAATAATAATTGCAGAAATAAAGCGCAATTATTAAGCAGACATTGATAATGCTTCTATCGAATCAGATGTTGTTCGCGGTAAAGATGTATAATGAAATTTAATAAGAATTTTAATAAAATGTTAGGAACCAAAACTATTTAATACAAATATTCAGCTTTTTGAAGTAGTTGCTAATAATGACGATGGTTTTAGTGTTGTGGTTGGTAGTTTGGATGTTTTTGGAATCTATGCCTGTGTTAATTATTTGGAGATATAATAACCGACGATTATTAAACACTCAGTGTTCAATGTATAATGTCTTTATTTAAACAACTTAATTCACGATTTTATATACATTGTTAATATAAATGAAAAAAATTTCAAATTAATGTGCATTTCATCAAAAGTAAAAATAAACACAACAATTCATGTTGACAAGACATAAGGGCTTTGGACCGATCATGCATTATACATGCCATTAACTTGTGTAAGCATCACGTAAAGAACGCTACAACTGAAACAGCCGTTACATAAAAATTTCCTTTATTATTAAATTATTTTGTTAATTAGGTTGAATCTAAACAAAATAAATCTTTTAAACATTATTACCCTTTGACAGTGTTTTTTGGCATATGTGAAGTTCTAAGTGAAATTTAACCAAAAGTTTCTCCATAAGACACATTTTTGATTGGCACCTTATTTAATTTATACTTCTACGAGCCTCTTATAAGAAATTTTCACTAATTTTCAAAAAGAATTTTTTTAATTTTATATAATAATTAACTTCTTAAGCTTAGTTAGATTGCTGCTAAAGACCGCTGAGTTAAAGCTACAAAAAATATAAATAATAATTTAATTATTCTATAATATTCTAAACGAATACGCACAAAATGCAATGCACGTAAAGGTTACATGGAAGAACAATCAAAATGTAATAAAAGTGTAGCCAGTAGTAAGTTTGCTAACAATACACATAAAATTGATGCAATTAGTGATAAATTATTGAGTGGTGAAGTGCAAGATATAATAAAAACAAATAATTCATTAACCTAGACTCACTTAATAACCAAATAGATCTAGCTCACAAAGAATTAATAAAGCAACGATTAAACAAACATCTGAAACACGTTATGAAAGAATTGACAAGGCCTGGAAATCAGTAGATGATGCAAATGCACAAATTCTAAAACTGGTGTGTGACACGAATCAGCATTGTAAATATTTCAGGGACATGCATGACAATGTAGAACAGTATGTCACAAGCATTTAAGTGTTGCTGAAAACAAGGAGACAAGTTTCATTACAGAAAGTACTCAGTAAATAAGTAACAATGACAGTGAATTCATTTGATGGAGATTAAATCTCATCTATTAAATAGTTTAAGTGGCCAGTCAAAAACTATGGAAAATTGATGAAGAATATTTAATATAAATACCTTAGTACCTAATAAAAAATTGTGTGATAGCTTTAATGTAGCTAGATACTACTTTTTGTGATAATACTGGAAGAGTAGTGGTGAAACTACCATATAAGGAATGATCTGAAACGTTCGGGAATCGCACAAAAACCAGATTTAAGACAACAATATTTACAGTTCAAGAATGATTGTATGCAGTTGAGTTATATGGAATAATAGCATAAAAAAATTTTCAACAATTTTGCATGATGAAAAATTGCAAAGAGATTACTTACAGAAAATGAAATCAAAATCATTGATATTAACCCAGATTGAAGAAACAGCAATTAGTGATCTAGAAAAATTCTATAACGTAGATAACGTGTTTGATGAAAAAATTACAATTGACCGTCGAAGTAATGTTGATGCATCAACGAATATGAATTTCGTTGTTTGGCAGCATCAATAATATTCAAAAGTATGAATATTTATTATATAAATTATTATTATTATATAATATACAAACTTTTAAATTAAAAAAAATATATTTTTTAAGTTTATCTCATTTACCTTACATCCATTTTTTTACCCTCACAACTAATAAGTGAAACTCGTTACAATTTGGCTTATTCTCAAAACAAATTATTCCCAATTATTCAAAAACAATGTATATTAAAAGTTATCCGCAGCTTAACTACTCTTTGTTATACCATTTGAACATGTCAATATATATAAATCATTCTATTTATCATTGCTTATAATGAATAAAATTTAAACAACAAATATTATTTATTTGAAACATTTATTTTCTTTTGTATATATAATAAAGTATTTACATTTGTTATATAAATAAGTTGTAAAGATATTCTTAAATTGATAATTTCAATAATTTTATAAAACATTTTTAAACTATATTTTTGAGATATAAAAAAAAAATATAAATTTGGCAAATTTATTTCTTAATCCTTTGCAATTTAAAAAAAAACAAATTAATTTTCTATAAATTAAAATATATAAAATAATATTCATACAGTTTTTTTTTATTGTTAGTAATTAAAAAATATTCTAATTATTATTATTGTTAATTACAAAATATATAGCTAATTGATTAATTATATAATTTTAAATATAAAAAAGAAGAGATTACCTAATCCAATATCACTTCACTGATTTAACTTTAACAGTATGGAAAAATAAACACATATTTATAGTTTATTTATTTGTGTTAATTAAATTCCTGTTTACATTTATAATTTATAAATTATTTCTTGGGAATGCATAATAAATGCTTTTTTCGATTTCTACACACTTTTGTAATAAAATTAAAACAATAAATTACGATTTGTTTAGCTGTTGAAATTTAATAAATATGCTTTTAAACTTTGTGGCAGAGGCAATAAAATTACTGATGGCCTATTTATTCGGGATAATATAGCGGCATGCACTTTGCAATGTGGAAACTAAATTAGGAAATTGAAAAATAAAATATATATTTAATAAGAAAATGCATTTTAAATTACCTCCATATATTTGTACAATTTTGACTTGTTTTGTGGTTCCGTAAACATCTACAACTGCATGGAGAGCACCTTCTCTTAAGGGAATATCTCTTGTGCATGGTCCTTGACCTTCACCGTTTATTATGAAATGCATTTCAGCTTTACTAACATCTGCTGGAGATTGTACAAACATAACGCCAATTCTGGAACCGCTGTCTGTAGGAAGCATATCAGTTCCACTTCCATCATACTTGTATGACATTGGTTTTAAAATACTGCGTGGTACTAATCCTCTTGATGTTTTTATATTTATACCATCGCCTAATATGCTTGCTAAAATTTGTTACAGGAAAATTTATTACAACGATAAATTAAAACAGAGAAAACAAAAAACCTCTGTATTGGGCATTTCCATTCCTGTTAATAGTAAAACCGTCAGTAATTCCAATAAGATATTTAGTTATAGGATATATCCAACTAGTACCCATATTAGCAAGATCTGGCAGTGCATATTGTGGTAATCCTCCATTTTCTGAAGCTGCCAATTTTGGATCTAGTTGTAAATTATCTAGTTATACCTTTGCAATAAAATGACGTATTAATTAGACAATTTTTATATATATATACCCTATATATTAATTTTTATTTAATAAATGTTTCCATAATTTACCCAATCTCATATGCCCCGACCATCCTCGTTCGTTTTTTTCAATTTCAAGTAAAAATATTTCTCCAGGCTGAAGAGGTTTCTCTGAAAATGTTAATGCATATGCAAAACTTGCTTTACGATAAGCTACGGTGTTGTCGTCAAGTAAAATGATATTTGCTCCATGGTAAGGATGGAATCGGGTCATCATATTTCGTGGACAAACTGTCATTGCAAAGTTTATACACTTTACACTCTTTAACTGAAGTTTTAATTAATAAACACTTCAATTATTTATTTATATAAACTGAGAACTAAGTAGATCGAAATTAGACTGCTCTGGCACTAGTGTGTGATATTGTTTTTATTTCATTATTTATTCAATTGACGTTAAACAACCAAAATGTAAAATAATGTGGAGAAAAATTGTGCAATTAAGTTATCAAGTATTTTGCAAAGTGTAGCATACTTCATTAAGTTGGTCAAAATGTCAGTTGATGGATATAGTCTTAGCATTGGGAATATTTAAAATATTAAAGAACTTAAATACAAATATTCTGTAGTTTCATTAATTAATTAAGTTAGTCGTTATTTCATTTTTAATGTTTTTATTAAGACATATTTTGCTCAACGTCTAACCGAAAATATTTTAGTTATCTATAAACTGGAATTTGTCAAGTCGAATAAACTATTTTTTTAAATATAATTTCTCAATTACATAATTATTAAATAATATTTTAAAATGATACTAGTGACAGAGATAGCACAACAATTACTGACAATTCTACATATATTTGGACTTTTTAAAAAATCACTTTATTAATTTTTTAAACTTATTATTTTTTGTTTATTGTATGATAATTAAATATAAGTGAAAATTTAAAGAACCGTGGCTTAACTTATCTCGTTATTAATGTCTTATTCTCAAAACTGATTCTAAGAACATGTAGACTACATTTCGGCGTAATTTATTTAGGGGAAATTAGTAATTAATTCTGTTTACCGTTGCCTAATTATTAAAGAGTAGGGTAATATTTTAGTTCAAAGACAAGTTAAGTTTTAATATGTTATTATTGAACCTCGTGTTAAAGCTGTTGCAGCTACTACAAAGAACTGATAAATTGTTCTAATATTTTCTTTACCAGCGAAAAAAGTTTTTGTTTGTTTTTAAATTTTGTTTTAATTTTGATTTAACTACATTGTGTTTTAACTTGTGCATTTAAATTTTAATTTATCTTATTAATATATAAATACAAATCATGGTAAGGCTGTAAGTAATTTTTGTGTGAATAAAATAATTATATTGCATACTTATAGCGCGAGGTATTAAGTATCCACGTTGGACAAGCGGGTGTGCAGATGGGTAACGCTTGCTGGGAACTTTACTGTTTGGAGCACGGAATTAATCCAGATGGAACATTTATGGATCTCAGTGTAAATGCCGATGATAATATAAACACGTTTTTTGAAGATACAAGATCCGGAAAGCGTGTACCATTGACAGTTTTTGCTGATTTGGAATCTTCTGTGATTGACACGATTAAAACCAGCAAACATGGTTCACTATATCATCCGGAACAGCTTATAGGCGGCAAAGAGGATGCCGCTAATAACTTTGCAAGAGGTCATTACACAATTGGTAAAACATTTGTTGATCAGGTCATGGCGCGAATTCAAAGAACAGTAGAGAGATGTCACAGTCTACAGGGATTCATAATATATCACTCTTACGGAGGGGGCACTGGTTCTGGGTTTACGTCACTACTTGCAGAGCGGCTTTCCAATGATTTTCCAAAAACTAGTAAACTAGATTTCGCCATTTATCCCGCGCCAAGAATCTCTACTGCTGTCGTTGAGCCGTACAATACAGTGCTGGCCACTCATTCAACTTTATCCAACATTGACTGTGCTTTCATGATTGACAATGAGGCTATATTCGATATTTGTCACAAATCCCTTAACGTAACTCTACCTAATTACATTCATCTGAATCGTCTAGTAGCACAGGTAGTGTCCTCGACAACAGCTTCACTGCGATTTGATGGCGCTATGAATGTAGACTTGAATGAGTTTCAAACTAATCTGGTTCCCTATCCTCGCATACATTTTCCACTAGTATCATATGCTCCTTTGTTGTCTGCAGACCGATTCAGTCATGAGACAAGTAATATTTCTGATATAACGAATGCATTGTTTAACCAGACCAATACAATGGTAAAGTGTGATCCACGAAAAGGAAAATACATGGCTTGCTGCATGCTTTACCGCGGAGACGTTGTCCCCAAGGACGTTAATTCGGCCATAGCAAACATTAAGACAATGCGAAATATTGTGTTTGTTGATTGGTGTCCAACCGGTTTTAAAATAGGAATCAATTCGCAAGCCCCTACAGTTGTACCTGACGGAGATCTGATTAAAACTTCCCGTGCTGCTTGCATGTTGTCAAACACAACTGCGATAGCTGAAGCATTCAGTAGGATGAATTTCCAGTTTGATTTAATGTACAAAAAGCGAGCGTTCGTCCATTGGTATGTCGGCGAAGGCATGGAAGAAGGTGAGTTTTCAGAAGCAAGAGAAGATTTGGCAGCACTAGAAATGGATTATAAAGAAGTTTCAGAAGACTCTAATAATGAGCAAGATGATGAGTTTACCGAATATTAGGATTTCTTTTGTGTTTGTTATTTTATTCTGTAAAAATATTATTTTAATTACTTAAGTTAAAAATATTTTTCATTTTTTAAAAATTAATTTAAATCTAATATATAAAATATTTTAACAAAAAAAATGATTTTGTTGTAAATACATATAAAGAAAAAAAAAGTTTAATATAAATAAAATAAAAAATAAATTAGCTCTAAGTGGGTGGAATAAGTAAATCAAAGGAAAGCGTTACGGCTTTTATATGACTTTTATAATAGTTTAAAACTAATTTCTAATTGTGTGAAAATACTCATCCTTTCTCATGGTTTTATGATAATTGCTAGTTGATAAAAAAAGTAAAATAATAATAATTGCTGAAATAGAGCGCAATTATTAAGCAGACATTGATAATGCTTCTATCGAATCAGATGTTGTTCGCGGTAAAGATGTATAACGAAATTTAATAAGAATTTTAATAAAATGTTAGGAACCAAAACTATTTAATACAAATATTCAGCTTTTTAAAGTAGTTGCTAATAATGACGATGGTTTTAGTGTTGTGGTTGGTAGTTTGGATGTTTTTGGAATCTATGCCTGTGGTAATTATTTGGAGATATAATAACCGACGATTATTAAACACTCAGTGTTCAATGTATAATGTCTTTATTTAAACAACTTAATTCACGATTTTATATACATTGTTAATATAAATGAAAAAAATTTCAAATTAATGTGCATTTCATCAAAAGTAAAAATAAACACAACAATTCATGTTGACAAGACATAAGGGCTTTGGACCGATCATGCATTATACATGCCATTAACTTGTGTAAGCATCACGTAAAGAACGCTACAACTGAAACAGCCGTTACATAAAAATTTCCTTTATTATTAAATTATTATTAAATTATTTTGTTAATTAGGTTGAATCTAAACAAAATAAATCTTTTAAACATTATTACCCTTTGACAGTGTTTTTTGGCATATGTGAAGTTCTAAGTGAGATTTAACCAAAAGTTTCTCCATAAGACACATTTTTGATTGGCACCTTATTTAATTTATACTTCTACGAGCCTCTTATAAGAAATTTTCACTAATTTTCAAAAAGAATTTTTTTAATTTTATATAATAATTAACTTCTTAAGCTTAGTTAGATTGCTGCTAAAGACCGCTGAGTTAAAGCTACAAAAAATATAAATAATAATTTAATTATTCTATAATATTCTAAACGAATACGCACAAAATGCAATGCACGTAAAGGTTACATGGAAGAACAATCAAAATGTAATAAAAGTGTAGCCAGTAGTAAGTTTGCTAACAATACACATAAAATTGATGCAATTAGTGATAAATTATTGAGTGGTGAAGTGCAAGATATAATAAAAACAAATAATTCATTAACCTAGACTCACTTAATAACCAAATAGATCTAGCTCACAAAGAATTAATAAAGCAACGATTAAACAAACATCTGAAACACGTTATGAAAGAATTGACAAGGCCTGGAAATCAGTAGATGATGCAAATGCACAAATTCTAAAACTGGTGTGTGACACGAATCAGCATTGTAAATATTTCAGGGACATGCATGACAATGTAGAACAGTATGTCACATGCATTTAAGTGTTGCTGAAAACAAGGAGACAAGTTTCATTACAGAAAGTACTCAGTAAATAAGTAACAATGACAGTGAATTCATTTGATGGAGATTAAATCTCATCTATTAAATAGTTTAAGTGGCCAGTCAAAAACTATGGAAAATTGATGAAGAATATTTAATATAAATACCTTAGCACCTAATAAAAAATTGTGTGATAGCTTTAATGTAGCTAGATACTACTTTTTGTGATAATACTGGAAGAGTAGTGGTGAAACTGCCATATAAGGAATGATCTGAAACGTTCGGGAATCGCACAAAAACCAGATTTAAGACAACAATATTTACAGTTCAAGAATGATTGTATGCAGTTGAGTTATATGGAATAATAGCAAAAAAAAAATTTTCAACAATTTTGCATGACGAAAAATTGCAAAGAGATTACTTACAGAAAATGAAATTAAAATCATTGATATTAACCCAGATTGAAGAAACAGCAATTAGTGATCTAGAAAAATTCTATAACGTAGATAACGTGTTTGATGAAAAAATTACAATTGACCGTCGAAGTAATGTTGATGCATCAACGAATATGAATTTCGTTGTTTGGCAGCATCAATAATATTCAAAAGTATGAATATTTATTATATAAATTATTATTATTATATAATATACAAACTTTTAAATTAAAAAAAATATATTTTTTAAGTTTATCTCATTTACCTTACATCCATTTTTTTACCCTCACAACTAATAAGTGAAACTCGTTACAATTTGGCTTATTCTCAAAACAAATTATTCCCAATTATTCAAAAACAATGTATATTAAAAGTTATCCGCAGCTTAACTACTCTTTGTTATACCACTTGAACATGTCAATATATATAAATCATTCTATTTATCATTGCTTATAATGAATAAAATTTAAACAACAAATATTATTTATTTGAAACATTTATTTTCTTTTGTATATATAATAAAGTATTTACATTTGTTATATAAATAAGTTGTAAAGATATTCTTAAATTGATAATTTCAATAATTTTATAAAACCATTTTTAAACTATATTTTTGAGATATAAAAAAAATATATAAATTTGGCAAATTTATTTCTTAATCCTTTGCAATTTAAAAAAAACAAATTAATTTTCTATAAATTAAAATATATAAAATAATATTCATACAGTTTTTTTTTATTGTTAGTAATTAAAAAATATTCTAATTATTATTATTGTTAATTACAAAATATATAGCTAATTGATTAATTATATAATTTTAAATATAAAAAAGAAGAGATTACCTAATCCAATATCACTTCACTGATTTAACTTTAACAGTATGGAAAAATAAACACATATTTATAGTTTATTTATTTGTGTTAATTAAATTCCTGTTTACATTTATAATTTATAAATTATTTCTTGGGAATGCATAATAAATGCTTTTTTCGATTTCTACACACTTTTGTAATAAAATTAAAATAATAAATTACGATTTGTTTAGCTGTTGAAATTTAATAAATATGCTTTTAAACTTTGTGGCAGAGGTAATAAAAATACTGATGGCCTATTTATTCGGGATAATATAGCATCGCGGCATGCACTTTGCAATGTGGAAACTAAATTAGGAAATTGAAAAATAAAATATATATTTAATGAGAAAATGCATTTTAAATTACCTCCATATATTTGTACAATTTTGACTTGTTTTGTGGTTCCGTAAACATCTACAACTGCATGGAGAGCACCTTCTCTTAAGGGAATATCTCTTGTGCATGGTCCTTGACCTTCACCGTTTATTATGAAATGCATTTCAGCTTTACTAACATCTGCTGGAGATTGTACAAACATAACGCCAATTCTGGAACCGCTGTCTGTAGGAAGCATATCAGTTCCACTTCCATCATACTTGTATGACATTGGTTTTAAAATACTGCGTGGTACTAATCCTCTTGATGTTTTTATATTTATACCATCGCCTAATATGCTTGCTAAAATTTGTTACAGGAAAATTTATTACAACGATAAATTAAAACAGAGAAAACAAAAAACCTCTGTATTGGGCATTTCCATTCCTGTTAATAGTAAAACCGTCAGTAATTCCAATAAGATATTTAGTTATAGGATATATCCAACTAGTACCCATATTAGCAAGATCTGGCAGTGCATATTGTGGTAATCCTCCATTTTCTGAAGCTGCCAATTTTGGATCTAGTTGTAAATTATCTAGTTATACCTTTGCAATAAAATGACGTATTAATTAGACAATTTTTATATATATATACCCTATATATTAATTTTTATTTAATAAATGTTTCCATAATTTACCCAATCTCATATGCCCCGACCATCCTCGTTCGTTTTTTTCAATTTCAAGTAAAAATATTTCTCCAGGCTGAAGAGGTTTCTCTGAAAATGTTAATGCATATGAAAAACTTGCTTTACGATAAGCTACGGTGTTGTCGTCAAGTAAAATGATATTTGCTCCATGGTAAGGATGGAATCGGGTCATCATATTTCGTGGACAAACTGTCATTGCAAAGTTTATACACTTTACACTCTTTAACTGAAGTTTTAATTAATAAACACTTCAATTATTTATTTATATAAACTGAGAACTAAGTAGATCGAAATTAGACTGCTCTGGCACTAGTGTGTGATATTGTTTTTATTTCATTATTTATTCAATTGACGTTAAACAACCAAAATGTAAAATAATGTGGAGAAAAATTGTGCAATTAAGTTATCAAGTATTTTGCAAAGTGTAGCATACTTCATTAAGTTGGTCAAAATGTCAGTTGATGGATATAGTCTTAGCATTGGGAATATTTAAAATATTAAAGAACTTAAATACAAATATTCTGTAGTTTCATTAATTAATTAAGTTAGTCGTTATTTCATTTTTAATGTTTTTATTAAGACATATTTTGCTCAACGTCTAACCGAAAATATTTTAGTTATCTATAAACTGGAATTTGTCAAGTCGAATAAACTATTTTTTTAAATATAATTTCTCAATTACATAATTATTAAATAATATTTTAAAATGATACTAGTGACAGAGATAGCACAACAATTACTGACAATTCTACATATATTTGGACTTTTTAAAAAATCACTTTATTAATTTTTTAAACTTATTATTTTTTGTTTATTGTATGATAATTAAATATAAGTGAAAATTTAAAGAACCGTGGCTTAACTTATCTCGTTATTAATGTCTTATTCTCAAAACTGATTCTAAGAACATGTAGACTACATTTCGGCGTAATTTATTTAGGGGAAATTAGTAATTAATTCTGTTTACCGTTGCCTAATTATTAAAGAGTAGGGTAATATTTTAGTTCAAAGACAAGTTAAGTTTTAATATGTTATTATTGAACCTCGTGTTAAAGCTGTTGCAGCTACTACAAAGAACTGATAAATTGTTCTAATATTTTCTTTACCAGCGAAAAAAGTTTTTGTTTGTTTTTAAATTTTGTTTTAATTTTGATTTAACTACATTGTGTTTTAACTTGTGCATTTAAATTTTAATTTATCTTATTAATATATAAATACAAATCATGGTAAGGCTGTAAGTAATTTTTGTGTGAATAAAATAATTATATTGCATACTTATAGCGCGAGGTATTAAGTATCCACGTTGGACAAGCGGGTGTGCAGATGGGTAACGCTTGCTGGGAACTTTACTGTTTGGAGCACGGAATTAATCCAGATGGAACATTTATGGATCTCAGTGTAAATGCCGATGATAATATAAACACGTTTTTTGAAGATACAAGATCCGGAAAGCGTGTACCATTGACAGTTTTTGCTGATTTGGAATCTTCTGTGATTGACACGATTAAAACCAGCAAACATGGTTCACTATATCATCCGGAACAGCTTATAGGCGGCAAAGAGGATGCCGCTAATAACTTTGCAAGAGGTCATTACACAATTGGTAAAACATTTGTTGATCAGGTCATGGCGCGAATTCAAAGAACAGTAGAGAGATGTCACAGTCTACAGGGATTCATAATATATCACTCTTACGGAGGGGGCACTGGTTCTGGGTTTACGTCACTACTTGCAGAGCGGCTTTCCAATGATTTTCCAAAAACTAGTAAACTAGATTTCGCCATTTATCCCGCGCCAAGAATCTCTACTGCTGTCGTTGAGCCGTACAATACAGTGCTGGCCACTCATTCAACTTTATCCAACATTGACTGTGCTTTCATGATTGACAATGAGGCTATATTCGATATTTGTCACAAATCCCTTAACGTAACTCTACCTAATTACATTCATCTGAATCGTCTAGTAGCACAGGTAGTGTCCTCGACAACAGCTTCACTGCGATTTGATGGCGCTATGAATGTAGACTTGAATGAGTTTCAAACTAATCTGGTTCCCTATCCTCGCATACATTTTCCACTAGTATCATATGCTCCTTTGTTGTCTGCAGACCGATTCAGTCATGAGACAAGTAATATTTCTGATATAACGAATGCATTGTTTAACCAGACCAATACAATGGTGAAGTGTGATCCACGAAAAGGAAAATACATGGCTTGCTGCATGCTTTACCGCGGAGACGTTGTCCCCAAGGACGTTAATTCGGCCATAGCAAACATTAAGACAATGCGAAATATTGTGTTTGTTGATTGGTGTCCAACCGGTTTTAAAATAGGAATCAATTCGCAAGCCCCTACAGTTGTACCTGACGGAGATCTGATTAAAACTTCCCGTGCTGCTTGCATGTTGTCAAACACAACTGCGATAGCTGAAGCATTCAGTAGGATGAATTTCCAGTTTGATTTAATGTACAAAAAGCGAGCGTTCGTCCATTGGTATGTCGGCGAAGGCATGGAAGAAGGTGAGTTTTCAGAAGCAAGAGAAGATTTGGCAGCACTAGAAATGGATTATAAAGAAGTTTCAGAAGACTCTAATAATGAGCAAGATGATGAGTTTACCGAATATTAGGATTTCTTTTGTGTTTGTTATTTTATTCTGTAAAAATATTATTTTAATTACTTAAGTTAAAAATATTTTTCATTTTTTAAAAATTAATTTAAATCTAATATATAAAATATTTTAACAAAAAAAAATGATTTTGTTGTAAATACATATAAAGAAAAAAAAAGTTTAATATAAATAAAATAAAAAATAAATTAGCTCTAAGTGGGTGGAATAAGTAAATCAAAGGAAAGCGTTACGGCTTTTATATGACTTTTATAATAGTTTAAAACTAATTTCTAATTGTGTGAAAATACTCATCCTTTCTCATGGTTTTATGATAATTGCTAGTTGATAAAAAAAGTAAAATAATAATAATTGCTGAAATAGAGCGCAATTATTAAGCAGACATTGATAATGCTTCTATCGAATCAGATGTTGTTCGCGGTAAAGATGTATAACGAAATTTAATAAGAATTTTAATAAAATGTTAGGAACCAAAACTATTTAATACAAATATTCAGCTTTTTAAAGTAGTTGCTAATAATGACGATGGTTTTAGTGTTGTGGTTGGTAGTTTGGATGTTTTTGGAATCTATGCCTGTGGTAATTATTTGGAGATATAATAACCGACGATTATTAAACACTCAGTGTTCAATGTATAATGTCTTTATTTAAACAACTTAATTCACGATTTTATATATATTGTTAATATAAATGAAAAAAATTTCAAATTAATGTGCATTTCATCAAAAGTAAAAATAAACACAACAATTCATGTTGACAAGACATAAGGGCTTTGGACCGATCATGCATTATACATGCCATTAACTTGTGTAAGCATCACGTAAAGAACGCTACAACTGAAACAGCCGTTACATAAAAATTTCCTTTATTATTAAATTATTTTGTTAATTAAGTTGAATCTAAACAAAATAAATCTTTTAAACATTATTACCCTTTGACAGTGTTTTTTGGCATATGTGAAGTTCTAAGTGAGATTTAACCAAAAGTTTCTCCATAAGACACATTTTTGATTGGCACCTTATTTAATTTATACTTCTACGAGCCTCTTATAAGAAATTTTCACTAATTTTCAAAAAGAATTTTTTTAATTTTATATAATAATTAACTTCTTAAGCTTAGTTAGATTGCTGCTAAAGACCGCTGAGTTAAAGCTACAAAAAATATAAATAATAATTTAATTATTCTATAATATTCTAAACGAATACGCACAAAATGCAATGCACGTAAAGGTTACATGGAAGAACAATCAAAATGTAATAAAAGTGTAGCCAGTAGTAAGTTTGCTAACAATACACATAAAATTGATGCAATTAGTGATAAATTATTGAGTGGTGAAGTGCAAGATATAATAAAAACAAATAATTCATTAACCTAGACTCACTTAATAACCAAATAGATCTAGCTCACAAAGAATTAATAAAGCAACGATTAAACAAACATCTGAAACACGTTATGAAAGAATTGACAAGGCCTGGAAATCAGTAGATGATGCAAATGCACAAATTCTAAAACTGGTGTGTGACACGAATCAGCATTGTAAATATTTCAGGGACATGCATGACAATGTAGAACAGTATGTCACAAGCATTTAAGTGTTGCTGAAAACAAGGAGACAAGTTTCATTACAGAAAGTACTCAGTAAATAAGTAACAATGACAGTGAATTCATTTGATGGAGATTAAATCTCATCTATTAAATAGTTTAAGTGGCCAGTCAAAAACTATGGAAAATTGATGAAGAATATTTAATATAAATACCTTAGCACCTAATAAAAAATTGTGTGATAGCTTTAATGTAGCTAGATACTACTTTTTGTGATAATACTGGAAGAGTAGTGGTGAAACTACCATATAAGGAATGATCTGAAACGTTCGGGAATCGCACAAAAACCAGATTTAAGACAACAATATTTACAGTTCAAGAATGATTGTATGCAGTTGAGTTATATGGAATAATAGCATAAAAAAATTTTCAACAATTTTGCATGACGAAAAATTGCAAAGAGATTACTTACAGAAAATGAAATCAAAATCATTGATATTAACCCAGATTGAAGAAACAGCAATTAGTGATCTAGAAAAATTCTATAACGTAGATAACGTGTTTGATGAAAAAATTACAATTGACCGTCGAAGTAATGTTGATGCATCAACGAATATGAATTTCGTTGTTTGGCAGCATCAATAATATTCAAAAGTATGAATATTTATTATATAAATTATTATTATTATATAATATACAAACTTTTAAATTAAAAAAAATATATTTTTTAAGTTTATCTCATTTACCTTACATCCATTTTTTTACCCTCACAACTAATAAGTGAAACTCGTTACAATTTGGCTTATTCTCAAAACAAATTATTCCCAATTATTCAAAAACAATGTATATTAAAAGTTATCCGCAGCTTAACTACTCTTTGTTATACCACTTGAACATGTCAATATATATAAATCATTCTATTTATCATTGCTTATAATGAATAAAATTTAAACAACAAATATTATTTATTTGAAACATTTATTTTCTTTTGTATATATAATTAAGTATTTACATTTGTTATATAAATAAGTTGTAAAGATATTCTTAAATTGATAATTTCAATAATTTTATAAAACATTTTTAAACTATATTTTTGAGATATTTTTTTTTTTTTTTTTTTTTTTTTAATTTGGCAAATTTATTTCTTAATCCTTTGCAATTTAAAAAAAACAAATTAATTTTCTATAAATTATAATATATAAAATAATATTCATACAGTTTTTTTTTATTGTTAGTAATTAAAAAATATTCTAATTATTATTATTGTTAATTACAAAATATATAGCTAATTGATTAATTATATAATTTTAAATATAAAAAAGAAGAGATTACCTAATCCAATATCACTTCACTGATTTAACTTTAACAGTATGGAAAAATAAACACATATTTATAGTTTATTTATTTGTGTTAATTAAATTCCTGTTTACATTTATAATTTATAAATTATTTCTTGGGAATGCATAATAAATGCTTTTTTCGATTTCTACACACTTTTGTAATAAAATTAAAACAATAAATTACGATTTGTTTAGCTGTTGAAATTTAATAAATATGCTTTTAAACTTTGTGGCAGAGGCAATAAAAATACTGATGGCCTATTTATTCGGGATAATATAGCATCGCGGCATGCACTTTGCAATGTGGAAACTAAATTAGGAAATTGAAAAATAAAATATATATTTAATGAGAAAATGCATTTTAAATTACCTCCATATATTTGTACAATTTTGACTTGTTTTGTGGTTCCGTAAACATCTACAACTGCATGGAGAGCACCTTCTCTTAAGGGAATATCTCTTGTGCATGGTCCTTGACCTTCACCGTTTATTATGAAATGCATTTCAGCTTTACTAACATCTGCTGGAGATTGTACAAACATAACGCCAATTCTGGAACCGCTGTCTGTAGGAAGCATATCAGTTCCACTTCCATCATACTTGTATGACATTGGTTTTAAAATACTGCGTGGTACTAATCCTCTTGATGTTTTTATATTTATACCATCGCCTAATATGCTTGCTAAAATTTGTTACAGGAAAATTTATTACAACGATAAATTAAAACAGAGAAAACAAAAAACCTCTGTATTGGGCATTTCCATTCCTGTTAATAGTAAAACCGTCAGTAATTCCAATAAGATATTTAGTTATAGGATATATCCAACTAGTACCCATATTAGCAAGATCTGGCAGTGCATATTGCGGTAATCCTCCATTTTCTGAAGCTGCCAATTTTGGATCTAGTTGTAAATTATCTAGTTATACCTTTGCAATAAAATGACGTATTAATTAGACAATTTTTATATATATATACCCTATATATTAATTTTTATTTAATAAATGTTTCCATAATTTACCCAATCTCATATGCCCCGACCATCCTCGTTCGTTTTTTTCAATTTCAAGTAAAAATATTTCTCCAGGCTGAAGAGGTTTCTCTGAAAATGTTAATGCATTTGCAAAACTTGCTTTACGATAAGCTACGGTGTTGTCGTCAAGTAAAATGATATTTGCTCCATGGTAAGGATGGAATCGGGTCATCATATTTCGTGGACAAACTGTCATTGCAAAGTTTATACACTTTACACTCTTTAACTGAAGTTTTAATTAATAAACACTTCAATTATTTATTTATATAAACTGAGAACTAAGTAGATCGAAATTAGACTGCTCTGGCACTAGTGTGTGATATTGTTTTTATTTCATTATTTATTCAATTGACGTTAAACAACCAAAATGTAAAATAATGTGGAGAAAAATTGTGCAATTAAGTTATCAAGTATTTTGCAAAGTGTAGCATACTTCATTAAGTTGGTCAAAATGTCAGTTGATGGATATAGTCTTAGCATTGGGAATATTTAAAATATTAAAGAACTTAAATACAAATATTCTGTAGTTTCATTAATTAATTAAGTTAGTCGTTATTTCATTTTTAATGTTTTTATTAAGACATATTTTGCTCAACGTCTAACCGAAAATATTTTAGTTATCTATAAACTGGAATTTGTCAAGTCGAATAAACTATTTTTTTAAATATAATTTCTCAATTACATAATTATTAAATAATATTTTAAAATGATACTAGTGACAGAGATAGCACAACAATTACTGACAATTCTACATATATTTGGACTTTTTAAAAAATCACTTTATTAATTTTTTAAACTTATTATTTTTTGTTTATTGTATGATAATTAAATATAAGTGAAAATTTAAAGAACCGTGGCTTAACTTATCTCGTTATTAATGTCTTATTCTCAAAACTGATTCTAAGAACATGTAGACTACATTTCGGCGTAATTTATTTAGGGGAAATTAGTATTAATTCTGTTTACCGTTGCCTAATTATTAAAGAGTAGGGTAATATTTTAGTTCAAAGACAAGTTAAGTTTTAATATGTTATTATTGAACCTCGTGTTAAAGCTGTTGCAGCTACTACAAAGAACTGATAAATTGTTCTAATATTTTCTTTACCAGCGAAAAAAGTTTTTGTTTGTTTTTAAATTTTGTTTTAATTTTGATTTAACTACATTGTGTTTTAACTTGTGCATTTAAATTTTAATTTATCTTATTAATATATAAATACAAATCATGGTAAGGCTGTAAGTAATTTTTGTGTGAATAAAATAATTATATTGCATACTTATAGCGCGAGGTATTAAGTATCCACGTTGGACAAGCGGGTGTGCAGATGGGTAACGCTTGCTGGGAACTTTACTGTTTGGAGCACGGAATTAATCCAGATGGAACATTTATGGATCTCAGTGTAAATGCCGATGATAATATAAACACGTTTTTTGAAGATACAAGATCCGGAAAGCGTGTACCATTGACAGTTTTTGCTGATTTGGAATCTTCTGTGATTGACACGATTAAAACCAGCAAACATGGTTCACTATACCATCCGGAACAGCTTATAGGCGGCAAAGAGGATGCCGCTAATAATTTTGCAAGAGGTCATTACACAATTGGTAAAACATTTATTGATCAGGTCATGGCGCGAATTCAAAAAACAATAGAGAGATGTCACAGTCTACAGGGATTCATAATATATCATTCTTACGGAGGGGGCACTGGTTCTGGGTTTACGTCACTACTTGCAGAGCGGCTTTCCAATGATTTTCCAAAAACTAGTAAATTAGATTTCGCCATTTATCCCGCACCAAGAATCTCTACTGCTGTCGTTGAGCCGTACAATACAGTGCTGGCCACTCATTCAACTTTATCCAACATTGATTGTGCTTTCATGATTGACAATGAGGCTATATTCGAAATTTGTCACAAATCCCTTAACGTAACTCTACCTAATTACATTCATCTGAATCGTCTAGTAGCACAGGTTGTTTCCTCGACAACAGCTTCACTGCGATTTGATGGCGCTATGAATGTAGACTTGAATGAGTTTCAAACTAATCTGGTTCCCTATCCTCGCATACATTTTCCACTAGTATCATATGCTCCTTTGTTGTCTGCAGACCGATTCAGTCATGAGACAAGTAATATTTCTGATATAACGAATGCATTGTTTAACCAGACCAATACAATGGTGAAGTGTGATCCACGAAAAGGAAAATACATGGCTTGCTGCATGCTTTACCGCGGAGATGTTGTCCCCAAGGACGTTAATTCGGCCATAGCAAACATTAAGACAATGCGAAATATTGTGTTTGTTGATTGGTGTCCAACCGGTTTTAAAATAGGAATCAATTCGCAAGCCCCTACAGTTGTACCTGACGGAGATCTGATTAAAACTTCCCGTGCTGCTTGCATGTTGTCAAACACAACTGCGATAGCTGAAGCATTCAGTAGGATGAATTTCCAGTTTGATTTAATGTACAAAAAGCGAGCGTTCGTCCATTGGTATGTCGGCGAAGGTATGGAGGAAGGTGAGTTTACAGAAGCAAGAGAAGATTTGGCAGCACTAGAAATGGATTATAAAGAAGTTTCAGAAGACTCTAATAATGAGCAAGATGATGAGTTTACCGAATATTAGGATTTCTTTTGTGTTTGTTATTTTATTATGCAAAAATATTATTTTAATTACTTAAGTTAAAAATATTTTTGATGTTTTAAAAATTAATTTAAATCTAATATATAAAATATTTTAACAAAAAAAATGATTTTGTTGTAAATACATATAAAGAAAAAAAAAGTTTAATATAAATAAAATAAAAAATAAATTAGCTCTAAGTGGGTGGAATAAGTAAATCAAAGGAAAGCGCTACGGCTTTTATATGACTTTTATAATAGTTTAAAACTAATTTCTAATTGTGTGAAAATACTCATCCTTTCTCATGGTTTTATGATAATTGCTAGTTGATAAAAAAAGTAAAATAATAATAATTGCTGAAATAGAGCGCAATTATTAAGCAGACATTGATAATGCTTCTATCGAATCAGATGTTGTTCGCTGTAAAGATGTATAATGAAATTTAATAAGAATTTTAATAAAATGTTAGGAACCAAAACTATTTAATACAAATATTCAGCTTTTTGAAGTAGTTGCTAATAATGACGATGGTTTTAGTGTTGTGGTTGGTAGTTTGGATGTTTTTGGAATCTATGCCTGTGGTAATTATTTGGAGATATAATAACCGACGATTATTAAACACTCAGTGTTCAATGTATAATGTCTTTATTTAAACAACTTAATTCACGATTTTATATACATTGTTAATATAAATGAAAAAAATTTCAAATTAATGTGCATTTCATCAAAAGTAAAAATAAACACAACCATTCATGTTGACAAGACATAAGGGCTTTGGACCGATCATGCATTATACATGCCATTAACTTGTGTAAGCATCACGTAAAGAACGCTACAACTGAAACAGCCGTTACATAAAAATTTCCTTTATTATTAAATTATTTTGTTAATTAGGTTGAATCTAAACAAAATAAATCTTTTAAACATTATTACCCTTTGACAGTGTTTTTTGGCATATGTGAAGTTCTAAGTGAGATTTAACCAAAAGTTTCTCCATAAGACACATTTTTGATTGGCACCTTATTTAATTTATACTTCTACGAGCCTCTTATAAGAAATTTTCACTAATTTTCAAAAAGAATTTTTTTAATTTTATATAATAATTAACTTCTTAAGCTTAGTTAGATTGCTGCTAAAGACCGCTGAGTTAAAGCTACAAAAAATATAAATAATAATTTAATTATTCTATAATATTCTAAACGAATACGCACAAAATGCAATGCACGTAAAGGTTACATGGAAGAACAATCAAAATGTAATAAAAGTGTAGCCAGTAGTAAGTTTGCTAACAATACACATAAAATTGATGCAATTAGTGATAAATTATTGAGTGGTGAAGTGCAAGATATAATAAAAACAAATAATTCATTAACCTAGACTCACTTAATAACCAAATAGATCTAGCTCACAAAGAATTAATAAAGCAACGATTAAACAAACATCTGAAACACGTTTTGAAAGAATTGACAAGGCCTGGAATGCAGTAGATGATGCAAATGCACAAATTCTAAAACTGGTGTGTGACACGAATCAGCATTGTAAATATTTCAGGGACATGCATGACAATGTAGAACAGTATGTCACAAGCATTTAAGTGTTGCTGAAAACAAGGAGACAAGTTTCATTACAGAAAGTACTCAGTAAATAAGTAACAATGACAGTGAATTCATTTGATGGAGATTAAATCTCATCTATTAAATAGTTTAAGTGGCCAGTCAAAAACTATGGAAAATTGATGAAGAATATTTAATATAAATACCTTAGCACCTAATAAAAAATTGTGTGATAGCTTTAATGTAGCTAGATACTACTTTTTGTGATAATACTGGAAGAGTAGTGGTGAAACTACCATATAAGGAATGATCTGAAACGTTCGGGAATCGCACAAAAACCAGATTTAAGACAACAATATTTACAGTTCAAGAATGATTGTATGCAGTTGAGTTATATGGAATAATAGCATAAAAAAATTTTCAACAATTTTGCATGACGAAAAATTGCAAAGAGATTACTTACAGAAAATGAAATCAAAATCATTGATATTAACCCAGATTGAAGAAACAGCAATTAGTGATCTAGAAAAATTCTATAACGTAGATAACGTGTTTGATGAAAAAATTACAATTGACCGTCGAAGTAATGTTGATGCATCAACGAATATGAATTTCGTTGTTTGGCAGCATCAATAATATTCAAAAGTATGAATATTTATTATATAAATTATTATTATTATATAATATACAAACTTTTAAATTAAAAAAAATATATTTTTTAAGTTTATCTCATTTACCTTACATCCATTTTTTTACCCTCACAACTAATAAGTGAAACTCGTTACAATTTGGCTTATTCTCAAAACAAATTATTCCCAATTATTCAAAAACAATGTATATTAAAAGTTATCCGCAGCTTAACTACTCTTTGTTATACCACTTGAACATGTCAATATATATAAATCATTCTATTTATCATTGCTTATAATGAATAAAATTTAAACAACAAATATTATTTATTTGAAACATTTATTTTCTTTTGTATATATAATTAAGTATTTACATTTGTTATATAAATAAGTTGTAAAGATATTCTTAAATTGATAATTTCAATAATTTTATAAAACATTTTTAAACTATATTTTTGAGATATTTTTTTTTTTTTTTTTTTTTTTTTTAATTTGGCAAATTTATTTCTTAATCCTTTGCAATTTAAATAAAACAAATTAATTTTCTATAAATTATAATATATAAAATAATATTCATACAGTTTTTTTTTATTGTTAGTAATTAAAAAATATTCTAATTATTATTATTGTTAATTACAAAATATATAGCTAATTGATTAATTATATAATTTTAAATATAAAAAAGAAGAGATTACCTAATCCAATATCACTTCACTGATTTAACTTTAACAGTATGGAAAAATAAACACATATTTATAGTTTATTTATTTGTGTTAATTAAATTCCTGTTTACATTTATAATTTATAAATTATTTCTTGGGAATGCATAATAAATGCTTTTTTCGATTTCTACACACTTTTGTAATAAAATTAAAACAATAAATTACGATTTGTTTAGCTGTTGAAATTTAATAAATATGCTTTTAAACTTTGTGGCAGAGGCAATAAAAATACTGATGGCCTATTTATTCGGGATAATATAGCATCGCGGCATGCACTTTGCAATGTGGAAACTAAATTAGGAAATTGAAAAATAAAATATATATTTAATGAGAAAATGCATTTTAAATTACCTCCATATATTTGTACAATTTTGACTTGTTTTGTGGTTCCGTAAACATCTACAACTGCATGGAGAGCACCTTCTCTTAAGGGAATATCTCTTGTGCATGGTCCTTGACCTTCACCGTTTATTATGAAATGCATTTCAGCTTTACTAACATCTGCTGGAGATTGTACAAACATAACGCCAATTCTGGAACCGCTGTCTGTAGGAAGCATATCAGTTCCACTTCCATCATACTTGTATGACATTGGTTTTAAAATACTGCGTGGTACTAATCCTCTTGATGTTTTTATATTTATACCATCGCCTAATATGCTTGCTAAAATTTGTTACAGGAAAATTTATTACAACGATAAATTAAAACAGAGAAAACAAAAAACCTCTGTATTGGGCATTTCCATTCCTGTTAATAGTAAAACCGTCAGTAATTCCAATAAGATATTTAGTTATAGGATATATCCAACTAGTACCCATATTAGCAAGATCTGGCAGTGCATATTGCGGTAATCCTCCATTTTCTGAAGCTGCCAATTTTGGATCTAGTTGTAAATTATCTAGTTATACCTTTGCAATAAAATGACGTATTAATTAGACAATTTTTATATATATATACCCTATATATTAATTTTTATTTAATAAATGTTTCCATAATTTACCCAATCTCATATGCCCCGACCATCCTCGTTCGTTTTTTTCAATTTCAAGTAAAAATATTTCTCCAGGCTGAAGAGGTTTCTCTGAAAATGTTAATGCATTTGCAAAACTTGCTTTACGATAAGCTACGGTGTTGTCGTCAAGTAAAATGATATTTGCTCCATGGTAAGGATGGAATCGGGTCATCATATTTCGTGGACAAACTGTCATTGCAAAGTTTATACACTTTACACTCTTTAACTGAAGTTTTAATTAATAAACACTTCAATTATTTATTTATATAAACTGAGAACTAAGTAGATCGAAATTAGACTGCTCTGGCACTAGTGTGTGATATTGTTTTTATTTCATTATTTATTCAATTGACGTTAAACAACCAAAATGTAAAATAATGTGGAGAAAAATTGTGCAATTAAGTTATCAAGTATTTTGCAAAGTGTAGCATACTTCATTAAGTTGGTCAAAATGTCAGTTGATGGATATAGTCTTAGCATTGGGAATATTTAAAATATTAAAGAACTTAAATACAAATATTCTGTAGTTTCATTAATTAATTAAGTTAGTCGTTATTTCATTTTTAATGTTTTTATTAAGACATATTTTGCTCAACGTCTAACCGAAAATATTTTAGTTATCTATAAACTGGAATTTGTCAAGTCGAATAAACTATTTTTTTAAATATAATTTCTCAATTACATAATTATTAAATAATATTTTAAAATGATACTAGTGACAGAGATAGCACAACAATTACTGACAATTCTACATATATTTGGACTTTTTAAAAAATCACTTTATTAATTTTTTAAACTTATTATTTTTTGTTTATTGTATGATAATTAAATATAAGTGAAAATTTAAAGAACCGTGGCTTAACTTATCTCGTTATTAATGTCTTATTCTCAAAACTGATTCTAAGAACATGTAGACTACATTTCGGCGTAATTTATTTAGGGGAAATTAGTATTAATTCTGTTTACCGTTGCCTAATTATTAAAGAGTAGGGTAATATTTTAGTTCAAAGACAAGTTAAGTTTTAATATGTTATTATTGAACCTCGTGTTAAAGCTGTTGCAGCTACTACAAAGAACTGATAAATTGTTCTAATATTTTCTTTACCAGCGAAAAAAGTTTTTGTTTGTTTTTAAATTTTGTTTTAATTTTGATTTAACTACATTGTGTTTTAACTTGTGCATTTAAATTTTAATTTATCTTATTAATATATAAATACAAATCATGGTAAGGCTGTAAGTAATTTTTGTGTGAATAAAATAATTATATTGCATACTTATAGCGCGAGGTATTAAGTATCCACGTTGGACAAGCGGGTGTGCAGATGGGTAACGCTTGCTGGGAACTTTACTGTTTGGAGCACGGAATTAATCCAGATGGAACATTTATGGATCTCAGTGTAAATGCCGATGATAATATAAACACGTTTTTTGAAGATACAAGATCCGGAAAGCGTGTACCATTGACAGTTTTTGCTGATTTGGAATCTTCTGTGATTGACACGATTAAAACCAGCAAACATGGTTCACTATACCATCCGGAACAGCTTATAGGCGGCAAAGAGGATGCCGCTAATAATTTTGCAAGAGGTCATTACACAATTGGTAAAACATTTATTGATCAGGTCATGGCGCGAATTCAAAAAACAATAGAGAGATGTCACAGTCTACAGGGATTCATAATATATCATTCTTACGGAGGGGGCACTGGTTCTGGGTTTACGTCACTACTTGCAGAGCGGCTTTCCAATGATTTTCCAAAAACTAGTAAATTAGATTTCGCCATTTATCCCGCACCAAGAATCTCTACTGCTGTCGTTGAGCCGTACAATACAGTGCTGGCCACTCATTCAACTTTATCCAACATTGATTGTGCTTTCATGATTGACAATGAGGCTATATTCGAAATTTGTCACAAATCCCTTAACGTAACTCTACCTAATTACATTCATCTGAATCGTCTAGTAGCACAGGTTGTTTCCTCGACAACAGCTTCACTGCGATTTGATGGCGCTATGAATGTAGACTTGAATGAGTTTCAAACTAATCTGGTTCCCTATCCTCGCATACATTTTCCACTAGTATCATATGCTCCTTTGTTGTCTGCAGACCGATTCAGTCATGAGACAAGTAATATTTCTGATATAACGAATGCATTGTTTAACCAGACCAATACAATGGTGAAGTGTGATCCACGAAAAGGAAAATACATGGCTTGCTGCATGCTTTACCGCGGAGATGTTGTCCCCAAGGACGTTAATTCGGCCATAGCAAACATTAAGACAATGCGAAATATTGTGTTTGTTGATTGGTGTCCAACCGGTTTTAAAATAGGAATCAATTCGCAAGCCCCTACAGTTGTACCTGACGGAGATCTGATTAAAACTTCCCGTGCTGCTTGCATGTTGTCAAACACAACTGCGATAGCTGAAGCATTCAGTAGGATGAATTTCCAGTTTGATTTAATGTACAAAAAGCGAGCGTTCGTCCATTGGTATGTCGGCGAAGGTATGGAGGAAGGTGAGTTTACAGAAGCAAGAGAAGATTTGGCAGCACTAGAAATGGATTATAAAGAAGTTTCAGAAGACTCTAATAATGAGCAAGATGATGAGTTTACCGAATATTAGGATTTCTTTTGTGTTTGTTATTTTATTATGCAAAAATATTATTTTAATTACTTAAGTTAAAAATATTTTTGATGTTTTAAAAATTAATTTAAATCTAATATATAAAATATTTTAACAAAAAAAATGATTTTGTTGTAAATACATATAAAGAAAAAAAAAGTTTAATATAAATAAAATAAAAAATAAATTAGCTCTAAGTGGGTGGAATAAGTAAATCAAAGGAAAGCGCTACGGCTTTTATATGACTTTTATAATAGTTTAAAACTAATTTCTAATTGTGTGAAAATACTCATCCTTTCTCATGGTTTTATGATAATTGCTAGTTGATAAAAAAAGTAAAATAATAATAATTGCTGAAATAGAGCGCAATTATTAAGCAGACATTGATAATGCTTCTATCGAATCAGATGTTGTTCGCTGTAAAGATGTATAATGAAATTTAATAAGAATTTTAATAAAATGTTAGGAACCAAAACTATTTAATACAAATATTCAGCTTTTTGAAGTAGTTGCTAATAATGACGATGGTTTTAGTGTTGTGGTTGGTAGTTTGGATGTTTTTGGAATCTATGCCTGTGGTAATTATTTGGAGATATAATAACCGACGATTATTAAACACTCAGTGTTCAATGTATAATGTCTTTATTTAAACAACTTAATTCACGATTTTATATACATTGTTAATATAAATGAAAAAAATTTCAAATTAATGTGCATTTCATCAAAAGTAAAAATAAACACAACCATTCATGTTGACAAGACATAAGGGCTTTGGACCGATCATGCATTATACATGCCATTAACTTGTGTAAGCATCACGTAAAGAACGCTACAACTGAAACAGCCGTTACATAAAAATTTCCTTTATTATTAAATTATTTTGTTAATTAGGTTGAATCTAAACAAAATAAATCTTTTAAACATTATTACCCTTTGACAGTGTTTTTTGGCATATGTGAAGTTCTAAGTGAGATTTAACCAAAAGTTTCTCCATAAGACACATTTTTGATTGGCACCTTATTTAATTTATACTTCTACGAGCCTCTTATAAGAAATTTTCACTAATTTTCAAAAAGAATTTTTTTAATTTTATATAATAATTAACTTCTTAAGCTTAGTTAGATTGCTGCTAAAGACCGCTGAGTTAAAGCTACAAAAAATATAAATAATAATTTAATTATTCTATAATATTCTAAACGAATACGCACAAAATGCAATGCACGTAAAGGTTACATGGAAGAACAATCAAAATGTAATAAAAGTGTAGCCAGTAGTAAGTTTGCTAACAATACACATAAAATTGATGCAATTAGTGATAAATTATTGAGTGGTGAAGTGCAAGATATAATAAAAACAAATAATTCATTAACCTAGACTCACTTAATAACCAAATAGATCTAGCTCACAAAGAATTAATAAAGCAACGATTAAACAAACATCTGAAACACGTTTTGAAAGAATTGACAAGGCCTGGAATGCAGTAGATGATGCAAATGCACAAATTCTAAAACTGGTGTGTGACACGAATCAGCATTGTAAATATTTCAGGGACATGCATGACAATGTAGAACAGTATGTCACAAGCATTTAAGTGTTGCTGAAAACAAGGAGACAAGTTTCATTACAGAAAGTACTCAGTAAATAAGTAACAATGACAGTGAATTCATTTGATGGAGATTAAATCTCATCTATTAAATAGTTTAAGTGGCCAGTCAAAAACTATGGAAAATTGATGAAGAATATTTAATATAAATACCTTAGCACCTAATAAAAAATTGTGTGATAGCTTTAATGTAGCTAGATACTACTTTTTGTGATAATACTGGAAGAGTAGTGGTGAAACTACCATATAAGGAATGATCTGAAACGTTCGGGAATCGCACAAAAACCAGATTTAAGACAACAATATTTACAGTTCAAGAATGATTGTATGCAGTTGAGTTATATGGAATAATAGCATAAAAAAATTTTCAACAATTTTGCATGACGAAAAATTGCAAAGAGATTACTTACAGAAAATGAAATCAAAATCATTGATATTAACCCAGATTGAAGAAACAGCAATTAGTGATCTAGAAAAATTCTATAACGTAGATAACGTGTTTGATGAAAAAATTACAATTGACCGTCGAAGTAATGTTGATGCATCAACGAATATGAATTTCGTTGTTTGGCAGCATCAATAATATTCAAAAGTATGAATATTTATTATATAAATTATTATTATTATATAATATACAAACTTTTAAATTAAAAAAAATATATTTTTTAAGTTTATCTCATTTACCTTACATCCATTTTTTTACCCTCACAACTAATAAGTGAAACTCGTTACAATTTGGCTTATTCTCAAAACAAATTATTCCCAATTATTCAAAAACAATGTATATTAAAAGTTATCCGCAGCTTAACTACTCTTTGTTATACCACTTGAACATGTCAATATATATAAATCATTCTATTTATCATTGCTTATAATGAATAAAATTTAAACAACAAATATTATTTATTTGAAACATTTATTTTCTTTTGTATATATAATTAAGTATTTACATTTGTTATATAAATAAGTTGTAAAGATATTCTTAAATTGATAATTTCAATAATTTTATAAAACATTTTTAAACTATATTTTTGAGATATTTTTTTTTTTTTTTTTTTTTTTTTTAATTTGGCAAATTTATTTCTTAATCCTTTGCAATTTAAATAAAACAAATTAATTTTCTATAAATTATAATATATAAAATAATATTCATACAGTTTTTTTTTATTGTTAGTAATTAAAAAATATTCTAATTATTATTATTGTTAATTACAAAATATATAGCTAATTGATTAATTATATAATTTTAAATATAAAAAAGAAGAGATTACCTAATCCAATATCACTTCACTGATTTAACTTTAACAGTATGGAAAAATAAACACATATTTATAGTTTATTTATTTGTGTTAATTAAATTCCTGTTTACATTTATAATTTATAAATTATTTCTTGGGAATGCATAATAAATGCTTTTTTCGATTTCTACACACTTTTGTAATAAAATTAAAACAATAAATTACGATTTGTTTAGCTGTTGAAATTTAATAAATATGCTTTTAAACTTTGTGGCAGAGGCAATAAAAATACTGATGGCCTATTTATTCGGGATAATATAGCATCGCGGCATGCACTTTGCAATGTGGAAACTAAATTAGGAAATTGAAAAATAAAATATATATTTAATGAGAAAATGCATTTTAAATTACCTCCATATATTTGTACAATTTTGACTTGTTTTGTGGTTCCGTAAACATCTACAACTGCATGGAGAGCACCTTCTCTTAAGGGAATATCTCTTGTGCATGGTCCTTGACCTTCACCGTTTATTATGAAATGCATTTCAGCTTTACTAACATCTGCTGGAGATTGTACAAACATAACGCCAATTCTGGAACCGCTGTCTGTAGGAAGCATATCAGTTCCACTTCCATCATACTTGTATGACATTGGTTTTAAAATACTGCGTGGTACTAATCCTCTTGATGTTTTTATATTTATACCATCGCCTAATATGCTTGCTAAAATTTGTTACAGGAAAATTTATTACAACGATAAATTAAAACAGAGAAAACAAAAAACCTCTGTATTGGGCATTTCCATTCCTGTTAATAGTAAAACCGTCAGTAATTCCAATAAGATATTTAGTTATAGGATATATCCCATATTAGCAAGATCTGGCAGTGCATATTGCGGTAATCCTCCATTTTCTGAAGCTGCCAATTTTGGATCTAGTTGTAAATTATCTAGTTATACCTTTGCAATAAAATGACGTATTAATTAGACAATTTTTATATATATATACCCTATATATTAATTTTTATTTAATAAATGTTTCCATAATTTACCCAATCTCATATGCCCCGACCATCCTCGTTCGTTTTTTTCAATTTCAAGTAAAAATATTTCTCCAGGCTGAAGAGGTTTCTCTGAAAATGTTAATGCATATGCAAAACTTGCTTTACGATAAGCTACGGTGTTGTCGTCAAGTAAAATGATATTTGCTCCATGGTAAGGATGGAATCGGGTCATCATATTTCGTGGACAAACTGTCATTGCAAAGTTTATACACTTTACACTCTTTAACTGAAGTTTTAATTAATAAACACTTCAATTATTTATTTATATAAACTGAGAACTAAGTAGATCGAAATTAGACTGCTCTGGCACTAGTGTGTGATATTGTTTTTATTTCATTATTTATTCAATTGACGTTAAACAACCAAAATGTAAAATAATGTGGAGAAAAATTGTGCAATTAAGTTATCAAGTATTTTGCAAAGTGTAGCATACTTCATTAAGTTGGTCAAAATGTCAGTTGATGGATATAGTCTTAGCATTGGGAATATTTAAAATATTAAAGAACTTAAATACAAATATTCTGTAGTTTCATTAATTAATTAAGTTAGTCGTTATTTCATTTTTAATGTTTTTATTAAGACATATTTTGCTCAACGTCTAACCGAAAATATTTTAGTTATCTATAAACTGGAATTTGTCAAGTCGAATAAACTATTTTTTTAAATATAATTTCTCAATTACATAATTATTAAATAATATTTTAAAATGATACTAGTGACAGAGATAGCACAACAATTACTGACAATTCTACATATATTTGGACTTTTTAAAAAATCACTTTATTAATTTTTTAAACTTATTATTTTTTGTTTATTGTATGATAATTAAATATAAGTGAAAATTTAAAGAACCGTGGCTTAACTTATCTCGTTATTAATGTCTTATTCTCAAAACTGATTCTAAGAACATGTAAATTAGGGAAATTAGTAATTAATTCTGTTTACCGTTGCCTAATTATTAAAGAGTAGGGTAATATTTTAGTTCAAAGACAAGTTAAGTTTAAATATGTTATTATTGAACCTCGTGTTAAAGCTGTTGCAGCTACTACAAAGAACTGATAAATTGTTCTAATATTTTCTTTACCAGCGAAAAAAGTTTTTGTTTGTTTTTAAATTTTGTTTTAATTTTGATTTAACTACATTGTGTTTTAACTTGTGCATTTAAATTTTAATTTATCTTATTAATATATAAATACAAATCATGGTAAGGCTGTAAGTAATTTTTGTGTGAATAAAATAATTATATTGCATACTTATAGCGCGAGGTATTAAGTATCCACGTTGGACAAGCGGGTGTGCAGATGGGTAACGCTTGCTGGGAACTTTACTGTTTGGAGCACGGAATTAATCCAGATGGAACATTTATGGATCTCAGTGTAAATGCCGATGATAATATAAACACGTTTTTTGAAGATACAAGATCCGGAAAGCGTGTACCATTGACAGTTTTTGCTGATTTGGAATCTTCTGTGATTGACACGATTAAAACCAGCAAACATGGTTCACTATATCATCCGGAACAGCTTATAGGCGGCAAAGAGGATGCCGCTAATAACTTTGCAAGAGGTCATTACACAATTGGTAAAACATTTGTTGATCAGGTCATGGCGCGAATTCAAAGAACAGTAGAGAGATGTCACAGTCTACAGGGATTCATAATATATCACTCTTACGGAGGGGGCACTGGTTCTGGGTTTACGTCACTACTTGCAGAGCGGCTTTCCAATGATTTTCCAAAAACTAGTAAACTAGATTTCGCCATTTATCCCGCGCCAAGAATCTCTACTGCTGTCGTTGAGCCGTACAATACAGTGCTGGCCACTCATTCAACTTTATCCAACATTGACTGTGCTTTCATGATTGACAATGAGGCTATATTCGATATTTGTCACAAATCCCTTAACGTAACTCTACCTAATTACATTCATCTGAATCGTCTAGTAGCACAGGTAGTGTCCTCGACAACAGCTTCACTGCGATTTGATGGCGCTATGAATGTAGACTTGAATGAGTTTCAAACTAATCTGGTTCCCTATCCTCGCATACATTTTCCACTAGTATCATATGCTCCTTTGTTGTCTGCAGACCGATTCAGTCATGAGACAAGTAATATTTCTGATATAACGAATGCATTGTTTAACCAGACCAATACAATGGTGAAGTGTGATCCACGAAAAGGAAAATACATGGCTTGCTGCATGCTTTACCGCGGAGACGTTGTCCCCAAGGACGTTAATTCGGCCATAGCAAACATTAAGACAATGCGAAATATTGTGTTTGTTGATTGGTGTCCAACCGGTTTTAAAATAGGAATCAATTCGCAAGCCCCTACAGTTGTACCTGACGGAGATCTGATTAAAACTTCCCGTGCTGCTTGCATGTTGTCAAACACAACTGCGATAGCTGAAGCATTCAGTAGGATGAATTTCCAGTTTGATTTAATGTACAAAAAGCGAGCGTTCGTCCATTGGTATGTCGGCGAAGGCATGGAAGAAGGTGAGTTTTCAGAAGCAAGAGAAGATTTGGCAGCACTAGAAATGGATTATAAAGAAGTTTCAGAAGACTCTAATAATGAGCAAGATGATGAGTTTACCGAATATTAGGATTTCTTTTGTGTTTGTTATTTTATTCTGTAAAAATATTATTTTAATTACTTAAGTTAAAAATATTTTTCATTTTTTAAAAATTAATTTAAATCTAATATATAAAATATTTTAACAAAAAAAAATGATTTTGTTGTAAATACATATAAAGAAAAAAAAAGTTTAATATAAATAAAATAAAAAATAAATTAGCTATAAGTGGGTGGAATAAGTAAATCAAAGGAAAGCGCTACGGCTTTTATATGACTTTTATAATAGTTTAAAACTAATTTCTAATTGTGTGAAAATACTCATCCTTTCTCATGGTTTTATGATAATTGCTAGTTGATAAAAAAAGTAAAATAATAATAATTGCTGAAATAGAGCGCAATTATTAAGCAGACATTGATAATGCTTCTATCGAATCAGATGTTGTTCGCGGTAAAGATGTATAACGAAATTTAATAAGAATTTTAATAAAATGTTAGGAACCAAAACTATTTAATACAAATATTCAGCTTTTTAAAGTAGTTGCTAATAATGACGATGGTTTTAGTGTTGTGGTTGGTAGTTTGGATGTTTTTGGAATCTATGCCTGTGGTAATTATTTGGAGATATAATAACCGACGATTATTAAACACTCAGTGTTCAATGTATAATGTCTTTATTTAAACAACTTAATTCACGATTTTATATACATTGTTAATATAAATGAAAAAAATTTCAAATTAATGTGCATTTCATCAAAAGTAAAAATAAACACAACAATTCATGTTGACAAGACATAAGGGCTTTGGACCGATCATGCATTATACATGCCATTAACTTGTGTAAGCATCACGTAAAGAACGCTACAACTGAAACAGCCGTTACATAAAAATTTCCTTTATTATTAAATTATTTTGTTAATTAGGTTGAATCTAAACAAAATAAATCTTTTAAACATTATTACCCTTTGACAGTGTTTTTTGGCATATGTGAAGTTCTAAGTGAGATTTAACCAAAAGTTTCTCCATAAGACCCATTTTTGATTGGCACCTTATTTAATTTATACTTCTACGAGCCTCTTATAAGAAATTTTCACTAATTTTCAAAAAGAATTTTTTTAATTTTATATAATAATTAACTTCTTAAGCTTAGTTAGATTGCTGCTAAAGACCGCTGAGTTAAAGCTACAAAAAATATAAATAATAATTTAATTATTCTATAATATTCTAAACGAATACGCACAAAATGCAATGCACGTAAAGGTTACATGGAAGAACAATCAAAATGTAATAAAAGTGTAGCCAGTAGTAAGTTTGCTAACAATACACATAAAATTGATGCAATTAGTGATAAATTATTGAGTGGTGAAGTGCAAGATATAATAAAAACAAATAATTCATTAATCTAGACTCACTTAATAACCAAATAGATCTAGCTCACAAAGAATTAATAAAGCAACGATTAAACAAACATCTGAAACACGTTATGAAAGAATTGACAAGGCCTGGAATGCAGTAGATGATGCAAATGCACAAATTCTAAAACTGGTGTGTGACACGAATCAGCATTGTAAATATTTCAGGGACATGCATGACAATGTAGAACAGTATGTCACAAGCATTTAAGTGTTGCTGAAAACAAGGAGACAAGTTTCATTACAGAAAGTACTCAGTAAATAAGTAACAATGACAGTGAATTCATTTGATGGAGATTAAATCTCATCTATTAAATAGTTTAAGTGGCCAGTCAAAAACTATGGAAAATTGATGAAGAATATTTAATATAAATACCTTAGCACCTAATAAAAAATTGTGTGATAGCTTTAATGTAGCTAGATACTACTTTTTGTGATAATACTGGAAGAGTAGTGGTGAAACTACCATATAAGGAATGATCTGAAACGTTCGGGAATCGCACAAAAACCAGATTTAAGACAACAATATTTACAGTTCAAGAATGATTGTATGCAGTTGAGTTATATGGAATAATAGCATAAAAAAATTTTCAACAATTTTGCATGACGAAAAATTGCAAAGAGATTACTTACAGAAAATGAAATCAAAATCATTGATATTAACCCAGATTGAAGAAACAGCAATTAGTGATCTAGAAAAATTCTATAACGTAGATAACGTGTTTGATGAAAAAATTACAATTGACCGTCGAAGTAATGTTGATGCATCAACGAATATGAATTTCGTTGTTTGGCAGCATCAATAATATTCAAAAGTATGAATATTTATTATATAAATTATTATTATTATATAATATACAAACTTTTAAATTAAAAAAAATATATTTTTTAAGTTTATCTCATTTACCTTACATCCATTTTTTTACCCTCACAACCAATAAGTGAAACTCGTTACAATTTGGCTTATTCTCAAAACAAATTATTCCCAATTATTCAAAAACAATGTATATTAAAAGTTATCCGCAGCTTAACTACTCTTTGTTATACCACTTGAACATGTCAATATATATAAATCATTCTATTTATCATTGCTTATAATGAATAAAATTTAAACAACAAATATTATTTATTTGAAACATTTATTTTCTTTTGTATATATAATTAAGTATTTACATTTGTTATATAAATAAGTTGTAAAGATATTCTTAAATTGATAATTTCAATAATTTTATAAAACATTTTTAAACTATATTTTTGAGATATAAAAAAAAAATATAAATTTGGCAAATTTATTTCTTAATCCTTTGCAATTTAAAAAAAACAAATTAATTTTCTATAAATTATAATATATAAAATAATATTCATACAGTTTTTTTTTATTGTTAGTAATTAAAAAATATTCTAATTATTATTATTGTTAATTACAAAATATATAGCTAATTGATTAATTATATAATTTTAAATATAAAAAAGAAGAGATTACCTAATCCAATATCACTTCACTGATTTAACTTTAACAGTATGGAAAAATAAACACATATTTATAGTTTATTTATTTGTGTTAATTAAATTCCTGTTTACATTTATAATTTATAAATTATTTCTTGGGAATGCATAATAAATGCTTTTTTCGATTTCTACACATTTTTGTAATAAAATTAAAACAATAAATTACGATTTGTTTAGCTGTTGAAATTTAATAAATATGCTTTTAAACTTTGTGGCAGAGGCAATAAAATTACTGATGGCCTATTTATTCGGGATAATATAGCATCGCGGCATGCACTTTGCAATGTGGAAACTAAATTAGGAAATTGAAAAATAAAATATATATTTAATGAGAAAATGCATTTTAAATTACCTCCATATATTTGTACAATTTTGACTTGTTTTGTGGTTCCGTAAACATCTACAACTGCATGGAGAGCACCTTCTCTTAAGGGAATATCTCTTGTGCATGGTCCTTGACCTTCACCGTTTATTATGAAATGCATTTCAGCTTTACTGACATCTGCTGGAGATTGTACAAACATAACGCCAATTCTGGAACCGTTGTCTGTAGGAAGCATATCAGTTCCACTTCCATCATACTTGTATGACATTGGTTTTAAAATACTGCGTGGTACTAATCCTCTTGATGTTTTTATATTTATACCATCGCCTAATATGCTTGCTAAAATTTGTTACAGGAAAATTTATTACAACGATAAATTAAAACAGAGAAAACAAAAAACCTCTGTATTTGGCATTTCCATTCCTGTTAATAGTAAAACCGTCAGTAATTCCAATAAGATATTTAGTTATAGGATATATCCAACTAGTACCCATATTAGCAAGATCTGGCAGTGCATATTGCGGTAATCCTCCATTTTCTGAAGCTGCCAATTTTGGATCTAGTTGTAAATTATCTAGTTATACCTTTGCAATAAAATGACGTATTAATTAGACAATTTTTATATATATATACCCTATATATTAATTTTTATTTAATAAATGTTTCCATAATTTACCCAATCTCATATCATATCATATCGAACCATCCTCGTTCGTTTTTTTCAATTTCAAGTAAAAATATTTCTCCAGGCTGAAGAGGTTTCTCTGAAAATGTTAATGCATATGCAAAACTTGCTTTACGATAAGCTACGGTGTTGTCGTCAAGTAAAATGATATTTGCTCCATGGTAAGGATGGAATCGGGTCATCATATTTCGTGGACAAACTGTCATTGCAAAGTTTATACACTTTACACTCTTTAACTGAAGTTTTAATTAATAAACACTTCAATTATTTATTTATATAAACTGAGAACTAAGTAGATCGAAATTAGACTGCTCTGGCACTAGTGTGTGATATTGTTTTTATTTCATTATTTATTCAATTGACGTTAAACAACCAAAATGTAAAATAATGTGGAGAAAAATTGTGCAATTAAGTTATCAAGTATTTTGCAAAGTGTAGCATACTTCATTAAGTTGGTCAAAATGTCAGTTGAGGGATATAGTCTTAGCATTGGGAATATTTAAAATATTAAAGAACTTAAATACAAATATTCTGTAGTTTCATTAATTAATTAAGTTAGTCGTTATTTCATTTTTAATGTTTTTATTAAGACATATTTTGCTCAACGTCTAACCGAAAATATTTTAGTTATCTATAAACTGGAATTTGTCAAGTCGAATAAACTATTTTTTTAAATATAATTTCTCAATTACATAATTATTAAATAATATTTTAAAATGATACTAGTGACAGAGATAGCACAACAATTACTGACAATTCTACATATATTTGGACTTTTTAAAAAATCACTTTATTAATTTTTTAAACTTATTATTTTTTGTTTATTGTATGATAATTAAATATAAGTGAAAATTTAAAGAACCGTGGCTTAACTTATCTCGTTATTAATGTCTTATTCTCAAAACTGATTCTAAGAACATGTAGACTACATTTCGGCGTAATTTATTTAGGGGAAATTAGTATTAATTCTGTTTACCGTTGCCTAATTATTAAAGAGTAGGGTAATATTTTAGTTCAAAGACAAGTTAAGTTTTAATATGTTATTATTGAACCTCGTGTTAAAGCTGTTGCAGCTACTACAAAGAACTGATAAATTGTTCTAATATTTTCTTTACCAGCGAAAAAAGTTTTTGTTTGTTTTTAAATTTTGTTTTAATTTTGATTTAACTACATTGTGTTTTAACTTGTGCATTTAAATTTTAATTTATCTTATTAATATATAAATACAAATCATGGTAAGGCTGTAAGTAATTTTTGTGTGAATAAAATAATTATATTGCATACTTATAGCGCGAGGTATTAAGTATCCACGTTGGACAAGCGGGTGTGCAGATGGGTAACGCTTGCTGGGAACTTTACTGTTTGGAGCACGGAATTAATCCAGATGGAACATTTATGGATCTCAGTGTAAATGCCGATGATAATATAAACACGTTTTTTGAAGATACAAGATCCGGAAAGCGTGTACCATTGACAGTTTTTGCTGATTTGGAATCTTCTGTGATTGACACGATTAAAACCAGCAAACATGGTTCACTATACCATCCGGAACAGCTTATAGGCGGCAAAGAGGATGCCGCTAATAATTTTGCAAGAGGTCATTACACAATTGGTAAAACATTTATTGATCAGGTCATGGCGCGAATTCAAAAAACAATAGAGAGATGTCACAGTCTACAGGGATTCATAATATATCATTCTTACGGAGGGGGCACTGGTTCTGGGTTTACGTCACTACTTGCAGAGCGGCTTTCCAATGATTTTCCAAAAACTAGTAAATTAGATTTCGCCATTTATCCCGCACCAAGAATCTCTACTGCTGTCGTTGAGCCGTACAATACAGTGCTGGCCACTCATTCAACTTTATCGAACATTGACTGTGCTTTCATGATTGACAATGAGGCTATATTCGATATTTGTCACAAATCCCTTAACGTAACTCTACCTAATTACATTCATCTGAATCGTCTAGTAGCACAGGTAGTGTCCTCGACAACAGCTTCACTGCGATTTGATGGCGCTATGAATGTAGACTTGAATGAGTTTCAAACTAATCTGGTTCCCTATCCTCGCATACATTTTCCACTAGTATCATATGCTCCTTTGTTGTCTGCAGACCGATTCAGTCATGAGACAAGTAATATTTCTGATATAACGAATGCATTGTTTAACCAGACCAATACAATGGTGAAGTGTGATCCACGAAAAGGAAAATACATGGCTTGCTGCATGCTTTACCGCGGAGACGTTGTCCCCAAGGACGTTAATTCGGCCATAGCAAACATTAAGACAATGCGAAATATTGTGTTTGTTGATTGGTGTCCAACCGGTTTTAAAATAGGAATCAATTCGCAAGCCCCTACAGTTGTACCTGACGGAGATCTGATTAAAACTTCCCGTGCTGCTTGCATGTTGTCAAACACAACTGCGATAGCTGAAGCATTCAGTAGGATGAATTTCCAGTTTGATTTAATGTACAAAAAGCGAGCGTTCGTCCATTGGTATGTCGGCGAAGGCATGGAAGAAGGTGAGTTTTCAGAAGCAAGAGAAGATTTGGCAGCACTAGAAATGGATTATAAAGAAGTTTCAGAAGACTCTAATAATGAGCAAGATGATGAGTTTACCGAATATTAGGATTTCTTTTGTGTTTGTTATTTTATTCTGTAAAAATATTATTTTAATTACTTAAGTTAAAAATATTTTTCATTTTTTAAAAATTAATTTAAATCTAATATATAAAATATTTTAACAAAAAAAATGATTTTGTTGTAAATACATATAAAGAAAAAAAAAGTTTAATATAAATAAAATAAAAAATAAATTAGCTCTAAGTGGGTGGAATAAGTAAATCAAAGGAAAGCGTTACGGCTTTTATATGACTTTTATAATAGTTTAAAACTAATTTCTAATTGTGTGAAAATACTCATCCTTTCTCATGGTTTTATGATAATTGCTAGTTGATAAAAAAAGTAAAATAATAATAATTGCTGAAATAGAGCGCAATTATTAAGCAGACATTGATAATGCTTCTATCGAATCAGATGTTGTTCGCGGTAAAGATGTATAACGAAATTTAATAAGAATTTTAATAAAATGTTAGGAACCAAAACTATTTAATACAAATATTCAGCTTTTTGAAGTAATTGCTAATAATGACGATGGTTTTAGTGTTGTGGTTGGTAGTTTGGATGTTTTTGGAATCTATGCCTGTGTTAATTATTTGGAGATATAATAACCGACGATTATTAAACACTCAGTGTTCAATGTATAATGTCTTTATTTAAACAACTTAATTCACGATTTTATATACATTGTTAATATAAATGAAAAAAATTTCAAATTAATGTGCATTTCATCAAAAGTAAAAATAAACACAACCATTCATGTTGACAAGACATAAGGGCTTTGGACCGATCATGCATTATACATGCCATTAACTTGTGTAAGCATCTCGTAAAGAACGCTACAACTGAAACAGCCGTTACATAAAAATTTCCTTTATTATTAAATTATTTTGTTAATTAGGTTGAATCTAAACAAAATAAATCTTTTAAACATTATTACCCTTTGACAGTGTTTTTTGGCATATGTGAAGTTCTTAGTGAGATTTAACCAAAAGTTTCTCCATAAGACACATTTTTGATTGGCACCTTATTTAATTTATACTTCTACGAGCCTCTTATAAGAAATTTTCACTAATTTTCAAAAAGAATTTTTTTTAATTTTATATAATAATTAACTTCTTAAGCTTAGTTAGATTGCTGCTAAAGACCGCTGAGTTAAAGCTACAAAAAATACAAATAATAATTTAATTATTCTATAATATTCTAAACGAATACGCACAAAATGCAATGCACGTAAAGGTTACATGGAAGAATAATCAAAATGTAATAAAAGTGTAGCCAGTAGTAAGTTTGCTAACAATACACATAAAATTGATGCAATTAGTGATAAATTATTGAGTGGTGAAGTGCAAGATATAATAAAAACAAATAATTCATTAACCTAGACTCACTTAATAACCAAATAGATCTAGCTCACAAAGAATTAATAAAGCAACGATTAAACAAACATCTGAAACACGTTATGAAAGAATTGACAAGGCCTGGAAATCAGTAGATGATGCAAATGCACAAATTCTAAAACTGGTGTGTGACACGAATCAGCATTGTAAATATTTCAGGGACATGCATGACAATGTAGAACAGTATGTCACAAGCATTTAAGTGTTGCTGAAAACAAGGAGACAAGTTTCATTACAGAAAGTACTCAGTAAATAAGTAACAATGACAGTGAATTCATTTGATGGAGATTAAATCTCATCTATTAAATAGTTTAAGTGGCCAGTCAAAAACTATGGAAAATTGATGAAGAATATTTAATATAAATACCTTAGCACCTAATAAAAAATTGTGTGATAGCTTTAATGTAGCTAGATACTACTTTTTGTGATAATACTGGAAGAGTAGTGGTGAAACTACCATATAAGGAATGATCTGAAACGTTCGGGAATCGCACAAAAACCAGATTTAAGACAACAATATTTACAGTTCAAGAATGATTGTATGCAGTTGAGTTATATGGAATAATAGCATAAAAAAATTTTCAACAATTTTGCATGACGAAAAATTGCAAAGAGATTACTTACAGAAAATGAAATCAAAATCATTGATATTAACCCAGATTGAAGAAACAGCAATTAGTGATCTAGAAAAATTCTATAACGTAGATAACGTGTTTGATGAAAAAATTACAATTGACCGTCGAAGTAATGTTGATGCATCAACGAATATGAATTTCGTTGTTTGGCAGCATCAATAATATTCAAAAGTATGAATATTTATTATATAAATTATTATTATTATATAATATACAAACTTTTAAATTAAAAAAAATATATTTTTTAAGTTTATCTCATTTACCTTACATCCATTTTTTTACCCTCACAACTAATAAGTGAAACTCGTTACAATTTGGCTTATTCTCAAAACAAATTATTCCCAATTATTCAAAAACAATGTATATTAAAAGTTATCCGCAGCTTAACTACTCTTTGTTATACCACTTGAACATGTCAATATATATAAATCATTCTATTTATCATTGCTTATAATGAATAAAATTTAAACAACAAATATTATTTATTTGAAACATTTATTTTCTTTTGTATATATAATTAAGTATTTACATTTGTTATATAAATAAGTTGTAAAGATATTCTTAAATTGATAATTTCAATAATTTTATAAAACATTTTTAAACTATATTTTTGAGATATAAAAAAAAAATATAAATTTGGCAAATTTATTTCTTAATCCTTTGCAATTTAAAAAAAACAAATTAATGTTCTATAAATTATAATATATAAAATAATATTCATACAGTTTTTTTTTATTGTTAGTAATTAAAAAATATTCTAATTATTATTATTGTTAATTACAAAATATATAGCTAATTGATTAATTATATAATTTTAAATATAAAAAAGAAGAGATTACCTAATCCAATATCACTTCACTGATTTAACTTTAACAGTATGGAAAAATAAACACATATTTATAGTTTATTTATTTGTGTTAATTAAATTCCTGTTTACATTTATAATTTATAAATTATTTCTTGGGAATGCATAATAAATGCTTTTTTCGATTTCTACACACTTTTGTAATAAAATTAAAACAATAAATTACGATTTGTTTAGCTGTTGAAATTTAATAAATATGCTTTTAAACTTTGTGGCAGAGGCAATAAAAATACTGATGGCCTATTTATTCGGGATAATATAGCATCGCGGCATGCACTTTGCAATGTGGAAACTAAATTAGGAAATTGAAAAATAAAATATATATTTAATGAGAAAATGCATTTTAAATTACCTCCATATATTTGTACAATTTTGACTTGTTTTGTGGTTCCGTAAACATCTACAACTGCATGGAGAGCACCTTCTCTTAAGGGAATATCTCTTGTGCATGGTCCTTGACCTTCACCGTTTATTATGAAATGCATTTCAGCTTTACTAACATCTGCTGGAGATTGTACAAACATAACGCCAATTCTGGAACCGCTGTCTGTAGGAAGCATATCAGTTCCACTTCCATCATACTTGTATGACATTGGTTTTAAAATACTGCGTGGTACTAATCCTCTTGATGTTTTTATATTTATACCATCGCCTAATATGCTTGCTAAAATTTGTTACAAGAAAATTTATTACAACGATAAATTAAAACAGAGAAAACAAAAAACCTCTGTATTGGGCATTTCCATTCCTGTTAATAGTAAAACCGTCAGTAATTCCAATAAGATATTTAGTTATAGGATATATCCCATATTAGCAAGATCTGGCAGTGCATATTGTGGTAATCCTCCATTTTCTGAAGCTGCCAATTTTGGATCTAGTTGTAAATTATCTAGTTATACCTTTGCAATAAAATGACGTATTAATTAGACAATTTTTATATATATATACCCTATATATTAATTTTTATTTAATAAATGTTTCCATAATTTACCCAATCTCATATGCCCCGACCATCCTCGTTCGTTTTTTTCAATTTCAAGTAAAAATATTTCTCCAGGCTGAAGAGGTTTCTCTGAAAATGTTAATGCATATGCAAAACTTGCTTTACGATAAGCTACGGTGTTGTCAAGTAAAATGATATTTGCTCCATGGTAAGGATGGAATCGGGTCATCATATTTCGTGGACAAACTGTCATTGCAAAGTTTATACACTTTACACTCTTTAACTGAAGTTTTAATTAATAAACACTTCAATTATTTATTTATATAAACTGAGAACTAAGTAGATCGAAATTAGACTGCTCTGGCACTAGTGTGTGATATTGTTTTTATTTCATTATTTATTCAATTGACGTTAAACAACCAAAATGTAAAATAATGTGGAGAAAAATTGTGCAATTAAGTTATCAAGTATTTTGCAAAGTGTAGCATACTTCATTAAGTTGGTCAAAATGTCAGTTGAGGGATATAGTCTTAGCATTGGGAATATTTAAAATATTAAAGAACTTAAATACAAATATTCTGTAGTTTCATTAATTAATTAAGTTAGTCGTTATTTCATTTTTAATGTTTTTATTAAGACATATTTTGCTCAACATCTAACCGAAAATATTTTAGTTATCTATAAACTGGAATTTGTCAAGTCGAATAAACTATTTTTTTAAATATAATTTCTCAATTACATAATTATTAAATAATATTTTAAAATGATACTAGTGACAGAGATAGCACAACAATTACTGACAATTCTACATATATTTGGACTTTTTAAAAAATCACTTTATTAATTTTTTAAACTTATTATTTTTTGTTTATTGTATGATAATTAAATATAAGTGAAAATTTAAAGAACCGTGGCTTAACTTATCTCGTTATTAATGTCTTATTCTCAAAACTGATTCTAAGAACATGTAGACTACATTTCGGCGTAATTTATTTAGGGGAAATTAGTAATTAATTCTGTTTACCGTTGCCTAATTATTAAAGAGTAGGGTAATATTTTAGTTCAAAGACAAGTTAAGTTTTAATATGTTATTATTGAACCTCGTGTTAAAGCTGTTGCAGCTACTACAAAGAACTGATAAATTGTTCTAATATTTTCTTTACCAGCGAAAAAAGTTTTTGTTTGTTTTTAAATTTTGTTTTAATTTTGATTTAACGACATTGTGTTTTAACTTGTGCATTTAAATTTTAATTTATCTTATTAATATATAAATACAAATCATGGTAAGGCTGTAAGTAATTTTTGTGTGAATAAAATAATTATATTGCATACTTATAGCGCGAGGTATTAAGTATCCACGTTGGACAAGCGGGTGTGCAGATGGGTAACGCTTGCTGGGAACTTTACTGTTTGGAGCACGGAATTAATCCAGATGGAACATTTATGGATCTCAGTGTAAATGCCGATGATAATATAAACACGTTTTTTGAAGATACAAGATCCGGAAAGCGTGTACCATTGACAGTTTTTGCTGATTTGGAATCTTCTGTGATTGACGCGATTAAAACCAGCAAACATGGTTCACTATATCATCCGGAACAGCTTATAGGCGGCAAAGAGGATGCCGCTAATAACTTTGCAAGAGGTCATTACACAATTGGTAAAACATTTGTTGATCAGGTCATGGCGCGAATTCAAAGAACAGTAGAGAGATGTCACAGTCTACAGGGATTCATAATATATCACTCTTACGGAGGGGGCACTGGTTCTGGGTTTACGTCACTACTTGCAGAGCGGCTTTCCAATGATTTTCCAAAAACTAGTAAACTAGATTTCGCCATTTATCCCGCGCCAAGAATCTCTACTGCTGTCGTTGAGCCGTACAATACAGTGCTGGCCACTCATTCAACTTTATCCAACATTGACTGTGCTTTCATGATTGACAATGAGGCTATATTCGATATTTGTCACAAATCCCTTAACGTAACTCTACCTAATTACATTCATCTGAATCGTCTAGTAGCACAGGTAGTGTCCTCGACAACAGCTTCACTGCGATTTGATGGCGCTATGAATGTAGACTTGAATGAGTTTCAAACTAATCTGGTTCCCTATCCTCGCATACATTTTCCACTAGTATCATATGCTCCTTTGTTGTCTGCAGACCGATTCAGTCATGAGACAAGTAATATTTCTGATATAACGAATGCATTGTTTAACCAGACCAATACAATGGTGAAGTGTGATCCACGAAAAGGAAAATACATGGCTTGCTGCATGCTTTACCGCGGAGACGTTGTCCCCAAGGACGTTAATTCGGCCATAGCAAACATTAAGACAATGCGAAATATTGTGTTTGTTGATTGGTGTCCAACCGGTTTTAAAATAGGAATCAATTCGCAAGCCCCTACAGTTGTACCTGACGGAGATCTGATTAAAACTTCCCGTGCTGCTTGCATGTTGTCAAACACAACTGCGATAGCTGAAGCATTCAGTAGGATGAATTTCCAGTTTGATTTAATGTACAAAAAGCGAGCGTTTGTCCATTGGTATGTCGGCGAAGGCATGGAAGAAGGTGAGTTTTCAGAAGCAAGAGAAGATTTGGCAGCACTAGAAATGGATTATAAAGAAGTTTCAGAAGACTCTAATAATGAGCAAGATGATGAGTTTACCGAATATTAGGATTTCTTTTGTGTTTGTTATTTTATTCTGTAAAAATATTATTTTAATTACTTAAGTTAAAAATATTTTTCATTTTTTAAAAATTAATTTAAATCTAATATATAAAATATTTTAACAAAAAAAATGATTTTGTTGTAAATACATATAAAGAAAAAAAAAGTTTAATATAAATAAAATAAAAAATAAATTAGCTATAAGTGGGTGGAATAAGTAAATCAAAGGAAAGCGCTACGGCTTTTATATGACTTTTATAATAGTTTAAAACTAATTTCTAATTGTGTGAAAATACTCATCCTTTCTCATGGTTTTATGATAATTGCTAGTTGATAAAAAAAGTAAAATAATAATAATTGCTGAAATAGAGCGCAATTATTACGCAGACATTGATAATGCTTCTATCGAATCAGATGTTGTTCGCAGTAAAGATGTATAACGAAATTTAATAAGAATTTTAATAAAATGTTAGGAACCAAAACTATTTAATACAAATATTCAGCTTTTTAAAGTAGTTGCTAATAATGACGATGGTTTTAGTGTTGTGGTTGGTAGTTTGGATGTTTTTGGAATCTATGCCTGTGGTAATTATTTGGAGATATAATAACCGACGATTATTAAACACTCAGTGTTCAATGTATAATGTCTTTATTTAAACAACTTAATTCACGATTTTATATACATTGTTAATATAAATGAAAAAAATTTCAAATTAATGTGCATTTCATCAAAAGTAAAAATAAACACAACAATTCATGTTGACAAGACATAAGGGCTTTGGACCGATCATGCATTATACATGCCATTAACTTGTGTAAGCATCACGTAAAGAACGCTACAACTGAAACAGCCGTTACATAAAAATTTCCTTTATTATTAAATTATTTTGTTAATTAAGTTGAATCTAAACAAAATAAATCTTTTAAACATTATTACCCTTTGACAGTGTTTTTTGGCATATGTGAAGTTCTAAGTGAGATTTAACCAAAAGTTTCTCCATAAGACACATTTTTGATTGGCACCTTATTTAATTTATACTTCTACGAGCCTCTTATAAGAAATTTTCACTAATTTTATATAATAATTAACTTCTTAAGCTTAGTTAGATAGCTGCTAAAGACCGCTGAGTTAAAGCTACAAAAAATATAAATAATAATTTAATTATTCTATAATATTCTAAACGAATACGCACAAAATGCAATGCACGTAAAGGTTACATGGAAGAACAATCAAAATGTAATAAAAGTGTAGTCAGTAGTAAGTTTGCTAACAATACACATAAAATTGATGCAATTAGTGATAAATTATTGAGTGGTGAAGTGCAAGATATAATAAAAACAAATAATTCATTAACCTAGACTCACTTAATAACCAAATAGATCTAGCTCACAAAGAATTAATAAAGCAACGATTAAACAAACATCTGAAACACGTTATGAAAGAATTGACAAGGCCTGGAATGCAGTAGATGATGCAAATGCACAAATTCTAAAACTGGTGTGTGACACGAATCAGCATTGTAAATATTTCAGGGACATGCATGACAATGTAGAACAGTATGTTACAAGCATTTAAGTGTTGCTGAAAACAAGGAGACAAGTTTCATTACAGAAAGTACTCAGTAAATAAGTAACAATGACAGTGAATTCATTTGATGGAGATTAAATCTCATCTATTAAATAGTTTAAGTGGCCAGTCAAAAACTATGGAAAATTGATGAAGAATATTTAATATAAATACCTTAGCACCTAATAAAAAATTGTGTGATAGCTTTAATGTAGCTAGATACTACTTTTTGTGATAATACTGGAAGAGTAGTGGTGAAACTACCATATAAGGAATGATCTGAAACGTTCGGGAATCGCACAAAAACCAGATTTAAGACAACAATATTTACAGTTCAAGAATGATTGTATGCAGTTGAGGTTTATGGAATAATAGCATGAATTACTAAAACGAAATTACCTTATTTCTCATCACCGTCACACTGGGCCCATCCAGCGCTCTCAGCCGCTTTGCGCTTAGTTATCTGGTTGGGCCGCTGAGCAAAAATTCAGTGTAAAAATTTTAGTCTGATTTGTCCAGCGCAAAGTTTTATTTTGAAGTATTTGACAATTCATTTATCATATCGTGTTAATTAGTTTCGTTTACACAACCTATTAAGAATAATTTAAATAAATTTTAAATAAATTGACGAAAGTATTGAACAATTTTCTCCAGCAGCAAGCACATCCAGCGGCAAGAGACCGCTGAGTTTCAACTATATGCTTAGTTACAAAACAGTAGCTGTTTCAAAAAACTGATACTAAGAGCATCTAGATTACATTTCGGCGTAATTTATTTAGGGGAAATTAGTAATTAATTCTGTTTACCGTTGCCTAATTATTAAAGAGTAGGGTAACATTTTAGTTTAAAGGCAAGTTAAGTTTTAATTTGTTATTATTGAACCTCGTGTTAAAGCAATAGCAATTGCAGCTCTAGCAGCCACTACAAAGAACTGATAAATTGTTTTAATATTTTCTTTATCAGTGAAAAAGTTTTTGTTTGTTTTAATTTTGATTTTACCACATTGTGTTTTAACTTGTGCATTTAAATTTTAATTTAGCTTTTTAATATACAAATCATGGTAAGGCTGTAAGTGATTTTTGTGTGAATAAAATAATTATATTACATACTTATAGCGCGAGGTATTAAGTATCCACGTTGGACAAGCGGGTGTGCAGATGGGTAACGCTTGCTGGGAACTTTACTGTTTGGAGCACGGAATTAATCCAGATGGAACATTTATGGATCTCAGTGTAAATGCCGATGATAATATAAGCACGTTTTTTGAAGATACAAGATCCGGAAAGCGTGTACCATTGACAGTTTTTGCTGATTTGGAATCTTCTGTCATTGACACGATTAGAAGCAGCAAACATGGTTCACTATACCATCCGGAACAGCTTATAGGCGGCAAAGAGGATGCCGCTAATAATTTTGCAAGAGGTCATTACACAATTGGTAAAACATTTATTGATCAGGTCATGGCGCGAATTCAAAAAACAATAGAGAGATGTCACAGTCTACAGGGATTCATAATATATCATTCTTACGGAGGGGGCACTGGTTCTGGGTTTACGTCACTACTTGCAGAGCGGCTTTCCAATGATTTTCCAAAAACTAGTAAATTAGATTTCGCCATTTATCCCGCACCAAGAATCTCTACTGCTGTCGTTGAGCCGTACAATACAGTGCTGGCCACTCATTCAACTTTATCCAACATTGATTGTGCTTTCATGATTGACAATGAGGCTATATTCGAAATTTGTCACAAATCCCTTAACGTAACTCTACCTAATTACATTCATCTGAATCGTCTAGTAGCACAGGTTGTTTCCTCGACAACAGCTTCACTGCGATTTGATGGCGCTATGAATGTAGACTTGAATGAGTTTCAAACTAATCTGGTTCCCTATCCTCGCATACATTTTCCACTAGTATCATATGCTCCTTTGTTGTCTGCAGACCGATTCAGTCATGAGACAAGTAATATTTCTGATATAACGAATGCATTGTTTAACCAGACCAATACAATGGTGAAGTGTGATCCACGAAAAGGAAAATACATGGCTTGCTGCATGCTTTACCGCGGAGATGTTGTCCCCAAGGACGTTAATTCGGCCATAGCAAACATTAAGACAATGCGAAATATTGTGTTTGTTGATTGGTGTCCAACCGGTTTTAAAATAGGAATCAATTCGCAAGCCCCTACAGTTGTACCTGACGGAGATCTGATTAAAACTTCCCGTGCTGCTTGCATGTTGTCAAACACAACTGCGATAGCTGAAGCATTCAGTAGGATGAATTTCCAGTTTGATTTAATGTACAAAAAGCGAGCGTTCGTCCATTGGTATGTCGGCGAAGGTATGGAGGAAGGTGAGTTTACAGAAGCAAGAGAAGATTTGGCAGCACTAGAAATGGATTATAAAGAAGTTTCAGAAGACTCTAATAATGAGCAAGATGATGAGTTTACCGAATATTAGGATTTCTTTTGTGTTTGTTATTTTATTCTGTAAAAATATTATTTTAATTACTTAAGTTAAAAATATTTTTCATTTTTTAAAAATTAATTTAAACCATAATATAGAATAATTTAACAAAAAAAAAAAAAATGATTTTGTTGTAAATACAAATAAAGAAAAAAACAAGTTAAATAAGAATAAAATTCCTTGGAATTGTATTTTATTTTTTTAAGATAGTTAATTAATTAATTAACTATAGTTAAGTTGAATAAGTCAACCAAGCTTTTATATGACTTTTATAAAAGTTTAAAACTAATTTACCAATGTGCAAAAAGGTTCGGCCATTTATCCTTGTTTTATGATAATTGCTGTTGCGGAAAAAATTAAAATAATAATTTCAGAAATAGATCGCAATTATTTAGCAAATATTGATAATGATTACTCTACCGAATCAGATGTTGTCCGCGATAAGGATGTAGCTATAGAAACGAAATTTGATAAAAATTTTATTAAAATGTTAGGAACCAAAACTATTTAATGTAGCTTTTTGAAGTATAGTTGTTAAACAATGACGATGGTTTAGTGTTGTCGTTGGTAGTTTGGTTGTGATTGGGATCCATGGGATCTATATCTGATAATGATAATTGATTGCAGTTTTGTACGATAGCTTAATACAAATCATTTTATAATTATAAATTATATGCTATACCATTAGTAGAATACATTTTTTATTAATTTATTTTAAATGTGTAATGCAAATACAACCAGAAAACCAGAAGCTTCAGTAAGAAATTGTTTATATCTTTTTCCAATACAGCCATTTCAACAAAAGCTTACCGGTATGCTGGTACAAACTACAGCTGTGTTCCATTGGGCAAATTGTGCTACTTACAAGTAACTAACTACTCGCAACTACTTTTGCTAATACATATGTGTAGATTTTAATAGTAGTTGCGACTAGTTAGAAGTACTTGTGAGTAGCAAAATTTGCCCAATGGAACACAGCTATTATTATGATTATTATTTAATTGTTATAAGTTTAAAATTTATTCAATTGACGTTGAACCATTAAAATAAAAAATAATGTAGAGTAAAACTCTACCCAGTGCAATCAAGTTTTTTTTTGTAAATCTTACATTATAAATTGCAGTATACTTCATTAAGGTGGTTAAAGTGTCATTTGGTAGACATAACCTAAACATTGGGAATATTTAAAACATTAAAAATCTTAAATAAATAATATTCTGGTTAGTTTATTATATTTAGTTTAAAATTTTTGCATTTAAAAATTAATATATATTTATTACGCTTAGAAAAAATGAGATTGCCTCCTACATTGCTAGCCTCTAGAACTCCACAGCGTGAGAAAATTGTTCCATTTCAAGAGAGACTTCCATTAAAGTTGAAAAATTCTGTTAGTGGAAAAGCAGATTCAACAAATGATGTAGCATGCCTACAGGAAATGTCCATAGTATTTGCATGTTTAAAAAACAATGATTTTAATGAAAGTTTATGCTCTAAGGAATTATCAACTTTTCAAAGATGCTACAAATCGTTTTTAGACAAAAAATCCGATGCGAAAAAAGTTCGTGATCAAGGAATTTTAACTCCCGGAAAAAATGTTAATTCTAAACAATTAAATAAATTATTTAAAATGCATCCGAATAAATAAAGTGAAAATTCGTGAATTTTAGTTGTATAAAATAGTTCTGTAAATCGCATTAATTATTTATAAATTAATAAATTAAACATCGTTTATATTAGAAATGTACATATAATTTTTTTTATAATTTACAAATATAACATTTTTTACAACAATATTAGACTACATTAAAATACAAAAGAAGAAAATTAAAAAAAAAAAAAATATATATAATTATAAATTTCGGGGGCAGTAAAATAATAATCATCACTGTTTGATAATTAATTATAAATCTATAGCTTGATAATTAATTATAAATCAATTTTAAGTAGAAAAGCAAATAAATAAGAATTTTTACGATGTCTATAAATTACCCTTTTACCAGATTTTGGAAGAAAAGAAATTATATACATATTGTTAAATTGAATAAAATAATATACATACATTAAAAACTATTGTTAAGTAAATATGTTTAAAATATTTCTTTTCTAAATGCAAAATTATATTGATCGCATTTATAACGTAAAGTTTTTGCTAGCTGTGGTGGCCCACAATAAAAGACTGTAACTTTACCCTTCTTTTGGTCTTGTATTTGCTTAAATACTTTATCCCAATTAGGACGGCCGGCATTAGTTCTCGTTTTAAGACCCGTTATTAAATCACGTTTTTCCTATAAATTACCAAAAAAAATTCGAAACAAATAATTGACGATGATCGTTTTATTGAAATTTTAACCTTTTGATGAAGTAAATCTAAAGCCAATTGTAATCCAACTGCTTTCATGTCACTTTTTTGCAGTGCACTTGTTATATACATGTGCATATCTAGAAACCTGCAATTTTTAAATTTTTTATTACATCTTAATTATAAATAAAATGCTTATTTTTGATATACAACCTTTCCATGGCACCGCCTAACTCCGCTTGTTCAATTTCTAATTGTGATAATAGATTAACAAACCACTCAAATGATCTTTGATCACGATTGATCCAGAAAAAGTCCACTTTGCGTAAATTCATAATAGTAGGTGGAATTTCACTAGCCCATTCATAATTGCATCGTGGACATGAGTGTCTTGCCTTCCAATAACGATGCATAATTGATTGTAATATTGATGCAAAAGGTGTTACACCGATACCTTAAATTAATCAATTAGTTATTAATTACTTTTTCTTTGGTACATTTTTTTAGTACGAATACCTGTTGCTATTAAAACTGCATGCTGTGCTACAAATATATGGCTGGACGGTGCACCATATGGTCCATCGATATAAATCTATTTTAATAATGTGTTATTAATTCAGTTATTAAAATAATTTAAGCCTTTTATTGTAAATATTAGTAATGCAATAATAATTTATTAGTATAGCTTTTCAGAGAGTTACAGAATAAAAATAACATTTATTAGAAGTTATTAAAAAAATAGTTTTTAGTTAATATGTAAGCGTCGTTATTTTTTAATTCATTAATTTGCCATTTTAATAATTAACCAAACCTCCATTCCATTTCCCAGTGAAAATTCATCATTAGTCGAAACACTATATTTATATGATTGTTTTCTTCTAATTGATTTACTATGACCAAATTTTTTACGATGATGATGTGTCTATTTTATGTATGTTTTTTTGTTTACAAATTTATATATTTAAAATTAATTTTGCAACAGTTTTTTTATACATTAGGAATTAAAACTTACTTCTAAGGGTTTTCCAACGGGATAGTTGACTGGACGAGTAGTTTTTCCATCACCAGAAGCTACATAGGAGTTTATATTTTATAGATATTTTTTTAAATTTATTACAAGTCAAAGACACAAATAATTACGATTTTGATGGAAAGTAAAAAAAAAAGAATATATAAGAGACGAAAGTAAATTAAATTAATAATTAAGACTAACTTATTCATAAAAAAAATTAATTATATACAAATATTTACACAGTTGTAAAATAAAAAGTTCACATATTTACATTTTTTATTTGTCTTTTTTACAATTTTTCCTTCTTCAGCTTCCTTTTGCGTATACACACCAGGAGATACAACTATTTGTTATTTATAAAAATAAATAATATGAGATATTTATTGTATTATATACAATTCTATACTTACTGACAGAATTAGTTGACTGACGCGGCTCACAATTTTCTAGACTTGGTGTTTTAAAAGCGATAATAGTTGGTTTATTTCTCATATAGCGGAATGATTGGGCCAGTGATTTATTTTGTGGACTGAGATAAGCTAGACCAAGCGACTGTAGACGTGCTTTCTTTATTTGTGTTTCATCAAATGATCGTTCAGATTCTGATCGCATGTACTCCCTTAATCTATTTTATTTGAGAAAAATATATTTTAACATAGAATACAATTATATAAATAGCTCTAATTTACGCCATAAATCTTTCACGTTTTTTAATTCGATTTTGAATATCTGGCATAGACAGAGACTTTTCCAGTGGGGCTTTAATTTTACTCAATCCTTGTTGCAATTTTTTGTCTGATGGTATTTTTCTGTTTGGAGTAGTCTGGGAAGAAATAAGTTCATAAGGTTATTATAAATTTAATGCCGACAACAATACCTTTGTATCAGCTTCACAACTTTCGTCTGTAGTGAAACCATCATTATTATATGCATTTGCTTGTATGAAACGATTCTTATCTTTACTAGAAAAAGTTCGTTGCAGAGACCTACATTTATATTTATTTATAGTTAAAAACAATTTATTAAATTGATAAATTTGTATATTACGCTTGAATTTTTTTTATAGCTTTATTTTCGGAAATTTGCCTATCCAATTTCGGTGGTTGATTTGTTACTGTTGCATAATCATCTAAAGAACATCCAGGCCGACCGACATTTTCAAAATTGAATGGAGATCCTTTTTTATCAGAACCATTTATTTTGTTATCAAAATTTCCATTAGTATTTTGCTGCTTTCTTTGCAATGGAGAATCAAAGCTAGAGCTTTTTGTTATTGCTGTATGATGTTGATTTACTCTAGCTAAGTTTTTCGCCAAAAAGTCTGTTTGTGGTGTATCTTCTTTTGGGCGCTGTGCAATATATAATTTTAATAGCAAAATAAAGAAAAAAATGTTTATATGTATAAAAATATTTGTACCTCTCTAATTGTTGATGAGGATCCTGGCAAAACCGGAGGTACTTCTCCGTTGTGTAATTTTTCTTGTTCTTTTTCAAAATAATTATATAACCGGTTAGTCCATTCACCAACTCCACGTATGTGAAGCCACATATAATCTAATTTTTCATATTAAATAAAAATTATATATGTACATATAATAAATATTTTTTATTATTGTAATTTATTACCTTCTTGTTCAGGAGCACTACTAAGAGTAAATGGATGCCATTCGTATTTTGCAATAGCAGGAATATTTACAAAAACATAATCACCGGGCCGGAAGCAGAAGTGCAAAGGTCGTTTTATAACCAAATGTGTTACACGCGATGGTAATAATATGCCAGACGATATATAAGTTTTTCCTCTTCCCGATCGCATCCACACAAATCGAATAGTTCTTTCCACGATATATATTACACCAGGGAAAATAAACCATTTCCAAAAGTTTGGTCCATGAAATAAAACTAAAATCCAAAATGGAACATATAAAAGATGAGTCCAGTAAAAGATTTCAAAACTTCCACCACGTCGCACAAATGGTTGAGAACAAATAAACATTACTGCTAAAATAAATACTAGTGCTATACCAGTTGGATTTGCACAGCCTGGCACTAATCCAAATAAGCCTGGCTCAGCTGTAAACAGCCATGTGCTTAGTGTATAATTATTAGCATTTATAATAGGATCATTAACTACCAAGACGCCTGTAAATATTATAATTCATTAAAGAACAATTGGCAATAATTATTTGAATAAAAAAAATATGCTAACTAAAATTTAAGAGATGACTTATTGTATGTACTAGGCTATAGATAGTAATTAACACCCCTGTTAATTTGTGTAGGTAAATGTGATGGTCAAGTGGCAGAAAAGCACTAAATCCTCGTGTTCTTAAAAAAGTTATGCTTTGCCGCAACATTAACACCAATACCCATGCACATGTAAAATTCAAACATTGACCTAAAATAACAGATAATTATGCTTTTAATAAAATATCATTAAAGTTAAAATGTATAATTTATTTACCACAAGCGCGAGCTATTATTACAAAGCCATTGCTTGCTCTATATTGAATGGCACGCGATATAAATAATCCAATATTAATAATACAAAAAACAGTTAAAAATGCTAAAAAAACATAATTATTTTTTAAATATGGTGTGGTTAATTGATGGGGCATTGGTTTTTTCTTTTTTTTATCAGATTCCAAAGGTAGTGGCACTAGCCAACGGTCAATACTAAAATGTAAAAACTTTTTATTATTTATTTACATATTACTTATTATAACTCAAATAGGTTAATAAAATTTTCTATTATGTGATAATAGGTATGTAAAAGCTAGCAACCTGATACTAAGATTCTCCAACAATCCACCATGTTTCTCTAATTGATTTTTTAATGCTTCATAAGTGATTGTGCCACGATTAAATGGGTCGGCATCTTCAAACATTGCCATTGTTAAATCATCAATCTATTAATTTTTTTCATTATAATATTATATTAAGTAAACCCAATTAAAATTTGTAATAAATAATTAATTGTAAGTTTGCTCTTTATTTTCTACATTATTTATGTTTTTCCATTTTTATTTATCTATTCTATAAATGATTTATTTTAATAGATATATTTATTTTACCTGTTCCTCAGAAAATCGCATTCCATTCTCATCCATACATGCACGCATTACATGTTGTAATTCTCGATGCTGTATTAAACCGTCACCTGTGCAAATTATTAAAACATGATTAATTTACTTAATTTGTCATTCAATTCTATGTTTAATGTTTTCTAGTTATTTTTTTTTTTGTTTTTTTAGTTCTTTTCTTAATTCATCAGCTTTTGTATTTAGCTATTGTGAAGGCATTTAAATAAGAAATTTAAAAAAAAAAACCGAATAATAGAAACGGTTAAATATTTACCATCCAAATCATAAACTTTAAATAAGAATTTAATTTTATCTTCAGGCGATTGTCCAGCAAATTGATGAATTGCGTCGATGAATTCCTGCAAGTATTTTTAATTTTTTTTTTTAAATATATTTCTTGTTTATGTGATTAAAAACAAATAATTATTTTGTTAATAATATGTCTTTAAAATAGTGAATAGTGAATAGTAGTAAAGTATGATATCTAGTAAAGAATACAATTTGCGTATGTGTGTGTAAAATGGTTATGTAAGACGTGAAATGAAATGAATTAGAGACCTCCATGGCATGCGCCTCTTTAGCTCAGTGGTAGAGCACTGGTCTCGTAAACCAGGGGTCGTGAGTTCAAACCTCACAGGAGGCAAAGTTATTTACGAATATTTTTTTGTTCTTTTTTTTCACTTCATTACATAACTTAATAGTGCTTAAAGATATTTAGTAAAAATGTAAATTTATATTATCAATGCATAATTGTGTATTCATGTGTATTTAAGGATTATAAAGAACATTGATGTCCTTATATGTATATTATCTAGTCATTGCTAATAAAAAATAAATTAATTATTACCTGTAAGGATATTGATCCAGAGTTATCTTTATCGAATATTTGAAATACCCGCTCTGTAAAAAATGGCTATAAGAAATTTTTATATTATCATTAAGTTTACTTATTATACATTATGATAATACAGAAATAACATACATTTTTTGATATGACAATTTTTTTAAAATCTTCTCGCCGAATTTCCTTTTCATTGCCGGTTGTCTTTTTGAATAATTGTTCAAGACGTTCTAATGAGCTTTTGTCAAATCCAGTTTTAGGTCTTTAATAATAAAAATATATAAGAGAACAAATACATTTTTTTTGCATTTACATTAAATTTAGTGATTTGATTAAAAATATTTATTCGACAGAAATTGAAAGAAAGACAATAATTAAAACATAATGTTACTGACATACGTGGATAACATTGATATTTAAAATTAATTTAATGGCTTCTTACTTTATTACGATCGTGACGTAGTTGGAACTATTGATACGAACTTTTGATAATAGTTAATTGATAAGAATAATTTAATTAAATGTAAACTAGAACCGAATTTGGATTCTTATCGCCTCTTTAGCTCAGTGGTAGAGCACTGGTCTTGTAAACCAGGGGTCGTGAGTTCAATCCTCACAGGAGGCATGCTTTTTGCCAAACATTGTAAAGATGTACAGGTAGTCCCCGACTTACGACCGAGAAAGGTTCCTGGTCATCGGTCGTAGGTCGACTAAGTCGTAATTCGATCCCATACAAAAAAAATTCCCCGCAACTATATATTTGTCTTTTTTAAGTATTTTCTATGAAAAAAAAAGTCGTAAGTGCGAACAGTCGTAAGTCGAGCTGTCGTAAGTCGGGGACTACCTGTATTACCCTCAGCTGCCCTGCCTGCCTATTTGGCGCGCCCGTAATGTAATTTTTAACTGACGGATATATAATAAATTTAAACTAAATTCTATTTTTGATTTGTCGAAAAGAGAAATTTAGTATTTTAAAAGTATGAGGGCCACTTACGTTACGTTACTATCAATTGAGCTGTATTACTAAAAACCTAAAACAATGATTGGTACACATGATTAGCATGGCGAGATATAATTGAGTTACTCTGATAATGACAAGCGTATTTCTTTCATATGCACCAATTGCCTGCCCTAATCGCACGATTATAATCCCATTATATTTTTTATTTTCAATATGTATAAAATAAGATGTTCGCTTATTTTTTCCAAACTAGTAAAATACTTACTGGCAATATCCAACTTTAAATTAATTATATAACATAATATGTATCATAATAATGGCTCGTTGTAAATAATAATTTATTCGAAGATGCATTCTTAGTATTGAAATAAAATATAACAACTGTTTTGAAATCAAAAATCTCTATTTGTTCAATAACTAAAAATATCGCTTACGATTGAATTATCCTAACTATAAATATATATAATGTATTATATTATTTTATATTTTTTAAATGAGCTTTTATAACTTTTTTCTTTACAATCAACCTATATATACAAAAAAAACATTATTTTAACTTAATTTCGTTTATTGTAAGCTTGATTTAATTTGTGACGTAAAAGAATTATTGATAAGCAATAGTGGTCATAGCTAATTGATAAGAATAATTTAATTAATTGTAAATTAGAATTGAAAGTTTGATATTATCGCCTCTTTAGCTCAGTGGTAGAGCACTGGTCTTGTAAACCAGGGGTCGTGAGTTCAATCCTCACAGGAGGCATGTTTTTTGCAACATATGACTATACGTTCGGAAATAGCTTAATTATAATTTTAAGAACTTTTGTATATTTAATTTGTCGATGGAAGAACTTATTTTTTCAAAATTACCCGTTCAAAGTATGAGTTCCCTGAATTCCCTTTATAAGCAACTACATTCTATTAAGCAACGAGGCTTAATATTGCTTTTGAATTGCAAAATGTTTTAGGATTCTTCTATTTAGCCAGTACTCTTTGTTTAGCCTTTAATGGAGGAGGAAACTTGCAATCCGTGAAAAATTGATGAATAATTTTTTAGATGATGATAATTTTGCTTCCGATGAAGCAGATTTTGATGAGTAAATTTTAAATTTCTATAATCAAATAAGATTCAATAAAATTTCTTTTCAAAACTTATTTAAAAAATATGCACTCTCTTCCACTATTTAGCCTCTTCCCGATATTAAACCGCTGCTAAGCCAAAAAATTTAACTTTTTTTCTCTATTAAGCCAGTGGCATATAAAGGGAACTCAGGGTAAGCTCACCTGCTAAGAACGTTGCTAATTAAGTGACTTATAATTTAAATAATCTAGAGCCATAGATGGTATATGTCGTTAGTTGGATTATATTAAATGATATAATTGTGCTATATAACGTCTTTTTTTTTATTTTCATTTGTGGAAATTAATATCTTCGCTAATGTACATCCACCGAATTATCCACCTTATAGCAATGCTCAAGTTTATATTAATTATACAAAGACAATATATATATTTATTACATTAATATATTTTTTAATGGACCTTTTATAATTTTTTCGCAAAGTATAGTACTATTATAAAGGACCAGCAATATATTCAAAAATGTTGACACAATTTTTAGTGCTTATTGAAGATGTGAATTCATTTGTGACATTGTGTAGCAAGAATTATTGATGAGGAATGATAATAGCTTTATGATAAGAATAATTTAATTAATCGTAAACAAGAACTGAATTTGGACATTATCGCCTCCTTAGTTCAGTGGTAGAGCACTGGTCTTGTAAACCAGGGGTCGTGAGTTCAATTCTCACAGAAGGCATAAAAGTATACCTACTGAGTATAACCTTACGGTTTTTTAACGCGTTTAATCATTCCAAAACAAATTTTTAAAAATAATTGTTTTTATTGGAATAATGAAAACCATAGTTATTTTATTATTTTATGTGCAGTTACAGTGAAACTATATTTTTAGGTTTTTCAAAAACCCGATAAAAAAATCGTTATTTTAGAAAAACGCTAATTAAGCATTTTTAATATTTCAAAAAAAAAATGTACATATAATTTTTTAATAAGAAAAGTGGTATATATTTTTGGATTGCTTACATAAAGATTTTTCGGTGTTATAAATTACTTGAAAATTTCGTCTTGAATGTCTTCAATAAAGTAATAGTAAAGTAGCTATTTACTCAATATACCTTATAGCATGTTCTTTTGTTGGTTGTATAAACATTTTCCACGTCTTCGAAAGGGATAAAATAAAATTTCAGGTATAGATAATTTTGTATGAGTTGAGCAGAGATTAGTTTATGCGATAAATGACAATATACTACTTAATAATTTTTTTTTTATTTTCGTATTCAATTTCTGAAGCAGTTTTGAATCGTTAATTTGTAAATTTCATTTCATGCATAACAAATTGCAATTTTTGAATTTTTGTTCTTTTTTATTTTTGTTTGCGTCAAATAATTCAAGCATGAATTAGTTTCAAAAGTTACTGTTTACTAGAACCAAAAGAAATAAAGCTAATTTAATCTATCGCAGTGTCTGGCAAAAACAATAAATATTTTATACCTAAATTACGGAAAGTAAAAATGTAAAAACTGGTACTGAAAGGAAGAGGATTAAAACTATGTATGGTACTGAAAGGAACAGGATTGTTAAAACGTAAAACGGCGTTTAATAATATTAACAATAAAATATCTTATTATAAAGTATAAATTATTATTATGTAAACAGTATTTAGAACGTTTGTAGTTTTCGACCTACAAAATATTTCTTGAACTTAATCTGCATTAATTTTTTTCTGTGAGCACCTACTGTACTGTATTGAGTAACATTTAAATAAAAACATGTTTTTAATAATAACTATTATTATTTTTTATAAATATTATAATAGTAGTCTAGATAATAATATATTATGATAATAATAGTCTACATGAATTCTGCAAATTTTTCTCTTATAATTTTATTTTCGCTGTATTTATATATAAAATTATTATTATTTACCTTGCTGTTGTTAAATTTGATATAAATTCCATTATTTGATTTGTGGAGATTTGATTTGTTGATTCAACATCAATTAAACGATAAAATTTATCTAATATCTAGAATTGAAAAAAAAAAAATGAATAAATTATAATTTTAATCAATAATAATTTTTTACTTTGCTAAATAAAAAGCATACAAAGTATTTAAAAATGTAATGTACGTGACACTCTTATAATTACTTTATGGCGTGCAATGTTAATAGTTTCTGTTAATAGATTAAGGTCTTATTTTTTGATAAAGTATATTTTCTATGTTGAAAATAAGAAGAAAATAATGTAATAAACAAAAAATGAAATAATTTAAAAAACATACAAGAATTTTACAATTAATTGAACACAGTTTGACGTACATGTAACGATATGTAATGTTTTATAAGTACATATTTCTTTTTTATTCTCATTATTATGTACAAAATTGATATCTATTTAATTTATTCTATCCGTGGGGGATAATATATAATAATTTAAACATGGATATGTTTTTTTTTAATTTGTAATGCAGGTTAATGTTTAGCTATTAATGATATTTTTAAATTCAGTCATTTATTTTTTTGCTCTTGTTGTATTTTATTTATTAATATTCAACTATACATACACGCACTTTTTGATAACATATAATATAAGGTATAAAATATAAATTTATTATTATTATTATTACATGGTTGTTTCTGAAGCGAAATATTTAAACATTGTAAAAAATTATGTTTGGTTTACTTCGTTTAATAAACAAAAAAAAGTTATTTATTATCACACAGGCTGAACAGATTATAAAAAGAAAACTATTAAAAATTTTATGTGTAATTTGCAAATAGAAAATGGTAATACGTACACCTCTTGCATGCCATATTTGTCCAAAACGTTCAAATGTAATTATTCCTTCGCCGCACAAGACATATGCAACAGATTCTAGTTGTTCTGCAAAATCTATTTGTTTCTCGTCTCTGAAATATAAATAATAAAAAAAAGCATGTATATCTTATATATTCTCATAACTTTTAAAAAATTTAATACATAAATATCGTTTATTACTTTTTTTATGTATTTTATGTAAAAATAATAAACTATTTTTAAATCATCATTTATATTATGAAACTATTAAAGTAAATTATTTGATTAAAAATAAACATATGTTAACCAATTTTAATATTTGTTGTGTTTCTTCTACTTCAAAATGAACAACAGATTATATTTAAATAATCTTCTATGTCAATGACTTTCATCAAATTATAATAATGATATGAAAATAAAAAAAATAAGTAAATAAATAAATTAATAACGAAGGTACGTATGAAATATACCTATATTTTTGTATTTAATTTATATGAAAACGTTTAAAATTCTATTAAAATTTTAATGTTTAACCAATTTGAAATAAAATTTAAAAAGAAAAAAATTTAAAAATTTGTCTCGGATAATTTTTATAATATTAAAAATTATTTTTAAAATGATGGTAATTTATCATCGAATATTATTGCTACTTTTGTATTATTTACTTATTTTTCTAATAATCATAAATAAATTTCTGTAATCGGCGCTTAAACGTTTTTATTTTTTGCTGCTGTTAATTTTCTTTGATTTATAAGAAACTGATCAGTATTGTTAAAATAATATGTTTATAATAAATTATATTTTTCTAATGTATTTCAATCGCCTACACATAAATGTGAAACATATATTATAAAAATTAAAAATATTTCTGCAAAGTGTTAAATTATTGCTAAATCAATAAAAAAAGTGTGCAAAAATCTATTAAAGGAAATGCCGACACTTATTCTTGATTTTAATGTTTTTTTTTTAGAATTTCAATGTATAATATTTTTTTATAATTGATATTTTATGGGTTTGGAACTTTTTTAAAATAATTTAACAATTTTATATTTATAATAACAATTATTAAAAAAATATGAATAAATAAATCATTATATGGCAGGTAATAATGTTAAAATCACACCTTTTATTAACTGCTGTATTGCAAAACTGGAAATTAATATTTTTATTAATAATATTTATATTTAAAGAAGAAAAAGATAAACTTACGTTAATCGACCTTTAAGATGTTCTACCCATTTATCTTGTGCTAAATTACCATCACAATCCATATCAAAAAGACGAAAAAGATTTTGTAGAAAACTCTAAAAGGAAAATAATTAAAATTTTAAAATTAATGTCAGTTTTTTATAACAATATAAATAATTGTGTTTGAAATGATACTTCAATAAAAATATATATTGTAAATAAATACATATTTCTATGTTACTAATGCAATAAAATAAACATTAGATAAATCAAGAAATTATATAAAAAGAATGAATCTATAAAGAAATCCAGATTTGATCTTTTAAACGTAATACACAAAAATTAATATCCTTTCTAGTTAATGCATCCGGTACTAAAATCAGTTGTAATTACAAAGCATATGCTTTAATTGTATTTACGTTATATTTTATCTTTGTTATTTAATTGTTGGCATAAACAATATATTATTTATTCTTATTGTTTTGTTATCATTTTATTTTTATATTTTATTATGTATGACATATGTAAATGTCAAAAATAACAAATTTACCGTGCTTATCGAAAAAAGAAAAATTGCTATTTAAAGTGAAATCATGTTTTTCATTTAACGTATTACGAGTTTTTATTTTTCATTAAGAAAAACAAAAAAAAAATGTATATTTTTTATAAAACAATAATAACGTTCATTAATAATAAAAAAATAGTATTTAATAATTATTTTTAATTAATCGTTAAATTATGTAATAAAAATGACTTTGATAATTTATTTAATTTTAATCTTTTTCAATCATTTTTTTTTTTTGCTTTTCATTTTTCATATAAATGTGTCCTCGTTCTGGAAAATTATATTTTAAAAGTTTTTTTTGTTTTGTTTTAGTTATTAATACAATCAAATGAATTTGTCACAATGCATAAACATAATAATAATTATTTTTCTTATGAAAAAAAAAAATAAATACTAATAATTATAAATATAAAAACAATACAATTAAAATTAAGTTTTTTAATAAAATTTAAGTAAATAAGAAGTACATTCACCAATATTTGTCCTCAAAAAATTCTTAAATAAACTAGAAAAATTGTTATTAATTGAAAATTTTATTCATAAATCTCGTGCAAATAAAAAATAAAAATAATAATAATAATAACAACGGAGGAGGAATTCTTATTATTAAACCAATGTCATAAATAAAAACAAATATTTTTAATTAATTATATCGTTGTATTACACATAAAAGTGTGTCATTTAAAAAAAAATGAACGTAATATTATTTATATTTTTTATTAATAATATTTTTAGAATATAAATTATATAAATTAATTACTGCAATAAAAAAAATCATCAATTATACTAACAAAATTTTGGTCTTTAAATATTAATAATAGTAATACAACAATAAGTTTTTCCGTAATAAAAAAAACGCCAATAACTAATATGTATAATAGAGCAAAACATTAAAATGCATTATTTCCAATTCGAATAAGATTAACTTGTGAACTGACTGATTTTTATTCTTACACAAAGATTGTTATGCAATAATATAATATTCTATAACTGTGATCAAAACATGTAGTTTAAATAAAGTAAAATATTGGTAAAGACAAATTGATTAAATTATTAAAAACACATAAAAATGCAATATTTTTAACTGTTATAAAGTAGCTATACAAGCTTATAAGTACAAAATAGAAAATGTATGTAGCATAATAGTTAAAAGCAATTAAATATATTTTTTTAGTTCTATAATTAATTACTGTTTATTTTGTAATAAAAAAAAAAGAAAAATTAGAAAAATACTGCACACTATGAATCTTAACTAAGTTAAAGAAAATCTTCAATTAACAATTATGTACTTTACTTTTTTTCATTTTTTCTTATTAACTTTATATTTTTCAATTACTTATTACTTTTTTTACATTATTGCAAAGGAGAAAAATATATTGATGCACAGCTGGATATGAAAAATTATTCTTTAATGAAGCTATAAATAACAATTAAATAATAATCACAATTATTAAATCTGGTTTTATAAGTATATATATATTGTATATATTAGTAATTAAATTGTTTTATTATTATTTTGAATTTAATAATAAAAATGTAAAAAGAAACGGGTGATTAACTCCAAAAAAAAAAAACTATTATAATAAAATATTACTAAATGATAATAATTGTTTGTTTATGACAATACCAGTAAAACAACGATAATGATACGAATATTACAAATAAATTGCATTATACACTTCTAAACATTAATTTAGTAACTGAATTATTAGTATAATTATATAATTTATATCAAAATATAAATTAAAATACAATCGCAAAGTAGATATTAATGTTATTATTTAATTCCGAATTTATAATTTCAAGAAATTAAATAAATGTTGAAAAAATTTATTTTTTCTTTACACAATGTTCGTATGCTACTTACAATATTTTTATAAAAATTTACTATTAAAAACAAGTATTCGATAAAATAATACATAATAGTAAATAAATAATAAGATCAATGTTTATAACATTGATGAATATTTTAAGTATTGTTAATAAACATAAACAAATTCGTTAATTATTTAGAAATATATAGATATTTATTTTGTTTATAATTAAACATTAAATTAAACTATAAATATTTTAAACATTGTCTTCCTGTTTCTGTTTATTTAAAAAGAATAATTTTTTATTACTGATTTTATCTGAGAAAAAGATAGATGTAAAGATATATAAAGATATACCTCGCATATGAATATATATGCTGTTGTACCTTTTGCTCTTTCGTTAATTGTATTTTTAAGTTTTAAATTGGTAATACAGACATAAAAATTAAATCCTTATACACTTGTTTATTCCTATGAGATGTAACTTGTTTTGCATTTAACACCATATACATAATTAAACTATTATCACACTTTTAATAGTAAGAATGTCAATTGTGCCTTTAAAAGGTTTATTGCAATTAATAACATTTCTATTTATGTTACTAATCCATAATTGTTAAATTAAATATTTGCTAATTGTTTTAATTAAAAAATCTAATTTAAGAAAAGAATACATATATACACAATTAATTATAGATTATTAATAATTATTGTTAAAATGTTAAACTCATATTATCAATTATGTTGCCTGTCTTTACTTTTTTGAATTCAAGCATATTTCTTTTACTTGTGAATTGTTTTATATTTATTTAAATAATAATAGATAACATCATATTATGTCATTTTAATGTTTAATTAAAAGTTTCAATAAACTAAAGATTATTATCAATATTTTTATTATTTTTTTTTTTGTTTAATTCGTTACGAAGATTAATAAATAAATATTACATTAATTAACATCACCTCACATATATCTATAATAATAAATAAAAGATTCTCTTTTCATTCGAATTTGAAAAATATTCATTTAATTATTTGAACACATGAAATAAGATCAAAATCTTGTAAGCGGTACCATACATGGATAACCAACATACTTATTACCAATTTATTTGTTTGAATATAAAAAAAAACAATTAATATGAATTTCTTTATCAAAACTAAAAATAATAACGAAAAATTAATAACATTAATACATGTAAGCTCAAATAAATTGTTTTTAATTAAAAATTTAATGAGATCGTTTAAATACATTAAATTTTTTGTTTTATTTATTTTATTTTGTTATTTAACATGATTTTTATTAAATTTAAACTTAAATGAATACAATTTATATCAGCGAAAATTCCTTTGTATTTTTATGAAAATATTTAATTAACGATTAATCATTAGCAAAACTTAGTAGTTTTTTATAACAGAGATTAATGAAAAGTTCTTTGTACAAAATTAATTGATTGAACTTATTTACTTACTTATGGAATTTTAAACACAGTAACAACATTTCACGTTTAATAAACTTTTGCTGTAGGTAGTTATTTTTAAAGATAAAAAATTCTTCTTTCAGTTATTGATTGATAAAGACAACAAATCCAATAATCAAACAATGTGAAGCTATTTTTGCTTGTTTTTATTGTTATTATTCTAACTTTTATTTATTATAAATGCAAAAACTTTTAAAACCATTAAAAAAATGAAGTAAAAACTTCATTAAATTAATTGACCCTGTCATCATTCTTAAGAAATTTCACATGAAAACTTATAATAAAAATTAGACTGATTAACGCTGTTTCATTTCTAGTTGGTAAAAAACATATACACAAAATCAAACCAAATATACATTAAATTACTCAAAACATGTAATTATCATTATTTAATAGCAATTTATAATGTTTTGTATACAATTTTTGAACAAAAGAAACCATAAGTTATATTTAGCTCATCAATAATTATAGAAAATTACATTTTTACAATGAGCAAAAATTAATTAAAATTAACTCACAAGTGCTGACAAAATCCAAAACTAAATTCTTAATGATTTGTTCAAATTATATGTATTCAAAAGAATTATCCAAAGTAGAATTAGCGGTCACTTTTATTTCGTTTGCAATATTGTGTTGCTTATATAAAAAAAATAAAAAAAATTGTTTGTATTCTAGTCAAGTTTATTCTTTGTCTTTCATGCTCGAATTACACGTCGTTTGGTAACACAAACAACAGTGCAAAGTATCACACACGCAGGTGGTCGAGCCAACTTTATTATATTGTTCTGTTTATCATACTGTATCAAGAGTGCTAGATATTTCAACTACTTTTAGCTAAGCTCTAAAATCATCTATATTATATTTACTAATCGTTTTAAAATTGCTAAGTCGGCATAATCATTACTGAAAATAATGGAGAAAAAAATAAGCTTGAGTGAATAAAAAATAATTAAAGTACAGCAAAAAATGAGTAAAATTTTACTATAGTTTCTTTGACATAAATAAATCTACATAATCGCCAATTGTCCACTAGGCGTAAAGAGATCGCCAAAGACATAAAGATAAATTGTATGCTAAAAACTAATCTAAAGTGATTTCGTTGACAAACTATTCAATTTTTCAATATAAAAAATATAATAAATCATTAAAATTGTTTGTATAGTTTGCTCTTGCGTTTGTTTTACTATTTTATTTTTAATCTTTCCTTTAGATAGATATTTCTTTAAACAAATAAATTGATTAAATTGTTTGTGAATTGTTTGTGAATTGTTGACGTGTTCTGGTTACAGTAAAAATTGTCATAAATAAAATATATTAATTATTAACTTTTAGTTATTTGACATGATGTTATTAGGTTTTAAGGCAATAAAACGAATATTATAAAAATGCCGCCAAATTTGTTTTTAACTAAGTCAAAAAAAGCATCTCAACTTCTACATAGTAACGGAAATAATTACTGTAAAGTACATTTTTAATAGATTTTCTTTACAATATTTCGGATAATATTATAATAAGTCATTAGATTATGAATAATATAATAATTTGAATAAATCTTTTGTAAAGAGTTTAACTATGTAAATCTAAGAATTAATAAATAAAATAATAGATTTAATAATAATTTTAAAAGAAAACAAATCAAGAGCTTTAAGAACTTTTATTTCTAATAATATTTCTTCACGAGTTATTAAAAATAAAAAATAACTTAAAGAGAATCTTATGAAATAAACGTGATATGGCATGTATTTGACATTAATATTTTTAATCTTAAGTTTTACATAAATCATCGCTCTTTAATAAAGTATCTAGATGTTTGTTTTAAAATTTCAATCAAAAAAATATATAAAAAAAATTTAATAAAGTAACACATTGCAATTGAAAGTTTTTTTATATTTTACGTTAAATATATTTATTATAATTACGGTAATTAATTCTCATGGTTATAAGTTGAAGAATCGAGATTTTATTAATAGTTTTATTATTATTGTCAATTCAATGCTGAATTACTTTGGTATAATGTAACATCTAAATACGATCTATACATAGCCACCTTAGTAGTATTTAAAGATTTACTTAAAAATATTTAATGCTTTTAAGAAAGTCATTAATTATAAAAAAATAAAATCGTAAAATGCATTATTTTAATAATAATAATAATTCTAATAGCTAAGTGAACACTGTAACAATATTTTATTAAAACTGTAATCAAATTGTGTCATCTTTTTATTATTGAATTGAATTTGGTATTTAATGAATAAACTATAAAATATTTATTTTTTCTTTTGATCAACAATCATTTATATTTTAGTTTACATATGCTTACTATTCGTATTTACTATTATTAATAAATAAAATTTTATAATAATCAAGTGAACATAAATGTTGACGCCCATTTAAAAGTAAATCAAATAAATTTTAATTTTATATTCTTGTGTACAAAAAAAAAAAAAACTTAACCCAAATATTATCCAGCCTTCTAGGTTCTTTTAATTAATATTTAATTAAATAATGATAAAAATTATTACTTATCTTCTTATTATTAAGATATGATGGATATTACATTAATAAAAATTTAATTGCTTAGAAAACCGCTTTAAAATCAAAGTGATTGAAAATTATTGCTTTTTAATATTTTAATTTTTTATGGTACTCAAGTATTTTTGCATATTTGTTTATTAATCAAGTGTTTATGCATTTTTAAATATTAAAATAATAAATCAATAATAATAATTATAAATAAAAAATAAATATTTTATATTTACTGAAAATACTGAATACTAAAATTAGTTATAAGTGTAAAATTTTATTATTTGTTGGTTTGTTCAGTTGCAGCAATTTTCTATTGAATCTGATTCGGTAATTGTTTTATTGTTAAAAATAATTATTTATACTCATTGATTGGTTGTTTTTTTGAATTCATAAAATAAAATTTTAAAGGCTAAATGACTAACTTTGTATTTCTTTTATTTTCTATTTTTCAAAGAAAAAAAAAGCTACAGTGTCACTTTTTTACATTTCTATTATTCGCTTTCAATTATATAACACTTGGTTTGAGTTAATTTAATTTAATTAAAGTAAATAATATTAAACAATGTTGATTAGTCAATTTTTATTGAAACAACTTTTGTTTTGCCCTACTATTTCTATTTAAAAAAAAAAAGCTTTTTTAAAGCTACACACACACAACAAATAAATTTAAGCGTTTTTTTAAGGGAAATGCTAATTGATTTTTTAAAAACATTAATTATTATTATAAATTAATGCGTTAAATCCATTTACTAAATTTAATTTATAAAAAAACATTGTTAAGCAATATGTGTAATATAATAATTAAAATAAGTTATAATTATATATTTAATTGTGTTAATTTTTATTAACAACATAACCTTAATTAAATAGATATTAAAATTAAATAATATAGATTATAAAATATGCATTTTTATGCATTTGTTGTTGTTAAAAACACGCACTAAATTACATAGAACATTAAATAATATTATTAATAAAAAATATAATAAAAAATTCTATTTTATTTCGTTTGATTATGTAAATTAATGCCGTCAATCTAAAATCATAATAAAAAAAATTGTTGAAAAGTATTATAAATTTTAGAAATCTGATTGGACATTTTTGTTTTCAATTTTATTATTATTATTATTTAATTTAACTTTTTTATATATAATTTTTCTAAACTAGGTCAAGGAAAGTATTTAACTTTACTTTAATATAAAATCAATGTTATGTTTTAATAATAATAATAATAAAAATAAATATTATTAATTTTACAAGAATATAGTGCAATCTATTCAGTAATATTTATATTTATGCAAATTTTATGTTTTGATTTTTTTTTTTTCTCATTACTTTCTATAAAAATTATTTTATCTCAAAAGGACAATTTATTTAATACTATATTTTTTTAGTTATTTTAAATATAAATAGAATGGTTTTATTATGAAATTTTTCAAAATAAATATATATTTATTCAAGATTAAAAAATTATAATAACACATTAAGCATGATAATTAAGTATTATCGATACTCTGAAATGCGACTGAAGCATTGAAATGAAAATTAAAAGATACTTTAAAAAAAGTCGTGAGGTAACATCAACCAAAAAAAATCTCATCAAAATAACTAATTATCAAAAGGTATAATCGATTAAAGGTTTAATTTTTTTATATCTATACATTAAATAATTTATCTGTTTTTTCTTAGGTCTAGTTAAATTAATTACTTTGTTTGCATTAAGATTTTTTTTATTAACTAGCTATTGAGTAATACACATATCTATTTTTATTTTGTAAAATAAAAGCAATTATATTTAATTAAAGTAAGTAACGAACATTAAAACGACTTTGTAACACGTTCAATTTCACGATGCGTTAATGAGATATGATTAAATTATTAATCGATTTATAGGTTAACATAATATATTTCCATTATTTATTTTTCTCTTTTAAATATTTTCGTGCTGCTGGATTTATTACATTATTGTTTAATAGCATGCAGAAATGTCATAACAAAAATTCATTTAAATTATAAATATTTATGAAATACACTTGTGCCTGCACGTCATATCACTGTATCATGCTGAGTGTTAAAATGTAAAAAAAAATAACTTTTCATCTTGAAAATCGAAATATAATTCATTGATGATTGATTTCCAAACGAAAAATAAAAAAAAAACACGAAGTAAGATTTAAAAAAAAAATACTAAACCTTAAAAAATTTATTATCTTCAATTGAATACACTTTTATTTTGTGGGTAAAAAATGTAATTTTAAGTAACTTTCGGTTTTTTTTCTAACGTTTTTTCTAACTTTTAAAGAATCTCAATTACTTGTTCACTTTTTTTGGCTTTATTGAATGTAAATGAAGTGGTGAGAACTTTTTTAAGTTTATTAAAATTACAATAAAAAAAAAAACTTAACAAATAGGAGGATGTAATTTAGTGCCGGTTTTTGTTGAATTTTATTTTCTTAAAAAAATTATCATAAATTAGACAAAACGGTATATATATTCTCGGTAAACGGTAATAATATTAGATAAAAGAAAATCAAAGCAATAAAAAAAAGTTTACCAGTAGCAATTAGAATAAATTAAGTTATTTTTTATGTTTTAGGATTTAATGAGATTTATTTATTAATACAAAAACCGCAAAATCATTTTTTTTTAATTTTTTATGTCAACACATTTGTCACAATATATTAATAGGATTAAAAATCATTCATGAATAAAAAATATTCTATTAAAAATATAATCATAAAATCTGTATCGATGCCAATTATTTAAATATAAAAAAAAAAACAAATCACTTGCTTAATTTTAAAATCAAAATTACGAAGTTATGTCGTGTGCCGAGTCTCAAAATTATGGAGAGATTATTCGCTTGACAATTTTTTTAATTTGCTATTTTTGTTTCTCTTTGGCAATAATCGCGTTAAACTTGATTTTCCGTTTTTCTACCATGAAAGCTCATTAATTTTGATTTAAATCTTTTAACTAAATGTGCCAAATTATTTCAGATTATTATAGATGATCGAAACATACAATTAACAATAAAATATTTTATTGCTCGATTTGCACATAAATAATCAAGATAATTAATTAAATTTTATGATTTTTGACACTGCTTTATGCTTAATATAATTTTATTTATTTTATTGCACTTTTTTTTGTAAAAAAAGTATTTTCTTTCTCGAAAAATAAATAATACGACTTTTACGGAATGTTCTGTTAATATGGCATTTAATTGTAAAAAAATGATTTTATTATTGTGTAAAAGTGTTTAAAAATATTTAAAATATGATGTCATCAATATTGTCATTGTCATTATCATTGAGATTACGATTTATTTTTCTTATTCTTATTATTTTTTTTCACTAAATCAACAATTCAATTATAATTTTAAAAATAATATAAATCACTTTAAAAATATTTATAAAAAATTTTATTCAACAAACGAATCGTTATATATGACTGATGTTGGTAATTAAATTTTTGGTTTAGTCGCTTCTGATGACCTTTAAAGTGATCTCAATTGTAACAACGGTGTTATTTTTTCTTCACGAGCCTTTTAAATAAATTAAATTATTTGTTTAATCAAGAATAAAAAGCTCAGAAGCACAAAAACGAGTCATGACTTTTTCATTTATTTGTGCGTGAAAGATGAAAGGACATCAAAAACTAATAAAATAAAAAGCAAAACAACAATGTATATAAATAAATAAATGAATCAAAAAATATGAATTGAGTGTAGATAAATATATAACGAAAAAAAAATCCATCTTCAATTTCAAATGAAATTAAAACCAGTTTCAGTTATATTTGGATTGTTTTTATTTTATTAATTTTTTCTTTTTTTTTTGCTTAATCACGTCAGAAGCAGCATATTTTTTTAGTTGTCTTCTATAATTTCACAGCTGCTTTTTTCATTCGTCTGCTTTATTTGTTGTGCTTTCACATTTATATTCATTGTACTCTAGATGAAAAGATGAATAAAAATTTACCTTAATTTGATATAAAATCAAATAACCAATGTTGACAAATGTCATATAATAGGCTTAAAACACCGTAAAATAAGATTTCATAATTTTATGTTTATTTTTAATTTAAATAAACAAAATGTTATTGACGGTGAAAAATTTGTTTAACAAAAAAAGAAAAAATATTATTTTCATTTCACTATAATTGAAATTATGTTTTAAATTATAATTTTTTTGACTAATTTTTATTTTAGACCTAACAACAAGCATAACAAATGTAATTGATGTATAAAATCAAAAACGTATAGAGAATAATAAAGTCGAGTGCAACTTGTTTCTATATTTACTATGTGATTTTTATATATATTTACTTAATGTAATTACAAAGTAAATAGAGACTTGTGGTACTGTATATAATTGATTTTACTCACATTTTAACAATATAATCGTCATTTTATTTATTTTTAAATATAAGATAAAGTTGTTTTCATTTTTCCCTTTCGTCTAATATATTATTTGTTATGCTTGATTAGTTTTTTATTATTTATTTAGTCGCGATAATGTATACTATAAATTTTTAACTAGTTTTTTATTATGATGATCGATATTTGATATTTATATTCATATTGATATTGTCAAGGTAGTAGAGATATTTGTATACAATAGTTTAATATCAATTTCATTAAAATAAGAATTTAATAAATTTAAATAAAAATACCACTCTTTTAAAACACATAAACACAAATTTTTTAATTCATGTTAACATTTGATATTTGCATAAATTAAATTAATTTGTGATAAAAATTTTGTCACAACATTTGCATTATTTGAGTTTAAATAATATTAACAAAAATTAAAACATTATATAAATAATTTATGACGAATTTTAGAAGTATATAAATAAAATAAGTTAAGTTTAGTTTATTTGAAAAGGTTCTTAATATAGGTGTATTTGCAATCATACTTTTACAAAACGCTTATTATTTCTTTTTTAATTAAAGTCTTTGTCAAATAGAAGAAATTTTTTTACAAACAAAGCAGAATTCTATTAAAATAAATTAAATTATATTTTTCAATATAATTGTAGTTAATTTATATAGACACAACAAATGTGGGAAGATATTTTCTTTATTTCTCTTTTTACATCCTTTGCAATTTTTAACATTTTTGCTTTATATTACATCTGTTATTCATAAATATGTGCAGGTGTTTCTTGTTTTGTTTATATTTGTTAAAGTTTCTTTTGATTCATTAATCAACAAACATTTCGTTCTTTTTTTCTCCAACATTTTGTTCTATTGCGAGTCATCCATTGAGCATTTATTTTTATTGTAACATTTTTTTTTTGTTTTAATGGCACATTTAATCTTTTGTATGTTTTTGTTTAATTTTTAAGTTAAAGATCAGTGCTGAGATTTAACCAAATTATTTTACGTATATTCTTTTGAAAAATGTGTTTAGTTTTTTTTTTTTTTTGTAAATAATAATAACCAGTAATTATAATATAACAATATATGAATGTATTTTGCAAGAAATGATAATTAATCATTTTGTATACATATCGTTGATATTATTCATTGATGATGGTTTCTAGTTTTTATTAATATTTTTTTTAGATTCTTTTATTTAACAAAAATATTTACAAACAAGACAACAGCAGCAATTATAACATAAAATAATTGCAACTGTTTAAGAAACATTTTTTTTCCTTCATCTTATAAGAATCATTAATCATTCGACTAATTACTACCACTGTTTTTTTCTCTTAATCTTTTGTAACTTAACTTCACTTAACATTTCTTTACTTATTCTTACTTAAATATTATTTTATCAATTTAATGTCGTCACTATTATTTACACTTTTACACTGAATAGTACTAGCAAAGTTAAATCGTTGTTGGTGTCGATGACTAAAGCTATTATTAACATAATAGTAAAAATAATAATAATAAAAAATTAATAACGAGAAATTATTGTATATTTTTTTTTATATTGACAACATTTCTTTTGCATTGACTACATGATAAATATTGTTGTCCGAGTTTCTTAATTAAAAACAATCTTTTAATAAAAGATAAAAATTCATAGAAAAATCCTTAATAAAACTATTTATAGCCAAAGGTAAACTAATAAAATGGTTTTCTTAAAAAAATGAATTATTATTAATTGTCTTGTTTAGTTATCTATCATTTCGTTAAAATTTTTATTTTTTGTTTCAATAAATAACAAAGTAAAAAGTAAAGTGTATTAAAACAACGAAAAATGTAAAAACTACTAATTGAAAAGGCTATTAATTGAGATTATTCTCTTGTGTAATTATTTTAATTATTATTATTTTTTGTTGCATTATAAATTTATTTCTACGTCGAGAAATTTCATTATATTATTCAATATTTTCTTGTTAGCTGTCTTAATCATTGATTGATGTTCAGCCAATGTAAAATTAAATTATTAATTAATTCATCTTCTATATAAATATATAGAATCATTATTTTTATAACATCTTACTGATTAATTAAAAGTAATTTCAATATACAATAAAAATAAAAATTATAATTTGGAAAAAGAAACTGCTCAGATTAAATGATTTGTATTTATTTTTGCAATAAAACTTGCCACAAGAACATGATTCAGTAATAAATTTTATTTAAATAAAAAAACAATATATAAATAAGTTTAACATTGTTTTCATATAAAATTTAAAAAAAATGTTTAAAATCGATTAAATAATAATTAAAAAAGGAAAGAAAATAAAATATTTTATTGTTTTAATTGTTTAATAGCACTAATGATTATTTTGTGGTTAGTTCTTGATTATTTATTTAATAAAATGCTATTTATTATTTCTATATTAAATCATAATAAATATTTTCTTACTTGTTTTTTTTTTGTTTATTAAATAATTATGTTTATTTAAAAAAAAAAAACTTGAAGAAACAAAAAAAAAATGAATAATAAGCAAATGTACGATAAATTAAATGAAAATTATTTTATTATTTACTCTTGCATTAAAAACATAATAAGTTTTTGCTTGTTAGTACTTTTATATTATAAAAACGTATTAAATTTTTTTTTTCGTGTTTAATTATTTTTGAAATATGTTTACAGAAACATTTTATTGCTTTGATTTTCCTCAAATTTAATTTATTTTTTGTTTTGAAGAATAATGAACAATATATTTGTTTATTTTATTTTAAATAAGAAAAACAAACTAGGCGCTAACAAAACGAGTAAATTCTTTTGTATTATTTTAATAAAAACACGTACACTGGTTAGTCTGGTTTTAATCATCATCAAAATAAAAAAAAAAGAAAAATATAATTAATCATTCAACTTGATCATTTTGTTGATTAGCACAAAATGTTTATACATTAAAATTTAATAATTCTTTATGTTTTAGTTTTGTTGTTACTGTTTCTCGTATTTGTAAAACAATTTGATTTGATTTGATCTTTTATCTGTCATTTAAAAATTCTAAACAATCTTCGTTGTCTTATTAGAAAATTTAACGAAAGAACATAATTAATAGAGAAAAAAAGGTAAATGATAATTTTTTTTTCTTCCAATAACAACAATAATTTGTTAAAAGATTTAATCTAACCTGTTCACAAAATGATTTTCGGAATCCCTCACGTGTATGTTTTCCGTCGCCAAGCATTACACTGCACTCAGATATTAACAGCCAACGCTGCTTGTCCCGTCGTACTTCTAATTCCATTGCACTGCATTCAGAATAACTTTCTTTATTGCCAAGAGGTTTATGCTCTTTGATAGGCTTCGCTGGATTTGAACCATTAACTGTTGTAGTTTTATTATCTTTAGTTATTATTTTTGATGGTAATTCTGTTTCGGAAAATTTACTCTGTGTTACTTTCGTTTTATCCGGAATATCAGTATGTCTCGTTTTTAAAATTGAATTTAATTCCACTTTATCTGAATTATTTGACAATCTTCGTTGATTTGGGAAAACAGACGCCACAGTCAGATTGGCTGTTGAAATTTCAGAATCACTTTCCTCATCTACAATTTTGATTGATTCACCTATATTAGGTTTTTCATTGACTAACTCATATTTAATTAGTTTATCAGTTGCAATCGCCGTCGCTGGCGTTTCATTATGCAGAGTTCTTAAATAATCAGATTGCTGTTGCTTAGCAAACTCCATTGGTGTTTGTATTTTTTCCAAATTTTCATTTTTTTCTTCAACCGAATTAATTTCAATAAAAGTTTCGCAAGTGGAAATCTTCTTCGGTTTTTGATGCAAGTCTTCTTTAGTTTCAGGTAGTTCGTCTGAAAAAGAAACTTTTTTCGGAGTTTTCAATGCATTTATTTCCGATTCCTCAATTTCGTCATAAATTTCTGACGTTTCAATTTTTTCCTTATCATTTCGAAAAGTAGCTACATTTTTACTATTGGATTCATCCATTATTTAAAGATCCTAATTAATTATGATAAAAAAAATTTTATTGCATATTAATTTCTTAATATAAAAAAAAAAACAAAAAATTTCACTCAACACAAAAATAGCACTCAAAAAATTACTCAATTTTATTTTTATTAGAAAATCAATTTCACTTTCAATTGAACTTAAACAATTTGAAACTATTAACACTTCATTTATTTATTACTTATTTTTTTCAATATCTCGTAAATTCCTTTATGTGATAATCCAAATTATGGTTTTTAAATTATGAAACAATCACTAAATAATAATATTAAAATAATTTATTAAAACAATTAATTGTTGTATAACAGAATTAAAAAAAAAAAAAATTAAAGAAATATTTGATCGGTTGCGATCAAAAGCAAATCACTAACTAAAACGTTTATAGGCGATTTCGCATTTTGACGAACCGTTACTAAAGAGACTTTTAGCCTACCACACTTTAAAGCTTCGCACAACAACACGATAATTATGCGTTTTTTTGTAAAATATATTTTTATTTTTATAATACATACAACTAGTATTCAATATAATAAAGTAAATGAATTGTTATTGTGGTGGCAACAAGTTCACACTCTTAATTTAAATTTTAGTAAAATGTATTTACAATCTACTCCACTCATTTTAAAATTTTCCTCGAACATAATATAACTTAATATAACAAATGACGATCATACTTAAGTACCACAATCCACACTTTTGACAACGATGTTTTTTTACTCATTAATATTTCTAACGATCAGTAAAGTGAAAGAGAATTAAACAACACACGACAACGGGATAAAAGAAGCTCAATATCATGTGTGTTTTTATTGTTATTACTTTTTTTTTATTTATTTATTTCTATAAAATGTATTTGTCATAATGATTTGCACTACATAAATCGGCACGTGCTTATTTTTTTATTAACAAAACATAATAAAATATTGCAAAAAATTGTTTCGGCTAGGTGAAATATGTTTAAATAAAATCGATCGTAATCGCTTGCCAATAAATATCATTATTTTTAATTTGAATGGTAATGATATCTATATTAAATTTTTATTCTTACCACTACTTTTAACAGATATTTTAATAATAATATTAATAATACATAATTTGCAAATTTTTCTGATCCCTACCATAATTTTTACAAACAAATTTATTGCAATCGATCTCTACTGGTGCGTGTTTAAAAAAAGGTTATGTAATGCAAAGTGGTGTGGATTTTTAATTTATTTTAATAGATCCAATAACAACTTTTTAGTTTAGTATATTTCTTTTTAGAAAAATTCAAATACTCGAAAATTTTTCTATTTTTTAATTAAATTTTAATTTTAAAAAAAATTGTATGTTTTGGTGTTATATATAATTTTCTTCAGGGTAAAAGATAATTATTTATACAACATAAATATTAAGCAAAAAAATCATAAATTAATATTATTAGTAATTAATTAATTAAAAATACTATATTTTTAAGTTAATTAAGTTAATTTCTAATTAATTGTTTTAATTTAAGCATAAATTGTATGATGCCATATATTAATATATCTTTGAACAGGTAACAAATTAAATAAATTAATTTTAATTGAATGAATACTAACGCATTTATTAAATAAAATTTGTAAAAAATACAAGCATAATATGAATAAAACAATTCATTTATTTATGAAGAAATCTTTATTTATTTATAATTAATAGCAAAATTTTGTATTTTCTTGTTTTTAACATTTTAATTTGCTTTAAAATGCTAAACATATAAAACAAACACTATTTTAAAACTATTTAAAAAAAATAAATACTCATAAAACTTTTTTCTTGTTTAATAGTTTAAATAAACAGCAACTATATACAATTAAAGTAAACGTAAAAAGAAAACAAACAATATCAATAAAAATTTCTTTCATGTAATATTGTACATCGTTTACCTATTTTATTACTGTTTAATAATTGTTAAGTTGAATAAGTTAAGTAAAAAATTGCAATAATAGCCAATAATTGAATAATAATTTACTTATTTTAAATTTATTTTGCATGATATTTGCTGTAGTGTAGAGTGTACAGTACTTCTCGTGATGCACAGCATGGTATTCATGTTCCTGCTGTCTTTTTTGATGAGATAAAAGTAAATAAGTTGTTTAAAAAAGGTGTAACATAAATATAGTTATGAAAAACAAAATAAAATTGTCTTTTATGTAAGTTAATACTTTTACTAATCAACCAGTGCCCATACCAATTTGCTATAAAACATAGGTAATATTTAGTGATCAATATATTGGACAGCTTAGGCGTTAATGATTTATGTTTTGTCGTAAGTCTTATTTTTTAATTGCTTAAAAATTATTCGCAACTTTTTAAGTCAATTTTTTTTATATTTACATGATTAATATTTTATTTTTTAATTTGTTGATTACAATCTACTATAAACACTTTTGTTCTTTATTAAGTTTATTGTTTATTTGCATTTATAATACAAGGTTGTATAGTTAATTAACTGTATATGGGTTATTTAAAAATATCTGTTGATTAGTTGATAAATGTAAGTTATTTTAATAATGATACTTATTCTGTTATGTAAACGGATAAAGGCAATTTAAGACAATAAATATTTATAAATAATTATTTTTGAATGATTTAATTTCGTAGAAAATATTATTTTTATAAATTGTAAATTGAAATTCCTAAAAATCTTCAATTTGTTTTTCCAAAACATTAATTATAGAAAAAAAATTGTTTAACATAAATAATCCAAATAAGAAATAATTAAGTTTATCTTTGATAAAAATCAAATTAACTTGTTTTATGTTTAGCTTTCACTTGATTTATTGAAATGAAACAAATCATATATATTAATCAATCAATAAATTCAATACAAATATATTTTTTTGTTATTTTAATTAAAAAATTGTTTTTGGAATGGTCATACAATTTTTTGATTGATAAAGATTTGAAGTTTTTGATTTATTTAGACTAAAAAGTTTTTTTTTTTATTAAACGATTAATATTATTTCTTCTTCGTATTTAAAATTTTAAATCGTTGTTGATCTTGTTTTAATAATTGAAATTTGTTTACTAAGAAAATAAAAATAGTTGTATGTTACGCGCTAGGTAAAAAATAAATTTACATAAATACTTATATTAATTAGTTTCTTTTATTGAAATGAAATTAAAGACAAACAATTGATAATTTAAATAATTTGTAATAATATTTTATTTAATAAATAATTTGTTTATACAATTAAATATAACTTAATTTCCATTTAGGCAGTATTTAAAAACATACAAAAAGTATAACAAATTACAAAAAAAAATTAATTTATTTAAATTAAAAAAATAAAAAATTAAACTCTTAAAAATCTTGAATGCTCTTCTATTAACTGACGTCTTGATGGCGACTAAAACCTTTGAAAAGAAAATAAAAAATTCAAATTAAAAAAAAAAATAATAATTCAGTTGAATAATGATCATTTAATTAAGTTTTAAAAATGTTAATTTAAATAAGTAAAGTTTTCTTATATTTACATCTCTTGCTTGATGATCAAAGAAACACAATACCTGTAGTTTCGTTTTTCTGCAAATAAAATATAAAATTATTATTATTTCATTTTAAATACATTGTTATTCTCATAATAAATATAAATAGTCTTGTAAAATAAAACAATATTCACAATTAGTAAAATATTACACATTTTTATGTTTTAATTTACATTTTATTATAATAATTATTGCAAAGTAAATATAACGGTTTAAGAAAATTTATTTATATAAGAAGTTAGGTAAATATTCATGTGAATATACCATAAAATTCAATTTAATTAAGATTTTTTATATTTAATAATATAAAAATGTTAATAATAATAATAAAAATATCAATAATAATGAATTAATATAAAATAAAATATATGGTATAACTTTTTTGTAGACATTTGAATTATTATGTCTTATTATAATAATAGAATATTAATTCAAACGTACGTCGTACTTAAATTTGTCTCGTTGTAATTTGTTAACTAATAATTTAATGCCAATCAATTTAAGATTATTATTAAGACGCGTTCGTCTGCAAAATTTTATACAAATAAAAATATTATAATTCAAGTTTAAAAGAATATATAATTTTTTATTACTTAATTTATATGGTAGAGACTATCGGGTAGATTAATAAAATGATTCAATCGCTTTTCACATTAACCTTAATTTCTTTCTTCTATCATCCGCATAATTATAATAATATTTAACTTTATTACATTTATTACAACAATAGCAATAATCAAAAAATAAAATAATAATAATAATAAATAAAACGCAAAAGAATAATAATAATTTACTAAACGAATTAAAATTTAACAAAATCAGCGCATTAATTTTAAAAACTGTTCATAATTTTAACAATAAAACTCCCTGTAGAATCACATTTCGCACGTTTGGGGAATTAAACTCAATTACTGCAACATAAAACAATTATATAATTTTTTTGTATTATTAATTCTAATAAGTTTTTGTAAATTTCTTATATACAATAATAAATTTACTTAATAAACAAATAAAAACCATGAAAACCGAAAATTTAGAGATAAATTCTCACGATGATTTATCGAATTAATCGCATATACAGTTTATTATTGTTTTTATTATTTTAATAGTAATTATTGTTATTATTATTATTATCATTATTTAAAAATAATAAAAAAGTATTCATTTTTCTATAAGTATTATTAAGTATTCTTAAAAAAATAATTTGATTTCAACGTATGGCTTAGAAAATTATTGATACATTAATAAAATAAAAAACAAAATACTTAATAAGACAATTTCAATCGAACTCTTTGTCATTATGTTTATATAAAATAATGAATCTAAAAAAAAAAACAGTGCTTGAAAATTTAATATAAAGTTTTTACATCTAAAAGATGCAATGCTTATACCGTATTAGGTGTACGACAACGAATTGTAGTTTTTCTATTCGAAAAAACAAGTTTAATTTTTTTATATATTTTATTCGTTCTATCTGCTTTAGCAAAAGAAATTAAATAATTTTTTATTTAAAGTAATGAAAATTATTTATTATTATTATTCTTATCATTTTAATAAATTGTTCTCTTAATGTTTCCATGACAAATCTTAATGTCTTAAAGATTAATAATTTCCTTGGTCGCTTTTTTTTTGTTGTATAAACAAGATTTAAAGCGGTTTTTCGTTATTATTTACTAGATATAAAAAATGCTCCGTAATTTAGAATACGAAATAGCTATAATTTGAATAGACGAAGCTATTAATACCATTCAAAAAATAAGTTATAAGCGGGTAAATGAATAATGAATATACAGTTCTCAATTATCTGTAATCCTTTTTACTTAACCGCAAAACATTTTTGTAGATATTTTACTTCTTATTAATCAATTTATAAAAATAAGACCGCGAAAACCAGTTAAGATTAAAAAACGACAATAAGAAAGCTTTTTAATAAAGATATTAATAACAACAACATAATAATTATGCTAATTTAATGTTTATTTTAAAATATCTTTACTTTTTGCTTTCATTTAACGTAATACCAAATCACTAATTTTATTTAATTATTATATACTATTCAGGATCAAAGTTTAAATTGTGATTTTCTCACAAACTCTATAGAGAGCTTTACTTTTAAAATCTTTTTGATTTAACATCAATAAAACAATTAAGACAATTAATTATTACTTATTTTGACAACGAGACAATGAATTTTTAAATTGCAAAACGTTTATTAATAATTTTTAATGGTTTTTAATGATGCTTATGAGAAGAATAGACAACAAAACAAAATGAAATATAGTTGAACCGTTTTATAGAGTAAACATATATTTTTTTCGTAATAAATTTTAATATTTATTATATAAAATTACAGATTTTATATAAATATGCTATATTTTATTATTTCCTTAAGAGATGCTTAGATAGAATTAATAAGTTTTTACTTATTAAATTTTAATCCGTAAATCCAATCATATCGTATATATCTTCATAACCGGTTAATAACTTATAATTATTGTGATTTTAATTTGATTACATGGATGAAAATAATAAAATGTAAAGTAATTAAAACTTTGATATACATGTTTCTATTTGTAATATAAAAAAAACATTATTTAAAAACAATATTATCTAAAGCTAAATGCTAATAATATCGCCAGTTAAAATACACTTTTTTCTATAAAAGTGTATGAGATGCTAATTTTAAATCAGACTGCGAATGGCTGGCTCATTAAATAATGCGAAGATAACTTATTTAAAGTATTTGGTTTGTAAAGTAATAATGAGCAAGTGGTACAATATAAACCATATATGTATTAATTAAGTAAAACAACGAGCAGATTATAAATAATTATATTTTTTTAAATATAATATTACGAGGAAAAATTTTTTCTTCTCTACTATGATTTATTTATCCTATTGTTTAATATGTTGAATATAAAAGATCGTGACCAATATGAATTTATAATAATAACCTTATAAAGTAGAAACAGTAGCAAAAATAAAATAAAACTACTTTTTGTATCTTTATGAATTAAAATCTCATATAAGGAATTTTTCGTACAAAAATCTTTTCTAACTTCTTAAAACGTTCAATATATGTATAATGAAACAAAAAGGTTTGTTTGTTTTGTAGTTAATTCTATACTTGATAATAAAATCCATCAAAACTTGACAATAAAAACATGAAAACGCCAATTATAAGGGTAACGCCTTCGCAGTATTAATTTTTTTTTTTAAGTTAATCAAAATCACCGACTATCAATGTTTGTTTAAGCAAAATGATTTAATTTACAAAAATTAAGTAAATAATAATTATTTTAATTCATGTCTAAATAAATGCAAAAGAAATATTTTATAATGTAATAAATTTAAATATTGGGTGTGAAATGTAATCGTTTTCGTTACTCATCAAATCCAATCTTATACCTTTCTTAGCTATAATTACTTTATTAAATAAAAAAAAAACTTATTGTAAAAGTATGTAATATTTCACATGAAATAGTCTTACTGTACTTACAATTATATAAAATAAAATAGACAGAATAAATTACATGTATTGAAAGCATTTTATTAATGTTTTTATTTTTCAAAAATTTGATACATAAAAAGTGGGTGGACATATTTTTGACAGAATATTTGAAAAAATAAAATTAAAAATTAAAACATGAAATATTAATTAATAAATTTTTAAACGCTCTTAACTACATATAATAAACATGAATTGAATTACAATATGAACTAAAAATTACTAATCTAAGGTATAGAAAGTAGTATTTTAGTTGATTAACTTGATTTTATTTCTTGTATTTGTATAATTTTTAATTATTTCTAATTTGATTCGATTAAAATTATTTTTACTTTTATAGTTTTACTAAAAGAAATTGTTTCATTGGTTGGTTAAATAATATGAAAATAATTAAAAAAACAGAAAAATTATATGTTTTGTCATTGTTATTTTGCAATTTATTAAAAACAACCAATATAATTAATGATAGATATAGTTTTAATGAAATAAAATTATAATTAAATTTTGACGTGTACCTACCTTTAAGGTAGAATGTTTAAATAAATAAATTTAATGAAAATTTAAACAAATTTACGTAATTAAAAAAATAAATGCGTTTTTTCATTATTAACAAGTTAGTTTCACATAGGAACGGTTTTAATTCATTTATAAGAAAAAGGTTATTTTTTTATCATGATTGGGCATTTTTCAATTATATTCAATATATAGTTTTGTGATTAATGAAAGCATATGGTTTATGACAAATACTTACTTATTTTTATTCAATTTTTAATTCAATTTAAAAACCTTTATATATAATACTTCATTAAGTGCAGAGAATTTTAAACATTTTTTTATTTACCAAATACTGAAATTATAAATTTTGAAAGAAAAAAAAAATTAATAAATTTTATTTAACAAAAAACAAAATAAACATTTTCGAAGAACTATGATTGGTCGATGGAGCTTAATTTTTTATAATTTATTTTTATAATGAAGTTAATAATAATTTAGTTTTTATTGGAAGCAGGTCAAGGAAAATTTAAAAGTATTATTTTTAAAAATTATTTATGTATTTTAATAATAAAGTTATAAAATATAAGTTTTTCATTTTAGAAGTATTACAGATTATTTATTTTTTCACTTTTTATTAATGTTTTATTTAAGAGAAAAAAAAAAACAATTTTTATGATTATTTATGGTGACAATTAATTAATTAACTTGTAATACTTTTAATTAAAAAAATGTCTGGAAGTAACAATAAATTCAGTTATTTATTATAATACGGTTTTTGGTTGTTATACTCTAGAAAAATTATAATTAAATAAAATAAATTATAAATATATAATTATATAAATAATTATAAAATTGAATTAATTTTTGAAATTTTAATTTAAAAATAAAACGAAACTTTTGAACACAAATAATAAAATGAGTCACAGTCAATCTTCATTTGCTACACTTATGAAGATTTTTAGTTTGAGTTTTTTTATATATGTATTTATTTTTTATTGTTTGCGATAAGAATTAAAATTTCGTTTTTTTATATCATTTTATTTTTTTATTGAAATATTAACATTAATTTTAGTTAAATAATGAATTAAAAAAATATTACTTAATATAGAAAAATAATTTTATTCATTCAAATATTTTATTTTTGTTTAAAAATTATCAAATTTAATTCTTCAATGAAAGCATCTTAAATCTTTTAGAAATGATTATTCACTATAAAACTATTAAAATTATTTATAATATAAAACGCTTAACGCTTTATTCATGCTTAATGGTTTACGATTATATTTGATTTTCTTTTTGAATAATTAATGCTATCCAGCTGTGATTTAATATAAATACTATTACCCATTTCAGCACTAAATATATTATGTATTTTACTTAATTGTCAAAAGAAATAAATAAATATTATAATTACAAATAAGCTTTAAACAAATTGCTTGTAATTTGTTTTAATATTAGTGTTAAAAGATTAAATTCACTGATCAAAGGTAAAAGAGAAGAATATAAAATAAAAACAAAAATCTTTAAAAGGAATTTTAAAAAAAAAATTAATCTCTTATATTTAGTTCAATTAATAAAATAACATTAAGATGTTTTTGTTTAAAAAAAGCACAAAGTAACACAACCACATCAATGTTTACCACAAAAAGAATAAATTAGACTTTAATTAATTGTGGTGGTTATCAATTAAATTTTGATTAATGTCGAAATTATTTATTATACTTTTTTTTCCTCTGTTATTTGCCTTTGGTGAAAAATTCGCACATATAAAAGTGACAATATATATATATATATATATCTGAATAAAATAATACAAACACTTAAATATTAAGTCTATTTTTGGACAACAGGTGAAACACATATTAAAAGTGTTTTAATTTGCGACCATTTAAATCATAAATAGAAATGATGAATTAATAAAAAAAAAATTGATTTACTTTCACTCTAAAATTTGTTTAGCATTTCAAGTTTTTTTTATTACTTTGATTGATTTTAAATTGTTTTTTTTTATTCAATTAATTTCAAAATTTGTGTGCTTCTTATGCCTTATTCTTAATTATAATAAAAAAAGTATAAATTAGAATATGTGTAGAGCATGAGTTTATTAAAAAATACTCATGGTATACATGAAACAAAAGGAATTTATTATATATATTTATATATGTAGAATTCATATGACTGCACGCCATCAGACTGCAATAATATATTTTTAACTTTACACAGAAAATTTAAAGTTCAAAGTCACAATATTAAAATACAATAAAAATATTCCTTAAACGGTTATACTTGGCGCATCTTTGTTTATTATTATTTTATTTTTTTTTCGATTTTTAATAAAATATTTTCGGTGTATGTAATTTCACAATGATTATATTTTATTTATTAATTTTATTTAATTTTCAGTTATTTTCAAATAAATATTTAACTCTCTGTATTTTATATTACATAATTTGCTTATTTTTCTTTTGTATAATATAATATCTTGAACGTAAAAGGTAATAATATTATTATTATTGATTTAATTTATTTTTATTTTTTTGTAAGTAATTGAAGGTTATTATAGCTTAAAAACGATGAGTGTATAATTTTTTCTTTATTATTACTCAATTAATTATTGGTTATAGTGTTTATTAATTATTATTTAATTAAATATAATTTTTATTAGATCAATTTAAATTAATTTTATATAAATTTGATTTGTTTTAACAAAAAGAAACCGAAATATTTAAGCACATAGAAAAAATTTATATTTTCTTTCAATGAAAAATATATTTAATTTAATTATCCGAAATTCTTATCTTTATTAATGGAAACGCATACACATTTTACGTTACGCCTAAATATTTAAACATGAAAAAAAACTTTTATCGGTTTTTATTTAAACAAATCTTTAAATATTTTGAATTTAATGTTTAACACTTTAGTTAAATTTTACTTTAAATTGATTTTTAAAAGAAAATATTTTATACTTAGATCCGTTATAAACAGAAAATAAATCTGAAACTTATAAATTACTGATTATAACAAAAAGAAATTAATTGAATCAATTGAATTTTATTCAAACAAATTCCTTTAAAATAATTAGCCAGCAGTAATTACATTTTTTTATTTTGAATGAAAAAACAAATTAATTAAGAGGAAAAAACGATAAAACGACATCAAACTAACCTTAAAATAAAACAAACAATTTTCTTATGTGGGATAATTGTTGTTATATTTTATTTTCAGAAAAACTATAAAACATTTTTATTTTGTTTATTTTGTACATTTCAGCGAAAACAATTTTATTTAAACAAAATATCACTCAAACTGTTATTGAAAAACACTCTATGGAATTTTTTGAAAAACAAAATCTTATTACAGTCACTTAAAAATCATTAATTTTTTTCTATTTAAATTGCTATTAAATATTTTATTTATAACAAACATATTTTTATAATTTATGCCAAATTATAAAACAACAAAAAAAATCGGTTAAAATGATTACTTATAATCAAGAGCAAATCACTAACTGAAATATTACAAATATTTTCAAAAGGTAATGCCTAAGTTTAAGCTTATCATATTGAAAAATTTATTGTTACTTATTTTCTGTTGTTCGCTTTATTAAACAAAAACAAAAACTTATTTTGTTAGCAAACATATTTTATGATATTAGTTGTATATTCTTTGGATCGGATTGAATTCAACTTGTAAGAAACAAAATATACAATCTATTCCATTTAACTCTTTTATTACTTAGATCAGGTATTTGAATACATATAAATTATACCAAAGTAAATTGTTAATAATATTGTATAGATTAACTCATACAAAAAAATATGATCAATGATTCTAATATAAATATTATGTTACAAAAAAAAAGAAGAAAAATAAAACAAATTCATGCAATAGAAATGGCCACGCGATCCAATGCACATACTTTGACTAGTAATGTATGTCCCACCTCTTTAAAAAGCATTAAATTAATGATTTAATCAAATCCCTACCTATGTTCTACTGACAATAAAATATAAAATGATCTGATCGCTACTGGTGCGTAGTTGCAACATAAACAAATTGGAATGGATGAATATGCGAATGTTTTTGTCATGTAAAATTATAGAAAAATGCAACAAGTGGGAGTTTATAATTCATGATCGATTGAAATTAAATAAATTATGTGTTTAATTTACTAATGACTAAATTTAAGATTGAAAAAACTATACGTATGTTCAATGTCTATTTTACGTTTATCTTTGCTGCAAATAATAAATATAATTTATTTTTACGAAAAAGAAAATCAATTTATATCTACAATGACAATTTTCTCCCTAGGTTACATATATAAATTATTTATTGTAAACGTTTATAGGTAGGTTTTTTTAAAGACAAATAAAATATTAAAAAGTAAAATTATCAATTCTCAAGCAAAGTGTTATGTTAAATGTTTAAAATAAAGGCATTTCAAATATGTTGTTGAAACGTATTGTTATAACTTTTATTTATATTTTTAATCATTGTGATGTGATTTACATTTGATTATTCGGTCAATTTGTCTTGGTTGTTGTTACTTTTTTTGTATATTTATAACTAATAACATAATAATTAACTATTATGTTAAATCTATCTAAGCTGTTAAATTAAATTTATTGTGTTGTCCATAATCCGTAAAATGTTTTCATTTTGCGATATCTTATAAATTTTTTCAATCACGAATATTAAATTGTAATTAAATAAAACAATGAAACGAAAGATAATAATAAAATAAAGGTGCGGTTAATTAGTAATATAAACATTGAAAAAAAAATTTCTTTGGTTAGTAACAAGTACTTTGGGATTAATTATGAGATTTAATTTTTTTCCACCACCATATACGACATACAAATCATTAAATGACATTGAAAATATTATTCGTTTAATAATGATCCGATATTATTTACTGTTGATACTTTTGTGAATTTTATAAGCTATCTGTAGATAATCGTAAAACATTATTATTTTTTGCGATTAAAATATGGATGAAAATAAATATATAAATATTAAGAAAAACAGAACATAAGAAATTTAATTGACTTTTTCATTCAATTATTTCATACATCGTTAATAATTGCATTTTCCTTTATACATATTTGTTATATTTGATATCTGTTGTATACTGCTAGTGATCAGCTTTAATGAAGATACAATATAATAAGATTAGAACAGATTGCCATTATAGGTACCATATATAGTAATAATGTTAACATTTGTAAAATATACACAAAAATATAAGAAACAAATAAATAATTATAATTTTTATTTCATTTTTCTTACATATATCAGTTTTTTTTTATTGTTATCGGATTTTATCTTATTTGTAGAAAGTTATTTAAAAAAATGTTAAAAAAGTTTTTATATTTGATATAAATATGGTATTAAAAATAGAAAAAGAATGAAAACCTTTTTTGATTTTTAAATTACTCTAAGTAAACTATGTCTTATAAATTTAAAAAATGCTAAAGACCCAAATTTATGCAGAATGTATGAGTATGATATTATAAAACCGTTTACGATATTTCGTCGCGCAATATTATTGCAAAGAATTTCATGTTTTTATCAAGCTCTACAATCTTTTTTATAACATTTTAAATTTTGAATACAAAGTAATTGAAAAGGTAAAAATATTGTGTTATTATGAATTATTTTATGCTGCCGACACCCGCTAATATTTTGCATAGGAATTTAGATCGGAGAAACAAAAATATCTGTAACCACGTTGATTGCCGCAGGTAGATTAAAATTTTTCAAAAATGGTTTTATTTATAAATTATAGAAAAAAAAAACACTTGTTAACCTATGGTTAAAATAAACTGTCAATAATTTTTTCATTTAACAAATAATAATTTATTATTCGTAAGTTCTTCTTTGATGTCTTCTAAATTTATGCTTTTTGCTATGTTTAATAAGTAATTTTGATGATTTTTATAATATTATTATCATAAAAACATCGTAACTCTATAGTATATTTTTTAAATTTATTTATACATTAAAGTTATTATAAGATATAATATTAAATGATTTGAATAAAGATAAATGTATAAATAATATCAAACAAATATAATAAACTAAAATATTTTAATAATATTATGATTGTTCTTGTATTTCGATATATATTCACAAGTACTTCCATTATTATCTTTTTCAATATACATTTAGTGAACTATTTATTTTTATTTAAATATATAAATACAATACCGACGTACATAATTAATCATTAAAGTAGATTTTATCATCAGTAAAACTGCTGGTAATTAACATTGAATCGATAATTTTTGATTATAAATGGACTAAATGTAGTTAATGGCTTTTATGTAAAAAATACAAATTTTTAATCCTTTTATTTATTTATTTTTTGCAATAATATATAAAGATTAAATCATAAATTTTTTTCCATTACAAAATAAAAATTCTTTTTTTAGTTTATATCTGCTTCAAAATATTTGCCAGAACGTCAACATACGTTTTGGCGTCAATTTATACATGTGCCGACAAACACTTGAAATATAAATGTTAACTCAGAACAAAATGACAAGCAATATATCAGTGAAATTGATAAGTTATATTTAAATATTGTATAATTTGATTCTTATCTTGATAATTTTATAGGTTTCCAATTGAGATCAAGCATTGGTAGACTTTTTTATTGTTATTTATTGGAATGCTGTTTTTATATTAAAATTTTTATCTTTAAATTTAACTATAATGTTTTGATATTAAATTTTTCAAGAATATTAATAAAAGTTTTAAATATTATATTAAACCATTATTATTTTGACTTTATGTATATATTGTCTTTTATGAGTTCTGATTTTATAATATTATAAAGTTATTTGAAAATAATCGGAGTTTTGAATGGATACAATTGTGCTGTTATTTTTTTTGCTATTTAAAATTTGCAATCAATAAAATGCTACAATCAAAATATCGTTAACACAGCATGTCGAAATTGTCATGCTGTGCATCACTATGACTATTTCTATGTTAAAGATTTAAAATAATCTAATTTAAATTTGTATTTTATTTTTATTCTTTTACTTTATAATTCAATAAATTTTTCAAAACGAATTTTTATATATCCATACATACGTATATATATTTAAAATGTTATAGATCTGCTATTTAAATGTAAAAAAGATGAAGATATTAAATAAAGGATTGTTAAGAAATCAATAATTAAAAATATACTATTTAATAATAATTTATTCTATTTAATTGTTTTATATACGTATAAAAATTTTTTTAACAAAAAAAACAATTCAAATTTTAATAGTGCATAATAAATTTCAGTTCCTTATACGTCTATAACACGTTAGTGGAGACAAAAATAACTGGAAAAAAATTAAAATATGCAAATATGCGATCAAAGTATGATTGATATGTTGAAATTATGATTATCATTTAAATATATTCAGTTAAGTTAAATAAATAGCATTCTCCTGTGACAATAACATAAACGAAACAAGGCAAAAGAATTTTGTTAAATTGAAATTCATTTTTCTTTTTTTGCTTGTTTTGCAGATTGAAACTGGTATTTTGTATTTTACTTTGTTGGTATGGTTTTTATGCAGTGCTATTATTATGTGCGACATTGTACGAAGATACAATTTTTTTTTGGAATTCATCTTATTTTGTTTAATATTTATGATATGCATTTATGTTTGCTCAAATAAAAATAATTTCAATTATAATTGTTGTACGTAAATAAATTCCTTCGCCCTATTGGGAAACCAGCGTGACCATTCTAATACTTTCATATTCAGTAAATTTTTAGGAACTTTAAGCAGTATATGCTTGTATTACTTTGACATCTATTTAATTTATATATTTATAATTTTAAAACAATAAACCATTTATTATTTAATTTATCTTAAATGAATAGCTGTTCATTTCAGTACATAATGGCGAACTACATACCATAATACTCTAATTAACATTACAATACATAATAAACCATTTATTAAATAAGCGAATAATCAAAAGCTGTTATTTATTAAATCATTACAATAAAGTAAATGATTTATTATTAATTTAAAAGTATTAATAAACAGTTGATTTTATTCATTAGTATCTAACTTTACAATATAATTTTCTATAACCAAACATTAAAATAATCATCATTACCATTAATTTTTATTGATACAGTATTACAATAACAATTAAATTAATGATATATTTAAATAAAAAAGTATATTTTTTTTTATAACAAAGACTACAAATTAATTTTGATTTAAAAACACCGATTTAACCTCTATACAAACCTTTATTTAACCTTTATATGATACACTTTTTAATTTAATTCAGTTAAAAATTTCACTTATATAATAAAGAAAAACGAAAAATTACCATTAAAAATTTAATAGATTTTTCATAAAGTTATAACAATAGTGTTTTTTGTACATTGAATTTTCTCAAATCGATCATGTAGAGATCTATTAAAAATATTTATTTACAATAATAATTGTAATAATTTATCATAATATTTTTAATAAATTTAATTTATTTATTAGTTAACAGACTGTTTAATAATTAATGGTAATTTATTTTACTATTGATTTGTAAGAATTTTTTCATTTAGATTATTGAGTAGTTGCTATACATATTATAAGCTTAATAATGTTTGCGGAGAAATAAAATTACCATTTTTATTTAAAGCATGCTATTTAGCTTACTATTATACTCTAATTAAATTATTTAAATAGCAACAACTAATAGAAATCAATTAAATGAATCAGTTTGTAAATGTTATTTACCTTTTGCAAAAAAAAATGTAAAACTTGCAATAAGTAAAAAAAATACACAACATGGTTTAATTGCATTTCTTGTTTATGCTAATCTTTCATTATATTTTGTTGCCAATTAAAAACAGTGTTACATTTGTTAAATAAGATTTACTATAAAACGAGAAAAATATACAAAAAAATAGAAAATTAAATGTAACTTGGTGCATTTATAAATATTAATTAAATGTTTTAAAATAAATTTACTTAACCTGTTTATATTTTTATTTGATACTTACGTTGGGCAAAGTCTGCTCTCGTGCTTTAGCAGTAAAAATAAGAACATAACAAAATTGATAAAGCAATGGAAGTATAAAATGCGAATTAAAACAATTAAAAAAAAGTAAATCGTTTTGATAAAGCAATATTGGAACGAATTTTAATTTAAATTTTAAATTCGCTAATCAAATAAAATTTCACTTGAAAATTAGCATTCTCATTAAAATTGTTTCATAATTGTCATGAACTCTTGTTAAAATTTTGATTATAATATTATTACTTTAGGTTAAAACATAATGAATTATGCGGTTTCCTAAGAATATACTGCGATTTAGACGTGGCAATCATGGTAAACAGCAATTACTTTTCCTGCAATCTTGATTAATATATAAATATTATTGGCGGTTTTTGACCGCAGAAAATATTTTTAATTATAATCGAATTTAAATTAGAATCGATATTGTATAAAAATGAAATGTTTATATAATATGATAAAATCATGTAATTATGTGAAATAGTGTTGCGTGTCGATTCGTTAAAAAACAAAAAGTATAGTATTGCGTGCCTTGGATACTAATTCTTGAATAATACTTTTACAAATATTTAGAATTTTTTATTAATTTTTAAATTTTTGAATTTAAAATTAATTTGTTTTCTACATTTAAAATGTATATCAAAAATTAATCTTTTGAAAATGCGTGCATATAAAAAATTACTTTTTAATATAAAAGCTTAATAAGTTGAAGACAAACATTATAATAGTAATAAAAAATCATTTTTTAAATTGTCATGTTTTATAGTAGATTGTCATTACACATCAAAATGATAATTATTTTGCTATATAAAATTAAATGTTGATTCGAATTAAATTTATCAAAACAATCTTTTAGTTTCCAGATATCTGAGCTTCTAAATATTATTACGTACATAAAAAATTGTTAATGATCAAATAGCAGGTGTTTGTTATATATATATATATATATATATGTCATTTGCTAATCGATGAAGCTGTATAACCAGATATGCTGGTTTAAAAGATTTTCTTTTAATTGCAATTGTACACTTTTTACTCTTGTATTTTTTTTAAACTGATTAAATCTGAAGTTAAGATTAAAAACGGAAGAAAGATATCAAAATAAAAAAATGTGCAGTTAAACATAATAAAGGAATTCGAACTAAAAGCGTTAATGAGATTATTGGATATCAAAATACTAATTAATTTTTAATCAGTTTGAGCTAATTGATTAGTTATTTATTAATTAAAACTTAAAAAAACAATATTCGTTTTCATTATGGTTGTTTTTCAGTTTTGAAAGAAATTCTTCAGAAATGTTGAGTTTTTTTTCGAAGTTTATATTGTTTGCTATAGTTTAGATAATACTAAATAAATACGAGTAAAGTGTTTACATTTATCAACTGTGACTTTAATTTTATTTTTTGACACTTTTTAAAATTTAAGTTTTATATAATAATTATTTCGCAATTAATAAATGTAAATTTAGTGCAAATTTGTGTTTTTGAATTAAGGTTATTTGTTTTAAATAAAATTTAACAATCCATTTGAAATTGTACAAAAAAGAACATTAAATAATTTTTGTAATGCAACATTTGTTACAATTAGGCACTACTATTACTTTGCGTCTCACATTTGGTCGCTTAAATGGTTTATTTATAAACAGTATCCAATGGCTATTATGCTTTTTATATTCCATTATCAGCATCATAGCTCTAAATTACCTTAAGATAAAAAAGCATTAGCATTTTATTTATTATTTGATTGATTTTAAAACTTATTATAAGAAGGTAATTAAGTTTTTATCATTTTTAAATTAATTAAAAAATATGTTGTTTTTTTGGTGTGCCGACATAAAATCAAATCAATGAACCAAATTTATAAAGACTAATTAATTAAATAATAAAACCAAATGTATTTTCACTTCTTATATTTATTTAATACTTAATAAAATTTAATTTTTCGATAGCACGAAGTTAGTTCATGATTTTGAATGGCGAGACAGTCACGGTATCGAGGTATCGAGAACGAACGTTTTTCTTCAACTTTAACTATTTATTGTGTGTCTATAATATTTTGTATTATAAATTCATATTTGTTCCAAAACTCTATATGACTATATTCCACGCGTAATATTATTAATTATATTTAATGACCATTTCTCACGTTTTGCAAAATGCATCTCAAAGAAGGTTACTCAAATAACAAAATGTTTTCAACAAAAAATAGATAATATATTCAATTTTATTTATATATATATTTATATATTGAATTAAATTCACAAATCTCAAATGCAACAAGAAAATTGTGTGATTAAATGTTGTGTGCTTTAGTGTCTGTGTTTAAGTGTCGTGTAATTAAGTGTCGTGTGATTAAATGTCATGTCATTTATACTAACTTTATAAACTAATTAAATAACATTCTTACAATACAATTAAATATTTCCGCTGCATTCAATTCTTTTGCATAAAAGTGTAATTAATAAAATTGTTATAATCGTGCTATGTTCTAAGTAATATTTAGTCCAGGAATTATAAACTTTATTACTTCATTTGGTGATAATATGTATAATCAACATTATAATTTCTTATGAAAATTGTAATTATGTTTGCTCTTTATTTTATTACAACAGTATATTTATGTAGATTAAGTTATTTAAAAAATGTTACGTTGATATAAAATAACAAACTTCCGTTTTAAAGTATGAAAATATCTCTATAATTAATATAGCAAAACCCGATATCAATAAATATATTTACTGTTAGTTTTTTTTTAATCACACAAAAATAATTGTTTGCAATTTTAAACTTCCCTATTCATTTACCCGTTGATAGTAAATTTAATCTTATTAGATAAGTACATTGCATTTACAAACAATATATTGATATTGGTCATGTTGCAATTTTTTATATATTATAATTAAAAAAAAAATTTAAAGTGTTGGCTTGTTCAATGCTTTGTAAATTCTAAACCGAAAAAAAATCTGTCTCTTATCTCTCAAAATAATTTTAATCAATAAAATAAAATATTAATCTTAAATTTATTTATATATATTTTATAAATATTAAATATCAAGCGAATTAAGTTTTAGAATTTAGTGAGAGAAATAATAAAAAATTGGTTATTTTGAGCGAAATGAAAACGAAAAAAAATTATGTAATTGCTTTTAAATAAAATAAATAAAAATATACAAGTAATTCATTAATTATATTATAAATCATAATAAAACAGCACGATTATAAATTACACGCTGCGTATCACGATTGTTCTTCAATAAAAAATATCTGACTAAGGTAAAAGCCAAAACTAGATAAATTTATTAATTTAATAACAATCAAAACATAAATAAAAGATGTTTTGCTTTGCTAAAATTACGCTTTCATTGATGAACCACAAATGAACCAAAAGTAAATTTAGTTTTTGTCACTGAACTGAATAAAGAGTAAAGTACGAAGAATCTCATTGATTTCTTTTGCCACTTAAAAAAACGAAGCATAGTTAATAAAAAAAACGAACCAAAAAGCTTTCATTAAAGAACAATCAAAATATATATAAGAAGCAAATGACTCAACAATTAAAATTAAAATTAAAAAAAATACAAACAATCTAAACATTTTCTTTAACAAAAGCCTTTAATGACAAATTGTGTATATGAAATACTATAATAAACTATTCAATCGTTTTAATTAAAAGTGTTTTTTAAGTGTAGAAAATTCTTTTAATTGAGTTTTTTTTAAACATTATTTATTTACTGTAAAACCAACAATAAAACCATGATTCGCATACGCAATTATGTATTTATATTTCGTTAGTTTATTTAATAATTATATAAAAATAGAATTAATTACTAAAAATAAATAAAATTTTAAATTGATGCTATTTGCATAATACTTAAACACGCAACTATTTTCTGAACGTAAAAAAGTTACGATTATTTTATTTAGGACTATTTACTTGTTTTATATTTTAAAAGGTTATCATTACTCTGAAAAGTTGTTTAATTAATAATTAAATCAAATATTTTTTATATGCGGTTTGTAATGTTAAACAGGATATTAACTTCACATATATTTCCGTAAAGTAATCACGCAATAAACGATTCATGCCTCTATTAAACAACATAGAATTTAATCACGATATATTAAGATAAATTAATTTAAATGAGCACATTGTACATTTATTTTTATAATTGATGTTTTATTTTTTATTTATTCAATAAAAATGTGAAACAATTTAATCACTTCTTTATTCTTATGTTTAAACAGAATAACATGCTCAAAATTTTAATAATTATTTTATTTTGTGAATAAAGTCATTAAACACGACTTTGAGCACACGACAATTTTATAAATTTAAATTGTTTTCATTGCAACACCCGTTTAAAATCGACTATAATTATTATAAACATGGACTAAAAAAAGAAAAATTATTATATATTAAATTACATTTTTGAACAAAACATTATAATTAAAAAATCAATTAAAATCATTAAATTTTTATTAAAATACATTTTATTGTTTACATAATTTTTTAGTTTTTAAATAATAAAACCCAGCGTAATTATATTATTCACCGAATTAAAACTAAATTAGTTTTATTTCTTTCGCAAGCTTTTAAAATAAATTCAAAAGACAATAATAAGAAAATTTTAAAATTTCAATTAAGAAAAAACACAATTAAAATCCATTTTTATTCGGTATGGTGAATTAAATTGTAATTTTTATTTAATTTAAAAAGAATAATTTCCTGTGTCTTGTGTGGTCCATTAGGTATTCTGTCAATAAAGATTTGCTCGTAATGAAATATTTCATATTAAAGTTAGAAGTTTTATAAGAAAATTAAATCAACGACCTAGTTTCTTATATGTATATATTTTTTTTTTATTATATTTTTGCGACGTTGAGGCTAGATCGTTTAACTGAAAACAATAGGTTATTGTTTTCTTTTTATTTTATTTTTTAACGAGTCATATATTATATTACCTGCATCACGATTTGACTTTCTAGTCGGTTATAGTTTACTTCAAAATTAAGATTTATTGTAATTATTTTAAAATTATTTATTTAATTTTTTATGCTTATTTTATAACCGGCTTATATACATATATTATTTAAAATACCTTTATAAACATATTTTATAAAAATGATTAAATATTAATGAAAAATTGCCACTGCAATTAGTAAGCAAATGATTAAAAAATTTATTTTAATCAAAGTGTTATAATTATAGTTCAAATAAATTTCTCTATAATTACAATCTAATGTTTTACATAAATTATTTAAATGAAAAAAAAAAAACCTATTTATTATGAAAAAATATAAAGTTTCCTGCAGCTTATGATTTATCGTTCTAAATAATGTTATTGCTATGCACTGATGCATTTTTTTTTTAAGAATAAAAATATTTTTTAGCTTTGCAAATATTATTTCCAGTTTTAAATAAATCATATAATTACGAATAAGAAAAAGAAGATAATTAAATTAAAACTAAACAACAACAATAAAAATATAACAACGGATATGCATATATTTATCTGAATCGAGTGTATAAAAGTTTAAAATAATTTAATAATTAATAAATCTATTAAAATATATTAAATAAAAACCATTTTCCCAGTTAATAATGATGTTGGAAAATCTCACAATTCGCCAATAATAGCTAAATATGGTATATTGATTTCAGTATACGATTGTAACATTTATATTTTAAAGAATCTTTATAGTATGATTTACAATTTAAAAATGATTTTAAATAAGATATATTGTTTTCTATAAATGTTATTCAGATTAAAATGCAAATTTTCGATAAATTTATTTTTTATATTTATTATTAAAAAAAAATTAAAATATTGGTGAATGGGAAAATATATATTTTCATAATATGAATCAATGTTTATCTGATACAACAGGAATTCATAATTTTTTATTTATTAAAACAACATTAATATTTATTAATCTGTAAATAGTCTTATAACAACAGGCATTGTATCAAATGATAAATATAAAATAAAACATGTCATGATTTTAATCGACTTGCACAAAAAAAATCTAAATTGCAATTAAATTACTATTTTATAATTACATTAAACATACTAAAAGTTAAAAGTAGAGACCAATTATTAATCGTTTAAAAAACAATTATATATGTAAGACGTTTAAAGACCCATTTACGGATTACAATTTAAATTCTTTAATCAAAAACGTGATAAAAGCTTAACAAGAACTATGTTTTATGTTTATGTGGTGTAACATTTGTCACTTGTTTTTTGAACAACAAAGACTTAACTGTTTAACCGATCAATGATTTCGCATTTTGCCAATAAATTTTAATTAATTTGTTGTCTTATTTTTTTAATAATTAAAAAAAGTAATTACTTTAAATACACTGAATAATTATCATTCTGCTGGTAGTCGATAATGATATTAAAATTAAAAGTAAACAGTTTATACACTTGAGATGACAAATTTTATTTTTTATTGCAAAAAGTATTCAATTTATTTTACTAATTGTCTCATTATAAGTTTTAAATATATATGTACATTTTAAAGCCATGTTATGTCCAAATATATACAGAATAATCACTATGATTATAGTATAAGATCAAAGATTAAATAAAACTAGAAGCTAAAATTTTCTACTGATTCATTGAGTTACATTGCTTATACGCTAAAATAAAAACCATCTATTTGAAGGTTTCCGTAAGTAAATACAGAGATTAAATCTACTATAGTTTAAATCTTAAAAAAACTAGCATAAAATAAAGTTATCAATAATGTAAATATAATATAAATTTAAATTTTCGCATTATAATAAATTGTATTTTATAAATAAATTTCAGTTTTATTAGCAAGAGTTTAAATTTAAATAAACGATGCAGAAAGAAAAAATGTTTTTAAAAAATTGAATAGTCTAATACAAAACGACTGTTTTTTAAAAAACTAAAAAGAGTTAATAATATTATAGTTAAATGATAAAATCCTATTTCTCTGCACATTTATCTATCTTCCAGTTTTATAGATAAAGATAATAAATTATATTTAATGTTATTTATTCTATTAACTCTGTGCGACTTACATTTCTTCTTTGCGATAAATTGCATTCATTTTAAATTAAATTTGATTTCATTTGATATTTTATTTTCTTAGAAAATTGCTATTTATCAAAACTGTATAAAAAACATACATTAAATAAAATATAATGTTGAAAAAAGAAAAATTTATAAAAGTATTTTCTAGTCTGGCAAGCAGTTCTTCGTATTTATTTTTATAATTTTTTAATGCCAAACACCTGATGGTTAAATTTATGCAACGTTTAATATTTAATATAATATTATGTTATGCGATGCTCAACCATGTGATAATTTTGTAATTTTTTATAATAAAATATAAGTTCAGTTATACAACAGTTTTTTTTAAATATTAATTACGACACGAATTAATTTGCTTTTCTATTTTACTAACAAATTACGTGTCGGAGTCTCATTGATTTATTGAAATTAAAAGTTTTACTTTTTTTTTACAATACATTTTTTTTTGTAAACTAAACTTGTTAATCTTTTAACTAACTGCGACTTTGCCAAATTCAAAGTGTTATCAATAACCATAATAACAGCAATAAATTAATCCCAGTTATTATTTTATTTATAATTCACAAAATTTTAAATAATTTTTTTACAGTCACATGATAGTCCGAAGAATGTATTATGCTACCACAAAATTAAAAAATACATACCGCATAAAATTTAACAATCTTAATACAAGACGCGTACGATCAGCTTAATAAAGTTACAAAAAAAAAAATCCCATAAAATGAACTATTTTATTAATTTTATATAAAACAAAATAGGTAAAAACAAGTTATTAAAGAAATTGATATGAAAAGTTTAAGTCAAGTAGAGATATATAAATATATACTCATTGCTTGATAAGTACTGGTATGAAGATTTACGATCGCTTAATTGGAATTTAGTGCAATTTAAAATTGCGATGCTGTATAAATTTTCATTATTGATAAAATTGATTTTCTTCTTCAATTGAATTAAGGAAATATAATGAAGAAGAATATATAAATAAATATATATAATTTTTAAGGTATTGTTCATAAATATCTTATCATACATTTTTTTGTTTAATCTATTCACACATAATTTGTGCAGAATTTTCTAGATTGTTACAGACGAGACAGCAAAACTAATTTATATCCAATTGTGTTACAAAAAAAAATTGAGGGACAAGTTTTTAGTTATTACTATATTAAAAGCTTCGTCCTATAATGACATATTTTTATAATTATTATCGTAATTAAATGGATTTATCTATATTGCATTACAGAACATTTATTACCTTATGAAAGAAACCACTCGTAATGCATTACCTTAATTCTCAATGTTATAAATATAAATTCGATTAAAATGGTTCAAGAAAAGCATATAATTAATACTCTTCATGAATTTTTGACTTTACATTTTATATCCATTTATATATAACTAAAATTAACTCGGGATTGACTGATAGTGTTTCCCATTATTAATTTAAGCTTTGAGTTTCAGCAATTATTCATTTTGATTTTTTTGTTACTTAAAAAGCATAACTGAAAAAAATTATTAACCAGTTTCATCAGCAACTTTTAAATCGTACGAGATTTTTAAATTATTAAAAAATATGCGGATGACAAACGACATTGTTGTTTAGTCATAAACATTAAATTTTTAATATTTATTAAATGACATTTACCCTGACGATTAACAATCAAAAAACGTTTTTTAAGGTGTGAATTATTGTAATTTATCGTGTTTATTTATAAACTTAATCGAATATTTCAATAAAAACAATTCATAATTGTTAAAAAATAAAATCAAAATTAAAATAAACGTACACAACCAAATAGAAAAACAAAAATAAGTTTACACTTCTCTTGAACAATGCAGAAACTATTTAACTAAATCTTTATAATAATAATAACGTGCTGTAGGTTGGTGATTCGTATATTTGTTTAGCCTGAATTTTTAAGCTATTAGATAAAATCTTTACCAAATAAACATTTAAATAAAATAAATTTTGATTTATTCAAAAAAAAAAATTTTAATTTATAATAGGATGATTTTAAGATAAAAGTAATCATTCAAATTAACAATAGGATAAACCACAATGTATGGCGCCTGACGTTTGGTAATTGACGCGTGATTACCGTATGACAAATTTGAGAAAATTGTCTTTGAAAATTTGAAGAATTAAAAGATTACATTACATTGCTTAATTTATGTAATTAATTAAATTCAAAATTACCACATGTGTTTTTATTGACCTAATATTTGCTTTCAATTGTTTGCTTGATGTTTTGTATTACTTGTTAAGAAATTTGCAGAAAACGTATTTAAAGCTCTGTTCAATTATTTTCATTATAATATGGTTTTATCAACAACAAAGATTTCTTTCTTATTATTATTATAACATAAAAATAAATAGAATTACTAACCATATCTAATTATATATAAAAAAGGTTACAAATGTATGAAATTCAACAAATAATAATAATATTAATAATAATAAGTACAAACAGCCAGCATCCTATCATCACACAATTGTTAAATAGTTTTATTTAAACACTCTACAAGTTCAACTATCCTAATAAACTATAAAACATGTAGGTAGATTGAAAGTAAATATTTCTACTAATAATTACAAACAAAAAAAAATGACAAAACCAAAACAAATCAACGTTATTTATATGAACGAAAAAAAAATCATTTGGAAAGACTTAAAAAAAAACGAATGAAATAAATTAAGTTGTAAAGCAGCTACATTATAAAAATCATCTTTGTTGTTGAACAAAATAGATTACCTTTTAAGTAAATATGAAATAATTTATAAAGAAAAAGTATAACAAATTGTATCAATTATTATCAGCTTTTTTATTTACTTTATTATATTTTAGAATTTATATAAGGTTTCTATACAAAAATCATGTCGATGACATCATTATTAATATTTTGATATTTTATGATTTACAAATGCAGTTCTCCTTCTCTGTTTCTTTATTAATTTATTATCTTTTTGCTAAAATATATATTAATAATAATTAAGATACCAGCAACAACTAAATTCAAAAGCTTTATATAGCTTTTGACAATTTTTCATCTGGTTATTAACATTAAATTAATAATGAAATGATAAAAGAAATTCTCTAAATCCAAAATTGGTAACTTGTAATTAATTCTTAATTAATTTGATTTATTATATATTTTAGTTTTGTTTTTCCTCAGCATAGTAGTTAATAAAGAATAATTATAAGCAATAAAAATAATAAAAGCAAAAAAAAAATTAAAAGAAAAAGGTTTCAAGTCATCGACATCACAGCTTCTTCCACGTAACACCATATGACATCCAATTCAGATGGGAATTCATGTAGCAATGTTTATTTTATTATTATTATTATTATTATTATTATTATTAATATTTTTTTTTTTGATATTGTCCAGCTGTCTGTACGTTTTCGATTATTTTTAAAATAATAATTATTGTTATTAATATTTACGTTATGAACAGACAAAATATTTATTTATGCTTTTTAATTTTTATTGTTAATTTAATTATAGTTAATCAACTTTCCGCATCAATGTTTCAATAGATTTTTTTCTGCAAATTAACAGTATATATATATATATATATATATATATATATATATATATATATTATTACACTTTGTTATTCGATATAAAAATAATAATTTTGAAATCTTGATTTGGCTAATTACTGTTGATTTTAAAAATAATAATAAACTATAATTATTTATCGGTGAATTTGTAAAAGAATTTATTAAAAGATTTGATAAACATGTTTTTTAATTAAAATTAAACCAATGTTTATGCAAATAATGATATAGTATAATTGAAAGTGTGTAACACCTGTATCTGATTTCTTCTTAAAAACAAACTTGACAGACATTTGCATTCAATATGTTTGTTTAAATTTTAATTTGATTTGACAATTCTTAGAGGAAAAAAATGCCAATTGTACTGTTTTTTTTTTTGTTGTTATAATTTGGCTCATGTATAATGAACTCTAACATGTCTTTGGTAAGTTGTTAACAATAATCTGATTAAAATAAATAAATGAATGACATTTTATTTGTTTTATGTACATTTAATAAAAAAATATTGTATAACATTTTTTCTATGTTGCATGTTGTTACTGTTTGGCGTTATTTTTTATTTTAAAATAAATTTTTGTAACTGGATATCAAACAATGTTTTTGGAAAAAGAGGCTATGTTAATAAATTCGTTTCGCTCCTTATTTTAAATATATATTTATATCATTAAATGTGAATCTACTTATCCATCCAACAGAACGTAAAAAGTACCTAACAATTTTTTACAAAAGAATTCAAGATTTAAGTCATTTAAGTACACAGCATGGCACTTTATTCTTATAAAGCACAATCACACCTTCGCGTTTTTAGTAATTTTATTATTTTTATTAGTTTTTATAAATTAAATAAAACAATTGCATTAAACATTGTATTTGAATTTTGTATGTACAGTTGAGCTGGTTAAATGTTGAGTTGTTGTCGTAACATTACGCGTTTCATACACGCAAAGGTGTTGCGGTTATTATCTCTAAAAGTTTAGTTAATTGAAAAAAATAAAATAATAAATAAAAAAGTAATTAAAAACAAATCAATCATTATGTATATTATTATATATATATATATATATATATATATATATATATATATATATATAAACAATAACATAAATAAACAGTTTTATAGAAGAGAAGTTTAACTACGATTTTTTATAATTTTTAACTAACATAAATCATGCGTTGATTGATGTTTATATGATAATAAATATTTGTGTTAACTAAATAAAAAGATGCTTGTATAGCGAATTTAAATTAAATATGACACCTAACGACTTAAATCGCATCTTATAAAGTGTCACACCTTTATTTAAAATAAGAAAAATAAACAATAATACAATTAAAATTAATTAAACATTAAACAAGTTTTTATCAATTTCAAAAACGCAAAGTATAATTATGCTAAAATTTTAGCTACATTTGACAATGTATGCTGCTAGAAACATATTTTTTTTACATGCGTTGTATAAACAATAATAATTAATTTATAAAAAATATTTTCAGTATAAAGTTGATGAGAGAATATTTAGTTATTTACCTTTTTTAACTATTAGAAACCTAAGAAAAAACAATCTTTTTGGTACATTTCGTAAAGTTTTATTTATTTTTTTTTCAAAAATCTTTTAATAAAAGCTTGTCTATAATAGACAATATACGCAATAATTAACTATAGTATTAAGTGATCGAAAAAAAATATATTTATTCACATCATTGTAATTTCATCGTTATCTTTCTGCCAGATACAGTTGCTACTGTTTTTTATTTGATATAAAAAACGACATTAGTAAGTAACTGCTTGCCGCACGACAACATATGCTTGAAACAGAAAACATCTTTACAAACATTTTACCAGTAGCATAAAGTGCAAAAAAGTTAAATAAAGAAGAAAACATTTTCTTGTAACATTTTTAGTGTTGTCTAAATATTGGCATGACCTGATTATTCTTTCTTATATTCTATTTGTCTTTTTTATTTAACAAAAACTAAATTGACTTTGATCGTATCATAGTCATTTAAAAAAATATTTAAAAGATTAAATTTAAGTAAGATTGAGATGTTTTGGATTACAAATTTGAAAAAAAAATCTTATCTAATTAGCATTTTTAAAAATGGATGTCGCGTCACTTTCAATGTTTGTCATAATTTTTTCGCTAAATTATTATCTTAAGAAATATTTTGTGTAATTTTCCAATGATCTATGCTAGCATAAAATATGCTTAATCGTAAAAAAAATATTTTTTTTTATCAAAAAAAAAAAAAAAAAAATCAAATTAATCTTCTCTTTATTGCGGATTTTCGGTAGTCAGAGTATTTTAATATCTTCGATGTATCCAAGAAACATCAGTTTGCTTTTATAATATATATAGTATTGATGAGCAAAATGATAAATTAGAGTAATAAAATAATCATACCATAAACTATAGAGGAATTTGAATAAAACATAATTGTAAACGTGAATGTAAATATAAATGAATACTTCATGCCTATAATTGATTAATGAATCAATGTGAATATGTATTATCAAATATAAAAGCTTTAATAATATACAGTAAATGTCAATCATAATAAATAAAACTTTATTATACTTTGTGATTAATTCATCAAAAGTATACAATAGAAGATAATCACAATTAAATTTTAATGAAATGATTAAAACGATTGTTGTTATGTTAACAAAAATTAAAATAAAGAATCGTCTGTGTATATATTAAGAAGAGATAAATAAAACACAGTAGCAAAAGATAATTATAATAAATTCTATATATAATAAGGTTTCCATATTTTAATTTAATTTAATTTGAATTATTAACAATAAATATACTCTGATTAATGCAAAATTAATAAAAATAATTAAATAAGGATTTTTAAACACAAAGTAGTAGAATTGAAGGTAAAAGAGTTTTTTTTTTTTTTTCATTGCATTGAAACGATTATTCAATACTTGAGGTATTTATAAAAGAAGAAAATGTATATTCTTAAGAAAAAAAAAAAAAAAGAAATAAAGAAAAATTTTATTCGAATCACTGAAATGCGATCTTTAAATTCATCTCTTTTAATGTCTTTTTATAATTTTCATTCATTTATTTCTTTAATAATTTAAATTCATAAGAGATATAATAATTATATAAATTTTTCAAAATTGCATTATTTATTTTCAAGAATAATATAAATTAATAAATTAAATGTATCATGTATGGATCATTTAATAACACAATGCTTATTGTCTGACTATTGGACTGAAATCGACTCTTAAACTTGTATTTAATATAAAAAATGAAGCATAGCAAAGCAAAAAAAAAAGAAAAAGATTAATGAATACATTTTATTTATCCAGACTTTACATTACTCAAATTCTTTTATTATTATAAAAGAATTTCTTAAAATTATACGCAAAGCTTCCAAAAAATAAAAAAAAAATACTTTTATTTCTTATTGTGCTTTATTGCCTATTTAAAACTTTTTAAACAATAACAATAAAATAGCAGACACCATACAATTATATAAAATATTTAACAGATTTTAATTATATCGTAAAATTTAATTTAATTATTAAATAATATTGATGAATTTATTGTACATAATTTTAAGTTTTTTTTTATACATAATAATAAAAATAAAACAAATAAATTGTTGCAAGGTTTAATTGAATTAAATTCAAATAATTTATTGTTCGTATTCGCATATCATGTTTAAACCAAAACTTGCTATTCCTTTACCAGGTATGATATACCAAATTTATGAGTCATTATATTTATTTTATTACTTTTATGTTTTATTTAAGTTTTTGTTTTAATTCGTATTATATCTCTACAAAAAAAAATATGTTGTTTGTTATTTCTTATCGTTGCTGAAATGGCTTTACGTATTAAAATGTATAATATTAAAATTAAATAAATTACCGTATAATAACACAAATACAATAATAATCAATATAATTATATATTTTTTAATTATTAATAATTCGTTTTATTTAATTTTTTTTTGTCTATTTATATAGAATATTGCACTTGATAATAAATAACGAAATAATAAACAACTGTATCTTATCTAAAATTAAAATTATTATTGTTCAATTGATAAGGCAAAATAAAAAGAAATAGCGTGTGATAAAAACTGATATACAAATAATAATAATAGTATCAAAGTAGATTTCATTTTTCAATTTCATATTTTTTGCAATCGAATTTTTCACTTTAATTCATTATAAATGAAAATTATTTACCAGTGATTTTGTGTTGTTAAAAATTTTATTGTATTTTATTATATTATTTAATTTTTATTAAGAATTCATTGGAATTCTTTAAACGAATTAAAAGAGAATGAAGTTTTTAATAACATTTTTTATATTAATTAATATTGTCCTAATTTCTGGTTTGTTTAAGTGTTTTCAAATCGATAACTACGTTTTAAATTAACAAATTATTTTGTGTATTATACATATTTTTTATAGGAAATTCATTATACGAACCAGATTTCGATGATATTTTACTTTTAACAACACAAATATATGAGGATGACATATTATGGCCAAATGAAAGTGGCAGTGGCAATGATAGTGACAATGACAACTCGAGTATATTAGATACAAATACCGAAATTAATCATTCAGGAGAAAAGCCAACCGAGCATTCATTTATCGATTTTGAAGACAATTCAACAGATCCTACACCAACTATTGATGATTATGATACTGCAACTGAACAGAGTGTAACAGAGAGTGATGAAGAAAATCAATGGAATTACAGTGGAAGTGGTGATAATGATGACAATAATTCTAAGGTCACACAAAGAAATTTAAAAAACCCGGAAATTATACCCATACCTTTATTTGATTATATGAAAGTCAGTTCAGACATATATACAGATGCAGTACTGTGTGAAGAAGCTGTTAATGAATATTTAAAGAAAAATCCAAATGAAAAGAAATTAACATCTCCTGATTTTCCAAACGCGTATCCAAACTATGTTAATCAAACCGAAAGGTAAAGTAATTTTAATTAAAATGAATTTACTATTAAATGAATATATTTTATCTTATATATTTAAGCGTTAAAGTTTATACTGGAATTGGAGTAAATATAACAATACATTGTCTCAACATAGATCCAAAAAGTGATTACCTTCATATCGGTGCATGTAAATATTATACATTTTAAATAAATGCCAAAAAATACTAAAAAAACAAAATTTCTAGTATCGGATAACAATGTTTCTTCGAGTGGTCCAATTATTACAGGGAATATAAACGCTCCAATAAAATTCCTTATAATAGATTCGGATCAATTTTATTTAACATTTGTAAGCCAACATGAATTTGAACATCAATTTAAAGGCTATGCGTTAACGTATTCAGCTTGGGGTGATATTATCACCACACCTGAACCGCAAGTGACTGAGCCAAGTTTGCCCACGAATAAATTAGAAACCATTGTAAAATATTTAACTATCGAGCGAAAGGATCAATCAGAGAGAACATGGGCAATTATTCGAACTGCTTTAACTACGTCAGCAACGGTGTTTGTTATCGAGAAGGAGATTAACGCCACTCAAATTACAGAAGAGAATGTTTTATTTGTAAGAATACTTGGATGTCCAGAAGGTTGGCAAGATAATATTAATTGTGTTTCTATCGAATTTGGCATTCCGTTAATATTAATGGATGATGATATTACCAAGTATGAACTTTCATCAAAAAATCTGGAAATCATGTGGCAAAACTACACAATCAGTATACTTAATTCGCAAAACATTTATGTAAATTGTTTTTTAGTTTTTTAATTATAAATTTAATATAAATGATATTTTTTTGTACATAGGAATATGTAGAATCGACACGTTTACTCTTAATATGGATTAGCATTAGTCTAGCCATTGTAGCTGCATTCCTCTGTGTACTTTATACAATTTGGCGTACTGACATTTTCAAGGATTATAGACGGTATTTTCATATATGTTTTTTTAAAAATCATGACAGAGTAGATTATTATTATGAAAATAAAATAGTCTATTTTATGCCAAACAATGGAAAAAAATATTAAATGCTATGTTACAGAATGTCATCATCATCATCGACTTTGCAATTGGATAAAGATGAATCAAATATGAATAATGATCAATTAGACTTTGATGTATCTATGTATCCATCACCATATCAAAAAGTTCCAACACTGTTTCCAAGTAATGATATATATAGTCAGAGACCAACACATACAGGATTTGGTAAAATAAAATTTCCTAAATAAATACAAAATTTAAATTTATTAAAAAAAATTATTTAATTTTAGAAAGTTATCAAAATCCAGAATTTTTGCCAGATGACTTTAATGCAGACCCTACACCATCCCCTAAGTCTAAGTAATATATTAAAAATAATTTGCCTTTTATACGAATACAACTGTTTTACTTTAACTTTTAGATATAATAGTGATAATCAAGCATCAGTATTTATGCCAGGATTTAATCGGGCACGGGATGAATCAATGTCATAAATTTATTATTCAAATATAATTAATTTTATTAAATGTCAACATTAAAAAACGAAAAGATTCTTATATTCAAAAGTACATTTATAAATTCATTTTAAATAAAATAGTACATTAATTAATAATTTACATGCGATTTAATTATATTAAAATTTACTTCATGAGGTTAGCATAATTTTTACTAAATGTTCTGGTGTTGGCTTCTCAGCTGTTTTTATTTCAAATAAATTTTTATTTCTTAGTGCTTTCTCAGTACTCGGACCAATCGCTATTAGTTTTATGTGAGATATGTCAATACTATATTTATCAATTATCTCAAAGCTGTAATTAACACCAGACGGACTAAAAAATACTAAATATTCAACACTTGTATCATAAAGATACTTCTTTAAATTTTGGTCTAAATCTTTGTGCGGGATCGTTTCATAAACTTCAATTTCTTCTAAAGCGAAACCGAATTCGGGTAGCTTGGTTGCTAAAATATTTAACTTTAAATTGCCACAAGGAACTAAAAATGGATGTTTAATATCCTTATTTACTAATTCATCTCTTATTAATTCCGCCAAAACATGAGCATTGCCTGTATCTTCACCTTTTGTCAGTAAACCCAAATCTTTTTTTATTAAATTATACGAAGCTTTTCCCACACAAAAATTTTCTAAACCTTTCCACTGATTATCTAATATTTCTGTATCTAATGCATCTGTTACTGCTTTTACAGCTCTCGGACTAGTTATTATAATTCCAGCATAGTTTTGTGGATTCTCCAATTTTTCTCGCAATTCTGGTAAATTTTTAAACTTGAATTCTAACGATGATAAAAATATTGGCACGAAATTATTACTTTTTAAAACACTTGTATATAAGTCAGTATTTTCACTTTCTGCTTTTAATATAATAACACGTTTCATACTTTTAAAATTCTTAATAATTTATTTTCTAAACAGAAATCAGTCTAATCATTTTCCTTAATCAAATATAAAATGACAGCAGCAAAAATTTCGCCACAACTGTCAAAATAAGACTATTTCCAATTTGACAGTGTAATTTAATATTTAAATAATTTTATGCGCTGCACTCTCCATCTAGCGAGCAGCATATAACGTACTAAGGTGTATGGTTCGTGAATTAGATAAACAGAGTTTTTTCTTTGTAAATATTTTTGTTACTAAAAAGCATTTTTTAATATATTTATTATAATTAAAAGTTTTCACCTGAACATAATTAAATTTTACCACTAAACTTTCATTAAAATACTATTTCGTTATATGATATTAAAGTTATGTTATGGGTTCATAAGAAAAACTTCGAACACCGTAATTATAAAAGTAAAGGAAAAAAATAATAACAAGAGACGTGAAAAACTTTTTCGTTTTTCATTTAACCATTTTCCACTCTGCTGCATTAATTATTTGTCAAATTATTATTAAGCGCTTTCTTATATTTATATTTTTACTTTATTCACTTTGTTTGCTTTCTTGTGCTTTTACTCATCCAAAACAATTCGACTATTCCGCAAATGGGATATTTATTCGCATTATTTCCACACGAAACAAGTGTAACATCGAAATTAATTTTTATAACTTTGTTTAAATATAATAAAATGGTCAATTTAGGAAATAAGTATAAGAATAATTCGCATTTATTTTTGGTCATTATATTCTTTTTTATGCCATTAATGAATGAAAAAGTTTTATTTTGAAAATTACAGAAACAAGAATTAGAAAAAAAACCAACCATTAAGTTTTGATTATAGAAAGTTTTTCATACTTTCCTATTATCGTTTTTGCTTCTTTTTATTTTTAATTTTCCTTTTTTGCTTGTCGTTGTTATCCCAAAAGGTTTCGGTTGTTTAATTTTAAAACAAAAATTATCTATCATTTTATTTACTTTGTTCAAATATAAGCGACAAATTGCTACATCAGTTATGGGGTTATTTTTTTTAAAGGGTAATACATAAATTGTCAACTAACAAGAACAATAAAAAAATATACGAAATAATAAAGCGAAGCATTAAAAATTTTCGTCGTATTAAATAACTATTGTATATACACACATGGTAAATACCATACGCTCTGCAAAATTGGGAGTGTGCATGGTACCTTTTAAAGCTTCGGAGCAATATTGTTAAATACATTTTTTAATTTATGTTCAGTTTCCCAACAAAGACTCATAAAATGGTTTGTATTTAGCTTTTTCCCCTCAATTTTGATGCTTTTTTGTAAGTCTTCTAATCAATTATTCATCATTGCTTCAATTCCAATCAACAAAAATCTTTTCGACAAAGAAATTGATTTTATAAGATCAAAGATGTATTAGTTAATTTAAAGGAAAAAAAAAGTATACAGCAGACCTTTTGTTTATGATTATTTAAAAAAATATTGCATAGAAGAATTATTTAAAAAAATACGAAATTAAATTATTTATTACTCTGAGTATAATTAGGTTTACCTTTGGATTTTATCACATTGTTAGTTACACGAGTTAATTTCATTATTTTACGAGACTTAACTTAATAGAAACATAATTTTGTCAACAGTGTGCTTTACTGCTTGCACTAACAAAATTATCCCATCACATACAAGCTAAAGCAATAATTGATTTTAATATTAAATGAATTCATTAATGCTACTTGCTTTGGTTTTACTTATGAATAACACTCATTCATAATAACAATTCTGTTAATGATTTAATTATACAATTAGTTTATCGTATATACATTTTTATTATAGCAAACATGTGTATTGTACTTGTGCATTAGTAACATAAAACAACGCTATACAATGCAAGAATAAACTAATGAAATTAAATCTTATATTAAATTAATTAATGATTAACACTTTATTATTAAATTATTCATTTAACATTTAATTATATTTTGTTTTTTCTAAATAGTAAATAAAAATTAAATTAATTGTGTTAAAATAAATTATATATATATATTTATATATATATAAATTCAGAAAGACAAACTGAATGTTTATAAAGAAAATATAAATATTTATTTTTAATTCAGATTTTTAATTGAAAAAATCTTTTCTTACTGCTTTGTTTTACATAATTTTTTCTATTTAATTAGGATGTTTAAGTAAGGATTACAGTTTTTTTTATTAAATTTTAAAATTTTTACTTTAATCAGAAATTCTAAACGTACAGTTCTTTCTATCTAAATCCATTTCCCTATTTTTTGCACAGAACCCTTTTGCATACAGATTACAGTGGACAACTTTTTTAACTCCTGCAATATTCTTAAATTCTTCCAAAGAAAACTGCGAAATTCCTATAAACAAAAACAATAATCTTAGGTTGTTTTCAATTGAAATAAATGTGTCCTGATGAAGTGTAAAATATAATGATGAATAATGAACATAAAATAAACAGAGAAATCTATAATGCGATTGAATAAATAAAAGCACAAATAAAATTGATTGTTTGTTAAGACAATTAAAGAGTAATATTTTGCTAAAGAAAAACAAGCCTTTATTAAAGATATTACATAATTTCATAACTGAAACATATATTAGATTAAAAGTTTTATTTTTATTTGTTTATTATAGATTATTATTGGCTTTGCAATTAAGAATTCACTCAGTTATTTTCTTTTTATAAACCTGTACTTACGTTTAATCAATCGTTATTTTATATAAGTGTATGAATTTAATGTTATTCTTTTCTCATATTTGATTTAAAGAAAAAACATTTTAAAAATTCATGAGAAAATTCATAAAAATGCTTTAGTGTGTGTACGATTTTGTCGGCAATAAAGCTAATTTACTTAATGTACTATGTGAACATTTTGAAAGGAAAAGCATGCCATGTTAGGTAACGCCACATTAGATAAACATTCAACATCATTATAACACAGAAGACAGTTGAGAAGGTAAAATGATAATTTTTTATTTTTGTATGCGTAGCTTTTTCTTTTAACTTAAAGCAAAATGTATGTCTTTTTATTTTAATTTTTTATTTTCTTATCATATTATTTAGTATCAAGTTAATGTTATGAAAACGATTCTAAAATTTTATTTTAATTAGTTGTTTTATCGTCAGATTAATATAACACAATTTTTATTGAAGTTAGAAAATCTGTGATAAACATTAATGGTATTTTTCATTACTCGACAACTAACGACTTGCAATGGTTTACAACAAGCCATAATACAACCATAAAACAAAATTAAATTTGCCTATTGAGTCCATTAACTAATGTTAAAAATGAATAAATAATAATGTTAATTAATATTAATTTTCATCTAATTATACTATAAAATGTAATATTAAGAGACATTGGGGACTTAAGCCTTTTACTGGATTCTTGTTTTGGTTTTTAAGTTATATTATTTTACATGTTTTTGATTTATTTATAATTTTTGTGGCCAAATTATAAATAAGTGGAATTGTTTTTATTAGATTTTAGTTTTCTGACTGCTTATTAGAATCACCATAAATATAATTATAATTAATTACAACATGCAATAGTTTTAAAATTGAGAGAAAATGCTATAATTTTCATTTGCTGTCGTAAACCGCTATAGATTCAATTTTTAAATTAAAAAAAAAAAATTAAAAAACTTTAAACTTATCAATTTTTCTTTTACCAAAATTAATAAATAAATATATATTATTATGTATTCAAAGTTCTTTAATGATTTCTGAAGAGAATAAATAAATATTTATTATTCGTTTTCTGAAAAGCAATATTCATATCTATTACCAAGATGTTATTTTAAATTAAATGTTACTTTATGTTAAGAAACCAATTTGTTAGCAGCCACAATAAAGTAATCGTACAACTTGTTCAATACACCTAAATACCAAACTAAAATCGTTTTAAGGGTTGTTGGTGGTTTTCAATGTTAGTGCGGATGTGGCTTTCATCATTTATTTATTTCAATATGAATTCGATACGAATTTAGTATCATTTAAGTATGATTGAAATTTGTGGAACCTAACATTTGCATTGAATAGGGATGTAAAATGGTATAATAAGCTTCACAGACTATCATCACACTATAAATCAGTCTCTTTTTAAGCGTATATCCAGTGAAACGTTTTAATATAACGTTATCCTTTGAACAATTTCTTATCAGTTAAAGATTCTTATTTCATTCTTTACATTGTTATTATTAATACTGTTCTTTTTTGTGCCTGTTTGTGTTTGTATTTTACTCAAATAATAATAATTATAAAATTAAAATTCTTGGTCATTACGATAAAATCAAAACATAATAAATTATTAAAAATGAATAAAAATAAAACAATTACAATTAGTTTAATATTATCATTGTTTATGTTATTTGGTTATGTATGTGGTGATGATAAAAATATAACACGTTTATTGAATAATCAAGTAATTGTTAGTAAACAAATAATGTGTGTTTTAGAAAAGAGTCCATGTGATCAACTTGGACGTCAACTAAAAGGTTTGTTTATTGACAATATAAAAAAATAAAACTTTTGTTCATTTTAAATTATGTGAAATCGTAAAGCTTAAATGAGATAATATAAAAAAAAACAAAGTTTTTGTACTATAAAAAGAATCCCTTAAAAAGTGCATTAAGAAACTTTTTTAACTAAAAGTTGTTTAAGAATAATAAATTTAACATTGAAAACGGTTATTAACTGCAACTTAGCATAGTTTTTTTTACAAAAGAATAAAATATTTAATGCTGTATTGTAAGATTTTTTAATCAATAAAAGCTTTTATTTTTGTTATATTCATACTAGAAAGGAAACATATATTTAAATATATATTTCTAACGTAGCTTCTACAAATGAAATAAAATTAAAAAAGATAAAACAAACATCCACATATGAATTCTCTGTTAAAGCTGATTTTATTTTGTCAATTCAGTCTGTAAAATATACGATTAAATAAAAAATTTACAATGACTTTTATTGCACAAACATTTATTATGATTTATTAACTGAGAGAAAAATTTAAAAGAAATTCTTTGCTTTATAATTATTTAGTTACATATGCCAAAATATTTAATTTAAATATATTTTTTAAAGCTTTAAGATCTTAAAGAACAGTTTCTTTTTTAAAATATGTAAATAACTTCGTTTATCATTAAAAAAATACGTTAAAATTTCACTACTTTATATGCATATGAATATTTTATTTTAATATAAACTAGTGAAAACACTGACTGACTGACATTATTCTTCAAAAATAAATAAATTTAAAATATGTAAAGGATTTTTATTCAAAAGAAATTTCCTGTTTATTATATTTAAACAAAAAAAAAAATCTATTGCTTTTGGTGTTTCCTGTTCAAGAGCGATTATAATGTTTTAAAGTATATAAAGCTTTCAAAAAGTTGTTTTTTTTTACTTCGAATGTATATTCTTATACGTAGAATCGAGTGTACATAGAAACAGAATAACATGAACACTTCAGCCGTAGTATGTGAAAGCATCAACAAGCACATATGATAGAAAAATTATTTTTTACCATGTCACATTTCATATGATTATCAAGCAATTTACATAAAATGATTTTGATACGTTATATATTCCACGCATGGTAAATATTTATTTAATAGAATTAAAATATGCCATATTTTGTCAAAATACTATTAAGTACATTTACTGTGTTATAATAATTACTTGATTTGTAATCAATATTATTTAATAAATAATATCTTATATAATTGAATTATGATTTATTAAAAATGATTAATGGCATTAACATTGTATTTGTAATTATAGTCTTGATGAATTTATTTTCATAACGAACCTTAGGTCTACATTTCATTTATGTATTTATTTATTATATGAATTATTTATCGTCATTTCCCCATAACATTTAAATACAATATATAATAGTTTGATCTAAAGTGTTGATCGCACTGTTTATATTTGATAAACGTGTCCTGGCTACATGCCAGCAAGCAACACAGACTGTATAAAACGAAGCTTTTTTTTTTTTAAACACACATTTATTGATTCAGCCAAAATAAAATGTTTTTTTTGCTTTCATAATGCTAATAAAATACTTTTTTAAAAATCTTTAGTTATAAAAAAAATTATTTATATAATAATATATAGATATAATAAGAATAATAATTTTGGCTATAAAACTGTAAAAATAAATCACAAAGAAATTATATATATATATATATATATCAGTGGCGTTGCGTCATACTAGCGAATGGATGCTTAGCATCCCTATGTTTAGAATTAAAAATTGGACATAAATAAGGATAAATTAAAAATAAAATTTTTTTATTAATTCGCAAAAAATTTCTAATAATATTCATAAATTTTCAGAGAAATCACATTTCATTATGAACTCAATATATATCAACAATATTTCAGTTCAGTTCATATTCACAAGAAAAATTCATGCGTTTTGTTGTTGTGATTTAAATGCGAATGAAGTGGCAAAGCAAAATAAAAAGTAATAATGACGTATATTTTTAAAACAAAGAGAATATGGTTAAAATAAGTCTCTCAAAAAAAGCTAGCTTTTTCCAAATTATTTGTATAAAATATATATGTAGTGGTAGAACTAGCGATTTGCATAGAAAATTAAATAAAAAAAATACATTTCTCTCAATTTAAATAAATTTTTTGGCTTAAATTTTACTCATTTGGATGCTACAAAAATATTGCTTCACCATGCAATTAATATATATAACACAAATAAATTGAAAGAAACTTAATGCAGATTGGATATGATTCTACGTTTCATAGTATTGAATCTATCTTGTTTTATTTTTCTCATGACAAGTGAAACATTTGACTAGATTGCTCTGTTGATTGCTGACACATATCAATTTAATTATAAAAAAATTAATTGAAAGAAAGATAAATATTTAATTGTTAATTTTTTAAAAATATTACTTATAATTGTATTAAGTTAAATTTTGAAATAACAAATAAAACAAGATGAAAGTAATAAATAATTGCAATTGTTATATTGAATAACTGTTGAAAAAGTCATTTGCAATGCATATTTTTGTTGAAAAGCAACATATAATTGATATTGGAAGGCATACACCAATTATGGACATTACAGTTAAGAATAGGTCTTGTATTAGGCATTTTACTGATAAATTATATAAAACTAACAACTGGGTAGCGTGATGCGAATTTTTAAACAAATATTTTTGCTGGCCATGCCTACTGTTTTCAGTAGAACAAAGTGTTTGGTGCAAGGATGGATTTTCAGACTTGAATAACATTTATAAAGCTGCAGATAGGCATTGCAAAAAGTCTCAAAATTTTGTCATGACGATGCTAATAACAAGTGCATCAGCTGAAAGAAGCTTTTCGCCATTAAAACGCATCAAAACTTATTTGAGAAATACAACTGGCAAAGAAAGATTAAGTAGCTTTGCAATTATTTCAATTAAAAAAAATTCTTTTAAAAAATTTATGAATAAAAGATCGAAAAATGATGCAATTATAAATGAGTTTGCCAAAAAAGATAGAAGGATTTTTAATTTTTACAGGATATTTACAATATTTATATTAACAGGATATTCAATTTTATTTATTTTTATAAATTTTATTTTTTGATGTATATTAATAATCCTGTATTTGAGAAAAATTAGTCAAGTGATGATATAGTTATATTATATTATACATACATCTGATGACTACACCACAAAAAAAAACTAGAGCTTCCCTAATTCAAAAAGTCACGCCACGCTACTGATATATATGTATATATATATATATATATATATATATATGTGTGTACCCCCCTCAAATAAACCGTTCACGTTTAACTAATATAACATGATGAATAGCGTAAAAAGTAAATAAATTATTACAGTAAATAATAAAAATCATAACAAAAATAGAAAAATAAAGAAGAAAATTGATGATAAAACTTGAATAAATATAAAAGAAAATTTATATATATGTGTATACGTATCATTGATAGGATCATTATTTTATTATTGTCATCTTATCTAAGTCTATTAAGCTATTTAGCCATTTTTACCATCATCATGAAAACATAACTTTATAAATTTTGTTTATTCATTTCTTTACTTTTTTTCTGTTCATTCACTTATATTAAATAATGTTATAAAATTTGTGAAAAACGATTTTCCGTTTTGATTATATAATATTTAACTTTAAATTTTTACTCAGTTAATATAGATATTATTTAAAGCATTAAATGTTTATTTTAAATAATTATTTTTCGCTAATTAGCATGCGATTCGGTAAATTTTAATGTTTATGCTCTATCTGAATTTATAATAGAATTTAATTCTGAATAATAAATAAAGATATAATTAAACAGATGCAATCATATACAATTTTTTTAACGTAATTTAATTATTTTTTATAAATTTCTTTTATGCATAACGTGCGTATAATTAACATTTTAATAATATCTGCATAATATTTATTTACATAATTTATTTATATTTTATTTTACAGTAGAATGTTATCTTCTTTTTTTTTGCTATTCTTTTTTAATTTAAAAAAATATTAATGTTTCTTTTTGACTCATAAATTTAATATCCAAGCATCTATTTAATAAATATAAATTATTTACGTGTTTTACATAATATTTACCTCAACCATTTCAAATGTAAATATTAAATTTCATTGGAAATTCAATTGATAGAATTAAATAAATAATAAAAGAAATTCGTTATTGTATTACAAAATAAAAAAAATTCCGAAAAATTTATTTACAAAATCTAAATGTAATTTTACAAGGTATCGGCTTATACAAAAATAATAAAAACATTTTTAATAACTTTACAATTAGTTAAATAAAACGAAGTAAAGAATATAACTTAAGAAGTATGGTAAATTCTCTAAAAATAAATTACATTTGCTGCAAAATCTGTATTAATTATTATAACAAATTTAATTTTATCTCTTTCCAAATAAATAGGATTCTCGAAAAAAAATCGTTATAAAAGCTTATTTTTTATAAATAAAAGCACATTTTAATGTTTGTCAATAAACATTTTAGAGACTGGTATAATTATTAAGCAAATAATTTCTATTTCTAGTATCCGTTTTAGATCCGTTATTATGTTAAATAATTTTGTAATAAAAATGCAAAGAAATTGTTTTGCATAAAATCATTATGTACTGGTTAAGTGTTTATTTCAGTCGCCTAAAAGCTATTAGAAATGAAAACTTTTATTTAAATTTGTTATACACATAAACTAATCTAACTTATGTGACAAGAGAATAAACTATTTATTTAATTTTTATTTGTTATTTGCAAATAATTTACGAATTTCATGATTCTACATTTATTTTCCAAAGCAAAATAATTAATTATAAATGTTAATTTATATAGAAAATATAACCCTTATACACTAAATACATTTGTTAATTAATTGAAAGCTTTTTTTCTGAATCAGTAAATAATTAATCGAAATATAATATCAAAGTTTAATTAAATTAAAAATACTTCAAATAAAATAACTCATGTCAAATTAATGTATTTTCCGGCAAATTGATCATGTAAATAAAGTTGGATAAATATTTTCGTGTTAACCCTTACGCTACGTGTAATGGTACAATAATCTATAATGTTAAACTATACAACTTACATTACATTTAACATTACATCAAAAATATCAAAGTAATCGAAAAAGGTATAAAATAAAAGAAAATAAAATACGAGAAATGTATTTAAAAATGGGACAAGAATGTATAGTTAACTATGCGTTTGCTCCTATGTTGTTTCATTCAACAATAAATTATAATAAATTAAGCCAACATCCAACATACATTATTTGTATGTGAACAACAATAGCAACAAGAAAATGAAAAAAATAATGTATATAAAATATCCAATGTATATATTTTCATTTCTATTAAAGAAAAACGTATTTTGTTTTTCCATTTATTTTCTCATTATTTTTTTATCACTGGTTTATTATTTATACATTGTGTCCTTTCGATTTTATTCTTTTTCTCATAAAATTGTAATAAATGCGAAAACATCCATCAAAATTTATACAAAATGCATGAACAAACAGCAACCAAATATATGTTTTGAGGACTAAATTTTGTGTGAAGCACAATTCGTGCTATATCATATTATTGTTATATCATTTCTTTAATGGCACCCAAAATAAAGCAAAAGAAACAAAAACGGTTTGTGCAGAAAAAATTCTCAAACTCCAAAATAAAACTATTGATAAACGCTAACACGCACGCTTAACATTCGATGATAGCCCGTTTGCATGTCTCATTGCAAATGTTTAAACTTTCTACAAATTTTACTTATTCAACAATTCGATTATACGGCAACTTAACAATTCATCCCAATATCCACGGTGATTACTATTAATTTTTAAGAATTGATATCATGAAAAAATAATTTTCTGTTATCTTTATTTATAATATTGAATGAACTTTAAGTGTTCATTTGGGGTAACCAGACAGGATGTCAAATACATAAAAAATAATTCTTAAAAATTTATAACATTAAAATTATCGTCAATTATATGTTATCAAATATTTTAAAAATAAAATCATAACTTCCACTCAAATCAAGAGTTAATTAAGTTTTTCAACCATTTTATTTTGTGTATTTTTGAATGGCACATTACAACTTTTAACTTAGCTTTTAGTAGTACTACTATAAATAACGTAAAAAACCCGATGATAACTTTGAGTGATTTTCATTTTTTATTTTTATATACTATTTTGTATTTTAATAAAAATTTATTGAAACTTGTATAACTCAGTTCAGAAGAAAATATCAAAATAATATTAATAATAATAAAACTTCACTTTAAATTATTTTATTATTTTTATTTTTTTTATTAGTTGGTTGATTTTTTTCATATTCTCTACCACAATATCGTCTAGTATTTCAAAATCAATGATGAATTCAATAACAAATTATTTTGACATTTATATATATATATTTTATTTTTCAGTAAATAGCAAAATAAAAGACTTTTTTTTATCAACGGTATTGGTTTTCCGAGAAAATATCGTTTTAATAAAAAATAAGAAAAAATAAACAAACCATAAGTATAGAAATAAGTATGTACAAAAAGTAAAGAAGAATTTTATTTTATTTTTACGTTTATTTGAAATGGATGCAAATTAACCATATTGATCGTAGATTTAAAAAATAAAATGAAAAGAAAAATTTTGTTTTCTTGGCTTATAAAGGTATCGTGTGTTTTTTTTCATGTTTTTTAAGTCAACAAAAGCTGTCGATATTACTAAGCTAGAATTATATGGAAGTTAACCATTATTATAAATGTCTTTATAGGAATTGTTGATGTTTATTTTGCTAACAAAGGAAAAATAACATCAGAAATATTTACGAATATAATTTCGTTTCGACTTACATGACTATATGCCAGTGTAATGTTAGAAAATATAAAAACATTTGGTGATTTCATATAAATATAATTTAAATATTTGTATTGTAACGAATAAAGAACCTTCAGAGGTAAACAGAGTTAAATGAGGTTAATAATAAAAACAAATTAAATTAAACATAATTAAATATTATTTTATATGCAAAACAACGGCATATATCGTGTATGATTTTATAAATAAAAATTCATTAAAATTTTCATGTTTTACTGCAGTAATAAAAATATATATTATGATATAAAAATTGATTTTTTATTAACTAGAATATTTCCGAGAAAAAAAACAAATAACTGACCATATTTGTTATCTAGAATTCGTCAAGATTTTTATTTAAATCATTTGTTGTTAGAAGCCTTTCTTACATACATTTTATACATGATACTATTATTTTAAATCGAAATTTTTAAAATTAATAATTTTTAAAGAGTATCATTTTTTATTCTAGTTTTATGATCATTTTTTTCAGTAATATATAAAAAATAAAATTGAAAAAATAATAATTTATAGTTAAACACTATAGTGAAATTTCCCTATAAATTTAAATATAATAAATGTTAATTATTTATTGTTTTATTTACCGTGATTAATATATAATATATATTTTTTTTTTTTTTTATAATTTCAGCTGCACTACCAGAAGTTATAATACGTAATTGTAGAAATTGTTCACCGCAGCAAGCACAGAATGCTCAAAAATTGACAAACTTTTTACAAACACGTTATCCAGATGTCTGGGCAATGCTTATCAGGAAGTATCGTGGTGCTTAAGTATCAAAACAAAAATAAGAAAACAGAAAAATAAATCATTGAATGTTTAGATTAAAATCGAATTGTATTAAGTAAAATCAGCGACGATGGCTATATTTTAAATTCAAAAACATATCTTACAGACACGCAGACATTAAATACAAATAAAAACAAAAATTAAATTAAAAAACACTTAAAACACATCAAATATATTAATCACAGCATATCAATTAAAGATATTATTAAGTTTTATCATGTGGTTTTGATGTAATTAATTAATAACCAAAAATATGACTTGTAAAATAATGTTTAAAATAAAAAAACCATCACAATATGATATCGTGGTATAAATTAAATAACAGATACTATAAAAACTATTTGTAAGCAATTTGAATAAAATTAAAATGATTCTGTCTCACAGATAAAACGGCATCGCTAAGGTAGAAAATAAGTTTTTATGTTTTAAAATAATATTTATTGTATGTATTTTTTATTGGAGATATCATAACGTTTTTATAAAACGATGAATTCGATACTAACAGATAAATTTAATATTATAAATATATGTATTTACAATTTAAAATATATAATAAAATTGTTCAAATAAATGTATAATTGATATAATAATAATTAAAAGTAAAAAATAATAATAATAAATATAAAGCAATAATAATTAATAATTTGATTTTGTTTTTCAATTAAATAAAGCTTATCATGTTTGTTAGTAATGCGTTACTTTATAGAATTGTGTTGCGCTATTGTCTGCTACTCCTACTGTATAAGTAAAGGTAAGAAACTAATCATAAATTAAAAGAAATAGACAAGAATCGCTTAAGGTGTAATGTCAAATATTGAAAATATTCAAGGATAACAATAATTACAAAGGTAAATATTAAATTAATATTGGCTGTAAAACTGGATTAATTTTTAACTGGTTAAAAATGAATTTTATAATAAAATTTATTCAATTACATTTCTTTTATTAATTTTTGTAAATAAAACACCATTACATAAATTAAGCATCAGTAAAATTGTATTCTTTTCAATTATTCGGTATTGTTATTTGCTAATTACAAAGCATTCATTATGGAATCAGAGCTAAAATAAATATCGATTACGTTTATTATCTAATAACAAGAATTTTTTCTTTTAATTTTAATAAATTATAATGCTGATTTATCCTAATTTTTCAATGTCATTAATTGTTAATGAAGGAAACATAATTTTTTATATAAAAATCAATAAAATATATTATCAGTAATGTGAAAAGAATGTCGTCTTGAAAGCTTAGTTGTAAATTGGATTAATCTATAAAAGTTTTATTGAATAAACAATAAAAATTGAATTAACAACTGGAGATATGAATATTTTATAGCATTTACAGTCAAACAAAATAATAACATTTCTGGCGAATTAGCTATTAAAGCCTTGATTTCTTTAACTGCTCGTAAAATTATACAATCTTATATGTTATATATCAGAAGGAAATATACATAGGACAGTTATGAATTATCAATAAAAGAAAATTATTTAATAATCATATCCAAATATAAAACTGGCAATCCTTCTAAAATGATAGTAAATTTTTTATGTAATTATTATGTAAACTCTGTGGAAAACATAAAACAAATATTTCAGATTTATTATATTACGTTTTTGTTTAATTATTAAGGTTTTGATTTATTTATTACCTTTGAGTTTTGTTAGATATTGATTTTTTTTTTGATTTATGTTTAGTTTTACTAACCTAAGGGCTAAGTAGAATTTAATAGTCTCTCTGGAAATTTTAACTAATCATATTGGAACTTTAATTTTCTGTTTAATTAAACAAAATAGAAATAATTCAATATTACTAAAAAAACGTTTAATGCATTTAACATATGTGTATACGATATTTATAAATTATGTTTTGAAGTATGTTTTACTTAATTACTAAATAATTAGGACGTCGCAATATATTTTTTTATTGCACAGTTGGTTTTTTTTCACATGACAAAGGAAATACTTACCGGAATGGTAGAATCACAGTGCACTAATCAAAATAAATAAGGCAAGATGAAAGAAAGAGATAAGAATTGTTTCTAAAATTTAAAATTAAAATATTTTATCATAATTTTATAATCTTTTAAAATTTATCCATTCATAACAGCTATAAAAAAATCCTATTTTAGATGGCTGCATCGTTGTAAATAGAAATAAATTTTATTACATTTCTTCTTTTTTTTTAAATAAACTTAATGTCTTTTGATTGTTTTTAATTAAAATATTGTTAAAGTATTATTATACCTATTTATAAGTTTATTTTAATTTTAAAAAAGGTTATGTAATTAAAACTTCTGCTACATACTTATAAGTTTCTTTATTATAGCAAAAACTTAATGCAAATATTGGCTTATTTGTTGCAATTTTAACAACATTTTAAAAGCATTTCACCTTGTGTTAAAAAAAGAATGAAAACTTTTATAATACAAATTATTTAATTTGTTTACTTAAGATTTTCATTTCAGAGATAGATAAAAATTTTTTTTTTGTTTATATTCAGTATATTGGCTGCTATATAATAGAAATTGAAAGACGTCGAAATAATAAATAAAAATTTTAGAATATTAATAACAAAAATAGAATTGTATATTCAAATATTCAGAAAATTTTTAGAGTCTAATTAAAATAAAACAATGATAAAAAGTAAACTAATTATATTCTAAAATAAATTTTATAATAAATGAATATTAGATAGCCAACCACAAGACGTATCTCTTACTGTTTTGAAAAGTTTTCTATTTCCAGTATTCATTGTATTTCAAATGAAAACATATAATAATAAATAATTTAATTAAAAATAATGAAAATTCCAAGAATTATTAAATGATATCAGATTTCAATTATAAATTAATAATAAAATCTAAATAAATAAGAAAATAAATACTCTATGTAATCTATGAATCATAATAAGTTATAGGTATTTTTCATTAACAGTTCAATTACTTATCTATTTTTATTTACCTGAGCGAAAAAATAATGCTTTAAACATTTTCCATTAAAAATAATTAATAATAGAAAATAAGGTGGAAACTAAAGAAAAGAAAGATAATTTTCTTTTTTCCAATAAACAGTTCGATAGTTTGTTTTGTTTTTTCTTTAATAATTTATATAAAGTTTTAAAAGTTGGCCCGCATTTTTCAACTAGTAACTTTTGAACCATTTTGTAAAATTTGTTAAAGTTCTTAAATTTTTATTAATTTATTAATGCTTACATAGTTTTAAGCCAAACTCGGTCTGTAATTTTGAGAAATAATGAAATAAATACTATCTACAATTAAAGTTATAAACACTTTAAAGACTTTTGTTTCATTCTGCAAAAGCAATATTTTACGTAGATTTTATAATTTTTGATGAATCACTAAATTAATATAAAAACTTAAATTGGTTTTAATAAATAAAAACAAAGTTTTTTACGATTAACAAAACCACATTTTTAATGAGCAACAAATATATTAGTAGCTAGTATATAATTTTTTTAAAGTAACATAAAAAAGATTAATCCGAAACATTCCCAAAATGCCATAGAACATTGATTAAAATTTTGTTAATAAAAAAATAATAAAGCATAATAAAATATGATTAATTTATTTTAATAAATAGGACCTTTGTTATCCTTAACACATTTATTCTATAAACAAAAATATAAAGAGAATGAAAATAATAAACAAAAATCTTGTATAAAATATAAGTAGCTTTATCTTATCCTAAAGATACAATTTTAAGAACTTGGTTCTAAAAATATTCTTTATTATTTTAATTAATTAATTATTTAATAATTGATTGTTGCTCATTAAATGAAGTATGGTATTATAATGTTATTGAGATTTTATTCAAATTTATAATTAAAATGAATTTAAAAAATATTTATATATCTCTTTTTTTATCTCTAAAAATGAAAACCAACAGCAAAATACTTCGGAGAAACATCTATTATAATAAAAAAATAATAACAAACAGTACTGCTTAAAGCTAAAAATAATAATTAATTCATATTTTTGGTTAAGGGTTTCCTCTTTTATTTTTATAATAATTTATTTTTTTGTTTGTATACTTGCCAAAAAAAAACATTAAAAATTGTTAAATTATGAATTACAAATATAAAATGGATAAACACAGGACACAAATGTGTATTTTTTTTTCTTTATTCTTAATTAAAATGTTTCTCTTTTCAGTTTTTTAATTATGAAAAATGTTTGCATATTCGTTTCCACTACAACAAATGTTGTCTTTGCATAAATATTAATAATTAAATTATTTAATTCATAAAAACAAACTAAGACGTGATTTAAATTTTCAACGAAGAATTGTGTCGTTTATTAAGATTTTATAAATATTTGATTTTAATATTTAAAAAGGGAAACTCAAAAAAAAAGTTATATAATAAAATTAATTCATGCCTAATAGACGCACTTTATTAAACTCGCTAATTTATTTTAAATATTTATATAATCCTATCCTAACCAATAATTAATAAAAAATTTCGTTTTAATAAAATAAAATGAAACTGTACCACGCGAGTATTTCTAGCAATATTCAAAACTGATCGAAATGATTGATTTATCAGCAAAAATGCGACTTCTATAAAACTTTTGCTTAAAAAATAAAAACTCATATGTGGGTACAAATTGATAAAATAAACAAAAAAAAAATACTTTTTTCTGTTATAGATAGAGGAAAATTTACGTCAGTATTCGAATTTGATAGAAATATGTCTATGGGGTTGCACATTAGTCAAATACAAAAATATTAGAGCGGAAAATTAAAAGGAAATTGCTATGATAAAAAAAATAAAATGAGGCTATTAGATGCGGAATGAGCATTTATGTTTTAAATAGCGCTCGTGCATCGGAAGAATAATATTATTTTTTTGTTTATATACGATCCCTAAATACTGAATAATTTCTAAGAAATAAGGCGTTTTTGTCTCTATATACTAACACAGTCTGTAAAGCATTGTTAAATTTTTAAGAAATCAATAATGCTTTCGACAAAGCTTTATTATTTTAACAAAAAAAATTAAATTTTAAAATGTTTCACTGAAGTGCATTTTAAATTAAAATTATCATCAAAAGTTATTTCATTTAAATAGAATTATAAAAATTCTATATAGAAATTTTTCATAAACAATATTTTTACAAATGTTTAAAGTTTTGTTAAAAAATTATAAATAAAAATGTCAATATGTAAAAAATATCATGAAATTAGAGCAAATGATTATATAGTTCGAGGCAATTTTATTGCAATTTGCGTTTGTTTAAATTATCGTTTTTTTATTTTTGTTTTCTAAAACATGAATATATAAAATAAAACACAACAGCGTAGAGAATACATTTGAAATAAAACAGATCTATTGGGATCAAATAATTGGATTTGTTTGTTCAAATTGACTCTCGCTTTAAATTAGTTTTGATATTTAATTTATATTCGTTTTTTTTATAGCATTTTAGCAATAGTTGATGCAATCAATACAATGTAGCGATGAAAGAAATTTGTTAAAAGACAAAATAAAAAGATAAAAGAAAATAATTTGATTCAAATTGAATCCCGAGTGATTGATACTAAATAATTTTTTCTTTTTTTTACTCAAACGTTTTTTTTATTATCATCAGAAAAGATATTCTATGAAAAGAAATAAAAGAAGCCAATAGAATGAAGAAGCTTAAAATTAATTTTATAAAAATATTAAAGAAACGAAATCTCTGGATTAGTCGTGTTCAATTAATTTTTTGATAAATTTGATAAATGATTTTTTGTTTGATCGAAATATAGTAATGAATAGCTGATAGGAACCGCTTAAGATTAATATATTTTATTTTTTAATTTTAGAATGTTTTATTTAGAGGGTTGAAATTGGGATAGAATTTTGCTAGGTAATCAATCAATAAATGTATTTCAACGTTTCACTAATTATAAAAAACTGATGCTTTTTTTATTCGCTAAAAAACAAGATAATCTATTTCAAATTTGTAAACTATTCTGTTTTTTTATTATTTTTGCTTAATGTAATCTGCTTTTTGTTACTAGTGATACTATTAGAAAAGAATATTACCCTCATCACATAGTTTTTGTTTTATTTATTTTTTTGTTTTTTAATCGTAATGATTTAGATTCTACTATTAAGCTAACTATGCTTCTGAATTTCATCTAAAAACTATAACAAAAGCTTTACTTTTTTCCGCACATTCATTGCTTTATCGTTTATTTATTGATCTTTTATTTTATCTTTTACGTCGATATGCTTTTTTATATAGAATATATTATTAAATATTTCTGTTTTATGCTGACCATGTGTTTGATTTAAAAACTAAATTATAAAGCTCCGAAGAATCAGGTAAATATTTATTCTTTCTTTAAAACTATTGTACATCATGAATTTCAATACTGATTTAGACCATAAATATTTTTTCGGTTTTATTCATCAATTTTTATTACACTTTTTTTTCTATGGCAAACAAACAATGTGTAGTGTTGTATCTATCAATAGAAGATATCCATAAAAAAGATGCCGCAACATATATCACATGTATTAGATGTACCCAAAATTAAATTGAAAAAAAATAAATAAACATTTGTGTAGGAAAACCACAATTTATATGAAAATTTGATTTCTTTGATGTTTTTAATATTTTATTTATAAACTATTACATTTTTTATCCTTCCATAATCAGTATTTATTTTTTAAGAAGCCTGGGAAACTTATTTTATTGCTTTGAATTAAGAAATGTATCTGCAAAATCTGTAAACTAAAGTATCAATTCCCTTTTTATTACAAGTTCATTAAAATTGGATTATAGTTTCTAATTGAAACCAGTTTATTTACTCTTCAAATATAAATATATTTTTCAAAACAAAAGTATAAATCAATGAAAATTTTTAAGAATTTATTATAATAACATTTAAGTATCTGTGTTTTTAAATATTAGGAAATGTTGGACGCAGGTAAAAAGAAAAGCAATAATTCTTATAACAATTTCCACCGTTAAACAATAATAAAAATTATTTTGAAAGAAAAATCTCATCGAGACATAAGAAACATTAAAAGAAAAAAAAAATCTGAATTTTGTTTACTTGTATGGTATGTTTGTTAAGATATTGTTGAAAAGAAAAATATTTTCTAGATTAGATCAGTCAGCAACCTTTAACCCATCATTACTATGACCGTAATATTTATTATACAGCAAGATATATTCTATTTTTTTTTTACCAACTACTAAAATACTATACAACCGTATGTTGTCCTCATTTCCGTTATTTGAGAAGTTTTTCATATTGTACACTAGCCTCACATGCGAAATAATTTAATGTGTCTATCTATCTATTGATATTATTTATATATAAAAAAAAAGAAACTTTAAAGGTTACAATATGGTCTTTTGAGTGTGAGATGAAAGAACTTTAAGAGAAATAGTTTCTAAAGAAATGTTTCTTTTTTTTACATTAACAGCAAAAACTCTACTTAATATTTTCGTCTATTTTTTTACTATACGGTTTTCTTCAATTTATTTATTTTTTTTGTTAAACAATTTTTAGTATAGCGAAAACTTTTTAAATTATTGACACGTATTAAAAGCGTAAGAGAACAGGAAATTCAATTATTCTTTTTATTTATTCTACGAATATAGAAAAGGGAGAATTAAAATAAAAATATTATTTTGTTAGGATATTATAAATGTTTTTTTTATATAAAAATAATATTTTTTGTTATTTTAAATTATTATTTTTTAAGCTTATATATATATATATATATTTTCTATTAAAATAATTCAATAAAATGTAATTTAAATCTAAAAATTTTCATTTTGATAAAAAAAAAAATAATATTATCCAAATAATTACATTTTATCTCTCAACATATTTCTAAAGATGAAATACCCGGAAGTAATAATACATTGTATGTATTAATAAATTTGGGTATAAAGACTTTAAAAAGATAAATTACTTTCTAACATGCAATATTTCTAAGATTAGGGATTAATCAAAATTCTCGGAAAGCATTTGTTAGGTAAATTAAGGTTTTAGTTTTCATTTTAAATTAAATATGCTATGAAATATAAGTTTAATTAAAGTTTATAAATTCTAATACTCATCTTCAATTAGTATTATCATAATTTTTTGTTTTGTTGTTGACTTTAGTTGATGATCTTAAATAACTATATTTTATTTATTTTGAGACAAAAACTTGAATAATAATTTTAATTTCTAATTATTTCTATTGTGTATATTGGATTTTATGTTGTATTTGCAAAGCATGTTGCTAGAACAGTTATTTTATTAATAAAACATTAAAATTGTATAACATAAATTAACGATTGATAAAAAAGAAGGAAGAGAATAATTCTTATAAATAATATATTCAATAAAAGTTTTATTTAATTAGTTAAGTAATCGAAAAACACTTAATAGTTATTCTGTTATTACACAATTATTTGACTTAATTTGATATAAAAGTGTCAATTTTAATCGGTGTTTATATGTTTCTATTTCATTGTTCAAAGTGTGAATACATAAAAATGTTATATTAAATAAATTTAATATTTTTTTTCATTAATTTTAAACAAAATATTCATTCGAATGATATTTTTGATCGAAATATATTAAAGTTTTACTCACAACCAAGCAATATGAAGAATTATAATTAGTCAATACGGTTTAGTGGTATCTCAACTTTAAAAGTTTTTGCTCAATATGACACGAATATTATAATATATGATAATAATCTTCAAATTTATTCTTTAATAAACACTTGTGAAAACAATGTGCAATACAATAGCATGCAAAAAAAAATGAAATTATCAATTTAATTGTAAATCATAATGATGTCTATTTAGTCATTTGGTTTGGTTGTCTTTGATACGAAACAACAAATTTGAAACTTATTTTATTAAAAAATAAGGATGTGGATATTGATAATAAAGCTATTATACATAATGAAACAATACTAATATTATTTTCCGATAATTTAAGTGCAAGTAGATCCATGTAAAGTTCTCATAATAAAAACAACAAACATTGATCATAGTTTCGTATTTGACAATAATATAACGAATATATTTTTTCTTACAATAATTATTTTCATTACATGCAGGATTTTGTATTGCATCAGAAAATATTAAAAAATATACATTTTACCACAAAAGTTGATTTATTTTATTGATATTCATTTTATAAAAGTGACTTTTAACTGTTTTTTTTCTATCTTTTTTTTTTTTTTTTTTTTTTTTTTATAAAGAAATTGAAATGTTTAGGAATTACGACGTGAAGTCGACCTGTGAATAGCTTTGAGCTACCATGTCAATTTATAGGATGGGATGTGAGATATTTGTGGACATTGGTTTTAAAGGATTGGATATTAAATTGGTTTGGGAACGCACACGCTGGTAAGGCGTTCCATTTCTTTGCTGTACGAGTAAAGAAATCGTTTTGGAACTTCGATGTTCTTACCGTTCTTAGAGTTACCGCTCGACCGTGGGTGGTAGTACCAGCCCTTGTTTCCCGTAGCCTTTTTTCGCGCGAAGGCATTATTTCGGAGACCTCTTTCGAACAATGCCCGTAACTATATTTATAAAAAATCGTGAGGTCCGCTACGTCCCGACGATGCTTTAGCGAGTCTAATTTATCCGTGATTTTGGGATTATTTATTAATCGAATGGCCCGGTTTTGTACCCTATCTAATAAATCTAAGGTGGTCTTTGCCGCAGCGCCCCATACATGACAACAATATTCCATACACGGCCGTATGAAAGATTTATATATGAGACAGAGTTGCTGCGCGTTAAAAAATGACTTGCAACGATACAAGAAACCTAATTTTTTTGAGGCTTGTTTCGCGATACTCATGACATGGTCATGCCACAACAGATTTGCTGAGATATTTACACCAAGAAGACGCACCGATGACTCTTTTTCTAGTAGAATTGAGTCAAAAATTATATTCTCGTTTTTATTTTTAAGTTGTAGCCGCGATATCTCACATAGTTGTGTTTTAGACGCGTTAAATATAACCGAGTTTTTCTCCCCCCATTCAATTATCCTACACAGATCCTTATTCATAGATGAAACTACTGTTTCCCTTTCCATTTTTCTCACCTCGGTATTATGCGAGGAATAACAGTGAGTGGCATGGAGAGTGCTATCATCAGCGAAACTATGAATCGGATTAATTGTCGACTTTAATAAGTCGTTTATGTATAAGATGAATAGAGTTGGTGAGAGAACCGATCCCTGTGGTACCCCAGAATTTGTACGAAATTCACTTGAGAAGGTACCGTCTACTACAACGCGGAAACTTCTATTGCCTAAGTAGCTTTTTAACCATCGGACAGTTGTATCATGAATCCCGTATGACTCAAGTTTTGCAAGGAGATTATCGTGCCAGACTTTATCGAAGGCCTTAGCAATGTCAAGTGCAACGGCTAATGACTCGCCGTGCTTTTCCATTGCACTATTCCACTTGTGAGCGACATATGCTAACAGGTCTCCAGTAGATCTTTTAGATCTAAAGCCGTATTGGCGATCATCCCCTATTTTAAAGTCTTCGATATACTCCTTGATGTTGTGATTTATGTAGCGTTCGAACACTTTTGCGATGATTGGGATAATGGCAATTGGCCTATAATTGGCTGGGTTTGATTTGTCACCTTTTTTTGGGATTGGGTGCACATTAGCGGTTTTCCAGGAATCTGGAAATATTCCACTTTTGTGCGACATACAAAATATTTTTGTGAATACAGGAGCGAGTTCAGATGCGAAGGTTTTTAAAATAATCGATGGAATTCCATTAGGCCCAGTGGTTTTTTTTGCATCTAGCTCCTGTAGGTATTTTTTAACAATACAACTGCGAAATACAATTGCATTCATTGATTTTTCGAAGACAGGCATTTTCGTGGGCTTTTCAGAATTTGAACTATCTCTAGTTGAATTTGCGGCAAAAATTGCAGCCAGAGTGTTTGCCTTTTCTTCTGCTTCGGAAACTAATTTTCCGTTGCTTTTAAGAGGTGGGAGAGACGAAGATGTAAAATTATTTTTGACAGATTTTGCCATTTGCCAGAATTGACGTGTGCCAGTGGGGCAATTTGATAGTTTTTCGGCTTTGGCTGCGTTGGATTTGATTTTTTCACTGTCGATTATTTTTTTACATACTACGCTTGCTTTTTTGTAAGCAAGACGATGCTCTGTGCTCTTTGTTGAGCAAAAAAGATTAAAAGCCTTTTGCTTAATAGCACAAGCAGTTTTAGCTTTTTTGGAGTACTGCTTTTTTGCTTTGGGTTGTATAAGCGAAGAAGGAATGAAACGGCTCATTCCGTGCTTTATGACATCGGTGACAATGTTAGCCGCTTGATTTATGCCAATATTTTGGATACTGCTTTTCCAAGGATATCCTTGGAAAAAACGACGCAAACCGTCTGTATCCATTTTTTTAAAATGCCAAACTCGCCTTGGAACAGTGTTCGATCGTTTACATTTATCTAATGTCGAGACACGACAAGTTCATGATCCGAGTTTCCTATCCTTGGCATAACCGCTACCGAAGTTATATTAGGCATAGACGAAAGGTAGAGGTCGAGAATATGCCCGGTAGAGAATATTCCTTAATGTTATTGCTTATAAATTGCAAGTGAATAATGTTTAGCTTCTAAGTTTGTACAATAATGCATGGAAACTTTGAGTTTTGTTGTTCATAATTCGTTTAGAGCATATTTATTTTTTTTTCCAATTTTTTGGAAACCGTCAAGTTAAACTCATAATAATAAATTTAAGTGTATTACCAAGCAAGCAAGTGTGGAAAGAAATAAAAGCTGACCAAATGTTAAATTCTCAAGAAAATATATTAAAATAAAATTAATAATGATAAAAAAGATCTTTACCAATAGGGGTGGCAAAATACATGGTAACTACTCATTTCTTATCATAATTAATAAATAATAAATGTTCATAAGTACAATACTCAATGGTTTTTATTACATAATTTTTTTAAATACAAAAACCTCTAATTTTAATGCATTTTAATTGGTATTAAATCATTATGTTAAAATTCGTTTAAGTGTTATAACATGTCTGTTTTAGTTAAATTAATATCTTTTATACTTAATTTCATCAAAATTGTTCAATCGAATGACATTTTTAATCAAAATGTGCTTACATTTTTTTCACCACCAACAAACATTGAAAATAATATTTGGTTATTAATGTATGAAGCTTATATTACAATTAAAATTCCTAAGTTAAATGAAATAAGCGCAGATTACATGTGTGACGAATACAAAATAATGTATAATAATAATGAGCAAATATATATTTTAAATGATATTTGTGGTGAAAATAATGAAAATACAACAAAACATCTAAGAAAAAATCTATTAATAAATTTAATTGGGAATCATAGAGATTTATATTTGGTGATTTGGTTTCGAGATAAAACTCTTGATGATATACAATTACAATATATAATATTAAAAAATAAAAATACAACTATCGATGAGAAAATTTTTGCAAGAAACAAAACTGTGTTAATTAATTTAGTAAATGAAATAAGTAATTATTTTCTTTTACACGTTAACATAAGCAAATGTGGCATACAAAGGAATAATGATGAACTTGATCCATGCAAAGTTATCATATTTGATATGCCAGTATATACATACAATATTGGCTTTGCATATCTGGCGACAAAAATTTTTTATTCGATAATAATTATTTCTGTAATTTGTTGTATTTTGTATGCTGTTAAAATGAAACTTTTAAAAAATATTCAGATTTGCAACTATTTATGAGAAAATAAAATTAATTTATTTATTAAAACATTTATAAATTAAAATGTTTCCTTCGCTTATGTAAGATTGGCAACAAACTATTTATAAAAAAACGCGCTGGAAAAGGTTACAATAAGGATATTATTGACGACCACTTATTTTTGAGGAAAAACATGTAATGAACTATACAATATGATACATTAGAATACCAAAGCATACCTTCTAGTAGAAGAAGCTGTATTTCAAAAATAAAAAAATCTACTAAATGTAATGTAATCATCAGCTTTTAAATAAGAAATTAAATTAATAACAATTTATAATATCAACACTTCACTATAATTTTTTGGTACTAAAAGCACGCAATAATATAAACAAAATGTTAATTAAATAAACTTTTATAAATTTTAATTAAGCTTTTTTGTTTTTCAAATAAGAACAGTTTTTAAATCAATTACAACCAGTGTTTTCTATGCTTTAGTTCCGTAGCTTATAATAAACATAGTTTCATTCTTCTTTCCATAAATCATTTATTATTTCTTTATAAATTTCTTTATTTAATATATTTTTTAGCAATTTATTTTCAATTGAAACTTAAGCTAAATCTAATCACTCTTCGCCTGGTTTATTTCATAAAATTTTTCTCAGAATTTTTATTTGATTTATATCTTTATATTTTTGTAAAAAATTTATTATTGTTATTTTCGTGGTTTTTTAAGTTTGAGAAACAGAGCTTGAAACACGCCACTAATATATATATATATATATATATATATATATATATATATATATATATATATATATATATAAGCATTATTCCAATCTACTCATCCACATTTATGTTCATTAATTTAATTGTTCTTTAAGTTTTTCTTTCTTTAAAATAAAAACAATGAAAAATTACGCTACACAAGATTGTGGTCAATGTTACTCAGCCATCTTACTGGAATTTCATCTATTTTATATATATAAAAAGTTTTCTCGTTGAAAAAGTTAATTTATAATAACAATAAAAAAACAATTCTTTTATTTAACTTTTCTGTATTATTATTTTATATTATTTTTATGTTATAAATTTTCAATTGATTAAAAAATGCTTTTTGATTTATTTTATTATTAAAGAATATCAAAAAAAAAAAAAATTAAAAAAACATTTGTGAAATTTTTAGATTTAAATGTATATGTATATTTAAAATAAAGTTTTATTAAATATTTAAACTTGGAATATGAAATATACAAAATTGTAATATGTGCTACGGAAGTTAAAGCAGAAAAAAAGTTCAGAAGAACCAAACCATATTTTTAAAAATAAAATTATTACTTGTTACTTAATGAAAACTTAAATCATTTTCTGTATTATTTTTATAATTTAATAACATAAAGTACTTGCAGAGTAATAAATTTTAACTTTTTAAAAAAAGAAAACTTTATTTTTCTCTTTTGTGTTTAAAAAAAAAAACTTAGCGTTAAGAAAACTATGATAACGCTTGCGGTTATAAGTTTTAAATGGTTTTCATTACTTTGGTGTTATATTATGCATTTTTTTTTACATAAATATATATAAACCTTTGTTTATACAGGTTTAGGTTAATGTCAGTTCACGTCATTTAAACATATGGTTGTTGTTGATTATGTATACCGTTGAATTGAATATTCCATTTATTTAGCTTTGTATTACTAACCAAACAATGAATAAACTGAAATAAAATTCATCTGTAAAAACGAAACATATGTTTTTGTCATTTATTGTATTTCTTTTGACAAGTATTTATAAATATTAACAAAACAATTTTAATGATCACTTTTTGCATTTTTTTTTCTTCTTTACTTGCATACTATTGCTGTAAGATAGAATCACCACTTAATCAAACCCTTTCGTATGCATATGCTACTGACATTTATATTCTATATTTTTATATTTCATCTCCTAAAACTATAAAAAAGGCATAAAAACAGTTCAAAAATTAACATTGTATAATTGTCAATAATTACTTAAAAATGAAGGTATTTACAAA